>JACATO010000338.1:37500-637500 GCA_018389105.1 Nautilus pompilius
ACAGGGCCCATCCTAGCTGTCTCAGTGCCACCACCTAATCAGCCTTCTTCATAAGAGAGTTCTCACAGACTCCGATCTTCGGCCATTCTTCAGTCTACTGACAAACATTTTGTCTTTAACTGGGCGAGTAAAAAAAACAACAACAAAAGTACGTAAAGCTAGTACGTACCAAGGTGAAAACAGGCCGACGACCAACCCTCTCAGTACCTTTCTTTCAGAATATTTTGGAGATCTAATATTTTCGCCGAATACTTTCCCATCCACCGAGAACGAGGCTTTTGGTTAGCCTAGCCCAGCTGTGACGGTTACCGCCCCGCCTCCAAAAAGATGTCGTCGTTAACGGATGCCGCCAATCAAATCAGTCCGGAGGATCTACAAAGAAGGTAACATTTTAAAGTTTCCCCTTGGCGTTTAAAGAAGAAGGATAAGGAAACGCAGACCACAGTCGCACTTTCCCCGAGTACTGACTTTCGTTCGAAGAAACTTTTCCTTCAATGTGATCAGCGCAGAACAACAGAATCGTTTCTCTTTGCGTCTGTAGGGCTGACGAAATGGACTCGAATTATCCCCCCTCCCCACCCCTCCCCAAACCGGGGTTAGTTGTCTACGCCGCCAGGAAGACCCACAGTTCCGTTCGGCGGGTAAACGAGACACACCCCTAACGCGTTCTGTCCGGCCAAGCCTTCAGATCAAGGGCAATTACAGAACAAGCTGCTCGCTTCATGTTCAACCACTTCACGCTGATGACCTGTTGACAAATGGGAAAACGCTCATGTTCAGCCAGATCTCTTTTCAGGGTCCGCTAAACAAACGGACC
The DNA here is from genome assembly GCA_018389105.1 of Nautilus pompilius. Taxonomy (NCBI): domain Eukaryota; kingdom Metazoa; phylum Mollusca; class Cephalopoda; order Nautilida; family Nautilidae; genus Nautilus; species Nautilus pompilius. The sequence continues at coordinate 38,318 of JACATO010000338.1, forward strand.
GTGGGGATAGTCCCATCTCGCAGCCTTTATACCGAACGGTCGGCTCCCGTTCACTCGCTTATACATCTATTCTACAGATAAGCGAGCGACTATAATATATCCTAAATAAGGCGCGGAACTAACTCCTTTTATTTTTATGTCGTCAGTTTATATAACGCAGTCAAGTGTAAGTAAACGCTTTCTATTTAAACGCGACGCAGAAAAAAAAAAGAAGAAAAGATTAATTAGATATTTAGAGAACTCCCCCCCCCCAAAGTCACGTGGTCGGTGTTATAGGAGAATAGCGTCATCGCGATGAGTGTATTTAATCTGAACTGTTTACCTTAGTTATTCTGCAACATTGTCAACGGCTGCCTACGTGATACTGTTTGCGCAAACTCTTGGTTTTGGTCAGATCGCGAGCAACATCTAATACTGTTGGATATTTCCTGAAAACCCTAAACATAGAAGATATAAAAGCTTGAAAGGGTCCGCTAATGTGCCTTCGTGACGTCACTGGTTTTTAAGCCGGTGTTTCCATGGCGATAACCACCGGTAATCGACTCATTCATCAAAGAGCTTCACTTCCCGGATACCGGTCACGCATTAATTTATTTAAATTCAGTTACTTTTTGTTTTTTAAAGATTCCTCATCTTTCCGTGTTTCTGGAACCCCACGGGCAAAACACGGAAGTTGTGGTCGTCATTTTAATGATCACCTCCATACCATCACCCCTCCGACACAGGAACCGAAGATCGGTCCAGCTGCTGGCCGCGGCGGCCGGCGGAAGGCGAATCGGGTTAATTGGCCTTCCCCCGACAGGCGGCGGGTTTTTAAAACCTGTCCGGTTACCTGTAGAACACTTCCGGCCGGGCCCTTTTTTTATCTCGTCGACCCGGGGGCCGATTCTTTAGCAACAGAACAGTTTCGGAAAATTACTTTCACAAAACAATCCGGCAGCCAGTCGCGCGGCTGCTGCTGCTGCTGCTGCTGCTGCTGCTGTTGTTGTTGTTGTTTTCTTCTTCCATTGTTACCACTTATTTACTTATTTCCCCAGTTTCCTGGAAGTCCCTCATTTAACTTTTACGCCTTGATTTCTTCCGCTCACGCGAACAAGTGGGGCTTCAGGAAGGGTTTTCCCCCAGCCATCTACTTCACGAATACTACTACCGCAGCTAGAAATTCCTGGGCTTCTGCAAATAAAAGCAGATGAAGAAAATAGCGAGCTTTAGGAAGATGAGTTCGCGGCACCGACTTCATACCAGTCCAGCCTCATCAACTAGTTGTCCCTTACTGCAGTGCGAGCGAAATTCTATACAACTATAAGATGCCCGCCACCTTCCGCAACTTTCAACCGTCCAGAGGCTCGACGAAAACTGCTAGGTTTCTATCATCTGCTATCATATTTTTATTTTTTTAAAAAATATATATATATATATTAAATTCTAATATTTGTTTTGTTAGCTAAAATATAACTTACTCATGAATATTTTAGTTAGTTCAGATCTGGAAGCATTCAGTACGCTGTTCATCAATCTTTTCGTTCATCTATCGATTTTCGAGTAGCGATCATCGTCTACTTACTTATCTATTCGTTAATCAGCCCGACTGTTCATGCGTATTTCCATAAGAAAGCGCCACCAAGAAAATTATTTAGACTCACAGCTTTCTTTAGATACGGTGTCTACTAAACAGACAACCAATCAATACCGCCCGACCAGCCAAGAGAAGACAAGATCTCCGCTTAGTCGTTAGGGGCACGGAGATCGATAATGCAATCGTTAGGACGGCTGTCGAAGTGATCTTTTTCTTTCTGCTGAAAATCACCTTACGGAAAGATGCAGTTGTGCTTCTCTAGGTGAATGAGTTCTGAAACGTCAACTGCACCTTTAAATTTGTGTACAGGAAGGTTGGTATTAAGTTCGCCATTCTAAGACTAGAAAAAGGGCAATTGGATCGTTATCAGAGATGACCTGACGTCATCAAATATGGTTAACGTCTGTTTCTATATATATATTTTTTAATTCATTATGGATCAAACTGCCATTTATCTACATCTAGAATAATACATTCGTTAAAAAATACTCCGTTCTTTTTTATATATAAACCTATGAAATCTAAGTACCATTATGAATTGAGTAGGATTTTTTAAAAATTCATTATTATTATTATTACCATTGGAAGAGTAACTGCAAACCCAAATAGGCATCAGATGTGACTTTCTGAATGGTGTCGTTATGCCATTTGTTGTTGTTGTTTTTTTAATATACTAGCCGTCCACGTGAACGTGAACCGAAAACCTGGCCAAATCCATTGGTTTCACTTTAGTTACTTAAAACGATTTCAGTCCGGTGTAAACAAAAATCCACAGCGTTGTCGACGTGATGAACTTCGGCAGAGAGAATATACTTCTGTTCATTGGTGTCTTTGTTAACAGTCTGTAATATTAATATATGCTGATGCAAGTTAATTTTCTCTAAAATCACGTTTTTGCTACATAATCTCACGAGGGGAGACTGCCTCTGGTAGTTTATAATGCACTATTCCGTACCGCCCCAGGCATAGTCCAGAGTGCTCCTGCTCGCACCGACTTCTAGGTGTGGACAAGCTATGAGTCAATGAACTTAATTGATTCTATCAGTCAAAATTTGACGGACGCTCAATCACGCGCCGAATGACTTCTTTACCAGAAGTTCCATTATTATTATTTTCAATTGTTCCTCAGCACATTTCTCCGCCTGTTTCAGCTTTTATCTTAAAGGAAAAAGACCGGTCTACAGAAAGATATTCACCTTTAACTATTACCCATTGTTCTGTATTTATTTAAACGTATCTCATCTTTACTACTGATGACGGTATATATATATATTAATTGGAGTCAATATTCAAGCCTAAACTAGCAAAAACTATCAACTGTATCTTTTATTGCTATTGCCATCATTTCCCTTTTCTTTATGTATCCTTACGTTATAATATTTAGTCTATTTTATTGTAATCATTATTAATTATTTTTCTTACTGTTTAAAATAGAAGCTCTGGCATCGTAATTACTGTAATTGCCATCAGAGCTGCTGCTGCTGCTGCTAGTGTATGTAATATTATCTCATATACTAAGATTCAGTGAAAAGTGCATTGGTAGACACTTTAGTCGGATTTAAGGTTCTAGTTTTCATAAATAGGAACCCTTAGGGATATTTGAAAATTGTGATTGAAATAAACAGCTAACTCGAAGCCTGCTGTGCAAACATCTATTACCAATCCCCCCCCCAAAATTATCAAAAGCCATCAATAAATCGAAAAAATACATGTTCGGAATAACTCTTCCCTTAAAGTCGCTCCGACAGATGGCTGATAGGAAGGTAACAGGATTGTCTGGAGCAGGGCAGGTTACAGAAAGCGAAAATTACAACAACAAAAAATGAAACAATAAAAACGAATTCTGGGGCGATGGAAAAATCATTTCTACACGAGAAAGCCAAGCACCATCCTAAGGTTACGCGATACGAGAAGAAACTAAGCCAACAGATGCGACTGCGGAGACGGAGACTTCTTCTTAAGCGGAATCGATAACGAAGGGAAAGACAGCGGGATGAGCGATGAAGAAAAGCTGGAGATTGAAGGTAAATTTGGATACAAGGAGCAAAAATGAAAATCCGTTTGCCTGACAAGAAAAGAAAAGAATTTTTAAGTGGCGACCCTGGTAAGCGGCCTGTTCTAATAATCAGGACCAGTTAGTTACTGGTACAAGATGGACATGAATGTAAAACATTCTACTGACGGAAATGGGAGCATTTTGAGATGTATATTATACTCGAGCTTCACAAAACGGTGTAATATGTGCCAGAATCTGGCTACTCTAATCCGTTTCATGCAATAATATATATATATATATTTTGCGCTTTTGTTGTAAATTATTCGGTAAAACAACAAATCCAGATAATTATTGGGCAGACTTTCAGACTGGCGTCGTACTTCCCAACACTTATCGAGACACGGAAAAAGTTTTACCACATAAATATCCATAAAAAAGAAAACACTCCGATTTCAGTTTTGCTTTAAAAAGGAAAAAAAAAATGAATCGAATATAGATAAGCAACAACGACAACTCTCCGACACAGAAAGGCACTGGTAACGGTGTAGTGGAACATACACCGCCCGTTATAATATTTCTATCCAGACAGAATCCGGGTTCTGGTGTTTCCTCCAAATAAGTTGCTTGAACCCGATAATGGAATATTTTAAAAGGCTGCAATGATAACTACATTCGACTCAGTAATGTCCGAGTACATCAGGCGCATACATGATGCAAGAATTAAGTACTTCTTTCCTGCATATTTAGGACATCAGATTCAAAACAAGATAATAACGCTAATTTTAGGGGGGGAAACTAATAGATTTATTTTAGATATGTCTAGAAAAGCGACATGTTTTCCTGTAACCCTTGGTCGTACATCAGATGTAAGCTACGCTGAGCAAATCAAGAACATTCATGTGTTTTGTGAAAAATGAAAACCGGAAATAAAAGAGACAAAATTCATGAACATTTCCTTGGGTTTTTCCCAGTCACAGATTCAGCTGGAGAGGGCTTAACCCCATTTGTTTGAAAAATGGTTGGGAGATTTATATTAAATATTCATGAAGTCAGGGATCAGAGATATGAGAATGGCGCTAACATGCTAATATAAAATGTTTAAGACTTGGAATCGGGGAAATATATAACAGTCTTAACAGAATTAATGGATGGGACGTGTATACAGATATGAGCGGCCGATGCCAGGAGCGATGTATAGCCGCAAACACCAAGGGCTTTGTGTCCAATGGTAACACGGTAAGAAATTTTGTCTAAAGCCATTATGGCTAGCAGAATGCTGCGCCGAGAGCCGAGGCTAAATATCAAGACGCAAATTGATTCTTTAAACAACTCGATTCGATTTTTTAACTGAAAAGCGCTCAGATGCAGGAATTCAAGAGTTTTAAACCCGCGGTAAGGATGTAGCTGCAGTTACTGAAGTAGAACCAAAACTTCCCGAACGGAAATTTTGTTCGTTGCAAGGAAGAAGGTTGGGCATCTTGACTATGAACATGCCGACGAACCTATTAATGATCCCAAAAGGGGCAATTAAAAAAAAAAAAAAATTAACTTTTATCGTTCAGTTTTGGACACAACTCGAATTACCGAATTGAGAGACCTGCAAACAGCGTAAATCTGAGACTCCGGCAGCGACGAGAAAGGGAAAATACTGCGAAGACACTGATGTAGTGGAAATGAATAATAAAAATGAAATTTTGCAGGATACGGCGCTAATCAACTGTTTAAATTCCTTGTTAGAAAATTATTTGCATATTGTATTTCCAAATATGTCTGTCGCTCTAAGAATTCTCTTAACATTACCGGCATCGGTAGCAGCAGAAGAAAGATCATTTTCCAAATTATAAAAAAATTATGTTAGATCAACGATGGCTGGAGAAAGACTCAGTCATTTGACAACCATTTGAACTGAACATTAAATCGGTGATAGGTTAGTCACTCATCAACTGATAAATTAATAGGATTTATAAATACATTCTGCTGAAAGCTAATCGATATTATTTTTTTTTAAATAAAAAAATACAAAATTAAAGTGATCTTTTTAAATTAACCTATTGGGTGGTGGTAATCTAGCAGTTTCAAAATGTTAAACCAGGAAATAAAATATCCAAGCAATAACTCCAGTAGATCTGGTCAGCGGTATAAATGAAACACGGATAAGAGAGGATTAAGGTAAGCAGCAAAATCTGTCTGTCTGCATTTTTATAGGACCTAGACGAATTCAGAGGTTGTAACAGCTTTAACTATAATCCTTCCTCGTCGACTGCCTGGTTGGCCCCTTTTCTGCCGAGCCGGACTTGCTGTTGTCAGTGAAGCGCGATTACAATTGTTTCGCTATGTTTTTTCCTGTCTCTTCATTTAGGGGGCCTGGTCTTCGGCGATCCGTCCGGGAGAAGAGCAGCCAGCATTGGTCTACGATAGATCTCACCAGCAAACGATCTTGGCGATACCATTGACCTGAATTTCGCACACTAAACACGCGAAAGGAGAGACTCTCTCTCTCTCTCTCTCAGCATCAGAGAAGAAGAACAACAAAGAAAACAAGAGGAATTTCTAAAAGACTCTTTCCTACCCATAAATCAGCGCATCAGATTTCAACTGTCTCATTGATATATTTACTGCTACAATTGTATAGTGAAATAACCAAATAAGGCGATGTGATTAGGCCGACCGATGGGAAGGAATCACGCCGGTACCAAACCGTAATGACTATCCTTGTTGTATTTAGAACTTTAAACTGTTTTTCTGGTAAATAACAATTTCAATGCTGTTTTGATTTTTTTTAAAATGGTTTTAAAGGTAATATGTAAATAACAAAAGCTCCACACACACACACACGCAAACAATTGGATTTAGTGCACATCAAACGTCACGAAAACAACTCAATAAGCCAGGAGAAAGAGGATGGGGCAGCAAAATCTGAATCTGCACATTGGCGGCTGATGGGGGGGCACGATCCGGCCCCCCCCCGAGTAGAGTTGTACGTTGGTAGCAGCCTATCTCAGCGCGGACTAAAGATCATATACTTTTAAAAATATATCTAAATCCGGTAACAAACGAGGGTCGTTTCCCTATTCAAATCGAGAACCCCTAACATCTCTCTCTCTCTCTCTCTCTCTCTCTCTCTCTGTACTGACGTCATCTCTCCTGACGTCATCTCTCTCTCTCTCTCTCTCGCTGACCACTTCCGGCCAATGGTAAAGGACCTTTACCAATAACGCCCAACCCCGAAGTTTGGCCGGCTAAGAGTTTAAAGAAATGGAGTACCTTGTCAGATTTCCGCCCCAGCTTCATTACTCGACGAACCGACCGACTGACTAGCTGATCCCTGTATTTTCAGACCTATGGACTCAACGTCGCTCTTTCTTACTTATCGGAGAGCCCCTCTTTTTTTCTTTTTGGGAGGGAGGGAGGGGCTGATTCAGGGACCATGTCTCTGCGCACGAAAAATGCTGCTTCAAGATTCTGTACCACAGACAGACGATTGCTTGCAATTTCAACTGTTTTGAGATTTTCCTACCCCATCCGCTATTATGCGGCGGAAGCCCCTTATACACGATAACAGGTGTCAGGGTTAAAGAAATTTTGGAATGCGCATTTAACGACACGGGGCGGGGTGTGTGTGTGTGTGGGTGAGTGGGTGGGTGGGTAACATTAACTTTACGCAGACGATCCTTAAAATGTAGATGAAAGACTCGCCGGCTGCTAGGATGGTGACGAGGCTGAAGCATCAGATTTGAGTAAACACCAGCAAGAAACCGATCGTTTACACCGCGCCAAGATTAACCCTGCCCCCCCCACGGTTCTACCACGATACCTGTGTCCCCCTTTTTTCTCGATCTGATCTTAGATACGTACATGCTGCCAAATCAATTTAAAACACCAGCACGTGTGTCCAAAGCGCCCGGCTATTATTATTATTATTAGTTGTTATTTCTTTTGTCTAAAAGAACAAGAACGGGAAAGAGGGAGTAGGGCTATAATACGGTCCCCTGGAAGCGGTAGGTAGTTCGGATTTGGGTCTCCCGTGAAATCTGGAGTCACGTCTAACGAACGACCCTGAGCAGGCCGCCTGATAAATGTGTTTGCGTAACGAGCCTCGACTTCGGGCTAAACACCTGAGAACTTCGAGAGCATAAGGTTCTCGTCATCAGCTCGCTAATTACCGATCCTACCTGGACCACAAATTTTCCTTTTGTTGTTATTTCTTCTTTTTTTTTTTGTAAATCATCCGCATAACACACGAAACCCTTTCGGGCCCCGTGAATGCGCTGGCGGAAGCGAGGTGGATACTGTTTTTTGTTGGACAGCAACCGGGTGGCGAGAGGGGGACAGGCAGCGAAGACGTGCATACAGATGAAGCGCTTGAGTCCCCCAGATACTTACACCACATTTTACTGTATTCCCTAAGAACGAACAGAGTCCCTTGTATGTATCAGCTGTTGACACCACAATGCTGTGATGAGAAACACTCAACAACAACAACAAAAATATATATGTATCAGGCAGGGAGATTTCCGTGGTCGGTGCGCAGAATCACGTGACCCAGTACAAGTTTTGAGTCGCGCGCGACTGTTCTGCAACAACACCCATGGCCGAGCGGATAGGTAAACCGAACCACCACGGTCGGTAAAGGGCGAAGTCGCGAGCGGCGTCGGTCGTCACTAATCACGGGAAAACCGCGTCCTTTTAGAGGCCCCGCTCAGTGCCCGCTCACCACGCGACTTCCGGTCTATCCGCATTCCGAAAACGATTTCAGCACATCGTTACCTGCGCTATTAAAGGGAGGGCAGATCGATAAAAGGGATCCGCCAGAAGCCGGATATTGACGGCCGCCGGTATCCAGCATTAGTAAAGCTATTGGCAGCCAGGAGGCTACCAAAGTCTTCAGGGTGGACTGTTTATGTCAGCAGATCGCAAGAACGAGAAAAACAAGAGATATGCGAAATCAAATTATATATATATTTTTTTTAAATAACCGAGAAAATGTCAACTAAAGTTATTCGGACTATTATTCCGTGTTTAAGTCGCAAGTTCCTAAGGTGGTCGTCCAATACAACGCTAATTCATTTACAACAACAACAAATAAATAAAACGGATAGTTTATAAATTACAATTATTCGATTCTTCTATTTTAAAATCAATTTTTTAAAGATGCAGTAATTTCCAGAATTATTTCACTAACCGAGACAATTCCGACTTTTAAAAATATGTAATTATATCACATGGCCACATGGTTAACCATTCAAGCAATTTTGTTAACATTATATTCTTTAGACCAAGCGATATCGCTCTGCATCCGTAAACAGCAGCAGCCTGGAAATAATAACCAAATCTACGATCTTTCCTTGACACTGTACCTATGTCCACTTCTTGACGCCAACCTTTGAATACTTCTAACGGAGTCACGCCCCAGATCTGTAAGGACTTCCCGGAAATCTTCTATTCGCATATCAGATTTCAAATTGTTATATTTTACAATTTGGGTCATTTTTACCATTTTATGGGCAAAGGTATAAAGCCGTACACACTTCAATACAACTTAACGTTGTTATGAACATTAATCAAGTTTAATTCAGCTTTATCAAGCAAAACGTTTGCCATTGGCGTACATTTTCATGTAGTATGTAAATTACTACATTAAAGATATCTACTACAGCGAACCCGTGGATAACAAAACTGCTTAATTAGCTTTATGTTTAAAAAAACAAAAAAACAAAAGGCATTTCTAGATTGTAATACAGGCAGAGACCACTCAATATTTTATGCAGTATTTTTCGCCGCCAACAGATGAGATTAGAGCAACGGGATTTTCAAAGAAAGGTCTAGATCTTAAATTAGCAAGAAGAAAAGATGCAGAAACGACAGAGGGGATGGCAACTGCTGAAACATAAATACCGTCTACAGTTTTATCAGAATCCTTACCTATAAGACAAACAGACGTACCAAACATGGCCCGAAAGAGAGAAGATAATCAACATAACGCCTATCAGACATCTCCAAAAGAAAGTGCAAAAACATGAAACGAAAACAGCACGGGATAAATCTTTATCATTTTCCAAGTAACAATAAGACAATCTTCCCAGATGTGAGGTGATGCGAAAACTGAAAGTGTAAGTTTTCACCACAAACAAGCATAGCTGGCTGTATCTCCCTCGTATGTAAATGCTGACACACAAAGATCGATAGTATACTGACGTTTAAACGAAACGTTCAATTCACATATCAATCAATACTTTGTTTCCAACCGGTATATCTTCTTCGAACTGTGAAAATCAGAATAAATGTTACTATATTGCCCAGAAGAAGAAAAATAATAATATTTTAAAAAAGGGATTAATTAAACCAAATTAGTGTGTTTATTTTTTCTCTCGTTAAATAAAAGGACAATGTAGAGTGTGATTTTAACGGCCATTCAACACTTTCTCGCAGCTCAACAATGGATGTTGAGCTAAAAATGTAAAGTTTTACCAGACCCTGGCTAACAAGAACAAAACAGTCATAGAATTTGTATTGTGACATATTGTTTTCTTTTAACGAAACCAAAGACAACTCTCAAACCCAAACCGTCTCGAGCAGCATTGTGGGTACCGTGACTCGTGACGTCATACTGAGTATTTTTTAAAAAAAGCGAACTCCGCCATGTTGGAATGCAGACATCTGGGAAACCTGTTCCTAGCTGCTTAAATGGACCGGGTGTTAAAGATCTAAAAACTAAAAAAAAAAAAAAAAAACGCCAACGGGAACATGATAAATTAATTAGCCCAAGGAACCGGTGACAGGTTGATAACAGCTGTTCAGGGAAAGGTCTAGTGGAATATGAACGAGATTTTTTTAAAAACATAATTATCTTCTATGAATACTAGTAATTAAGATGTACCTAAAAAAAAAGAAGAAGAAGAACGATCGGTAAAATTCGTCTGATATTTGAAATTCGCAGACTTGCAGACTGACGGTTAGCAACAACAACAACAAAAAGTGGGGGTGTCACACGATCAGCGATCGAGAATTTGAAATTTGAGTACAGAGGTAGAAAACTCTCTTTCCGCTACCCTCCACCAAAGAGGTTCAACCAGAACAGTAAGACCGCGTTTTTCCGTAATAATTTTAAATTACGAACCTTTTAAAGCTACGAAGGAAGCAAACAAACAGCATGGATAATTCAGTCAATAGCGAAACAAATCTCACCTTTCACATAAGGTTTCTTTCTTTTGCATATTTTATCATGCACGCGGCAAGAACACTCGTTGGTGGATCGTCCTCCTGATGCACAGCTTATTAACTTCTCTCCCCTCCGCGACCAAACTCTTGGAAAGTGACTATTTCGGCTTCTGTCTCGAAGGTCGTTAGGAAACTCCCTCAACATGCGAAACTCGATAAGAAAGAGGAGAGACCACGAGTTAGACTGGCCTTGCAAGCTGCTATGGAAACCTGCAGAGCAAAGTTAATATTCAGGTCCTGACTAGTATTGTCGGCTTCGAGGGCGTACGACCCCTAGGGCTCTTGGCAGTCTGCAGTCCGTTTATCAACGCCTGACACAACCAAAATGCCATCGCGATTTAACAATGAGCGAACTGATACCAGAATCGAGTAGATGAAAAACTTGTAAACCGGTCACAGCAACTGATTTCTGAAGTTCAGCGAAGACGCCGTGGAGTAAATCTACGACATAATAACTGTAATGGCCTCTTGTAAACCCGCAGTGGTCAAGCAGGCGAAAAGGGAGTGGTCCTTAAATATGGTTCTAAAAGGAAGATTGGAGTGGCAAGGGTGGCAAAATGTCGGCGCCATCCCAAAGATGTGAAGATGCCTTTCTCTCATGAAGTAGACCCACGTAACAGGCTCACGTAACGTTTCGTTCTCTAGACGTATACACGTGTTCTCTCACCGTGCCAGGGATCAAGACCCACTTCTGCCTTGTGCAAAATGTCCTCTATGAATTCACTTTAGGAAAAGCATTAAGAAGTAATTTTCTTTCTCAAGACCGTACAATAAACATGATAAAATTTCGCGGTCACCTGAGAGACTCCGTGTCGAAGCCATTCGCGTGATACATTCTCTTATGGTTTAATTATTGTAACAAAGGAAAAAGGAACGAAATCACCTCTGGATTCTTCCATGAAAGATAAATAATTACTTAAAATAGCAATGTAACGATAGTTGACTAAAGAAACAAGTATGCTTAGATGGAGACATTTAAGCAGATAAGAAGCAGGTTTTTACGTAAATCTATTATTTTTATTACACAGAGATGGTGAAGATCCTTTTCATCGTCAAGAGCTCACACTTTCTCCCCAGTAATAGGGTTCTCTTGCAGTAAAACCGCCGCTTCCCTGTGAAGGGCACAGCCATATCTTCGGATTAGCTGGTTGGCTATAGTGGAACTTTGTCAAATGTCAAAGAAGAAAACAAAAAAGAAGAAAAATAAAACTTTTAAATAAGGATTAGGTAATATTTATTTTAGAATTGGATTGACGGCCACTTCTGTCCCCTTGGGACTTTTGGCCTAGTCATGGAGGTTTCGTGCTTCCTTTAAACGACTGAAAAGAAATTTCAAAGGCTGCTCGAGTGATGTGTCCTGCTGTTACTAAAACAAAACAGTACAGACCTGCCAGTCTCCTATGCACTAAAACCCTCCAGTCACGCCTTTTCTACCTTAAATTGCTGAATTCTACATGTCTGGTCATGTATAAGCAGTGCTCTTTGAATTCATTTCTACTTCAAAAAGGTTTTCATATTTACGTTCTAAGCCTTAGCACGACGAACGTCCCGGCTAAAATTACAGAGGAAGTTTCTTATAATTGGCCACCTCGTGCTTGTCCCAGCCCTTTAAACACGCCCTGGGTTCGTTTCTTTAATTTTCTTCCTCGTCTTCTTAACTCACAAGTAGCAGATTTTCTAAAAAAGATCGGCCTCGATTACATGTTCAATACTTGATCACGGCTCTAATCACACAAACCACTTTCTCTCAGAAGCCTGCCGAGAATTGACTGCTCTTAGCCGGACTTGTCACCATGGTAATTAATATTTGCAGTATATGCCATATTTCATTTTAACTGGAGAAGCGATAAAAGCATGACTATCCGGATGACGTCAGAACTCCGGCTTAGATGTTAGCATGTTCAATAGATTTCTCGAAGATCAATCGTCTATTTTTGTTGCATGCAAGGTTAAAAACGGAACCCTGCCATCCAGCCGCTGGTTTTACGTAAAAGACCGAGCACGTGATAAGTAGCAAACCGCCCCTAACAGCTCAGTAAAGGCTGCGTTTACAGAGGCTCTTAAAGGGCAAGACGGAGACCGTCTGAGTTCTAGATTCTCGTTCCCCGAGTAAAGAGTTAGGAGGACACTAATTGTATTGTAGCGCTAACAGACACCGCCGGCAATGACCAAAAACGTTCGGATCTTTAATTTAAAAAACCGGTTATAAATTCATCATAGACAGTGAAAGTAGAGACGAGTTCATCACATGTAAACAGACAACAGATAACATCTTCTAGTTGGCCGACGATAAAAATCGAAGTAAACAAAACATACACAATAATTTTTTAATTATTATTTAAACTGATATTTTAAAAAAAATGGTTCTGCCAGATGTCCAGTAAAGAAATCTCCTTTATTTTCTCTGAGAGTTATTTTTAATAGAATGTAGCAGGGAGACAGACGCAACCAAGCCTAAGGCCGGTACATTACAGTAAGATATTCTCCAACGCCATATGTATACAATCATCTATAAGTTACACACAGATTTGATTTTGCTTTTCGAATTTTATGCAACCGGTTGAAATCTGACATCGCAATTTATAAGAGATGTATAGGGTGCGAGTCTGAGGGCAGAGAGCGAGAAGGAGTGGAAGGGTGCGAGTCTGAGAACAGACAGGGAGACGGAGTGAAAGTGCGAATTTGAGAGCAGAGAGCAAGATGGAGTGAAAGGATGCGAGTCTGAGGGCAGTGAGCGGGACGGAGTGGAAGGGTGCGAGTCTGAGAACAGACAGGGAGACGGAGTGAAAGTGCGAATTTGAGAGCAGAGAACAAGATGGGGTGAAAGGATGCGAGTCTGAGGGCAGTGAGCGAGACGGAGTGGTAGGATGCGAGTCGGAGGGCAGAGAGCGGGACGGAGTGGAAGGACGCGAGTCTGAGGGCAGAGAGCGAGACGGAGTGGAAGGATCGACTCTGAGGGCAGAGAGCGAGACGGAGTGGAAGGGTGCGAGTCTGAGGGCAGAGAGCGGGACGGAGCGGAAGGATGCGAGTCTGAGGGCAGAGAGCGAGACGGAGTGGAAGGGTGCGAGTTTGAGGGCAGAGAGCGGGACGGAGTGGAAGGGTGCGAGTCTGAGGGCAGAGAGCGGGACGGAGTGGAAGGGTGCGAGTCTGAGGACAGAGCGGGACGGAGTGGAAGGATGCGAGTTTGAGGGCAGAGAGCGAGACCGAGTGGAAGGGTGCGAGTCTGAGGGCAGAGAGCGAGACGGAGTGGAAGGGTGCGAGTCTGAGGGCAGAGAGCGAGACGGAGCGGAAGGATCGACTCTGAGGGCAGAGAGCGAGACGGAGTGGAAAGGTGCGAGTTTGAGGGCAGAGAGCGGGACGGAGTGGAAGGGTGCAAGTTTGAGGGCAGAGAGCGGGACGGAGTGGAAAGGTGCGAGTTTGAGGGCAGAGAGCGGGACGGAGTGGAAGGGTGCAAGTTTGAGGACAGAGAGCGGGACGGAGTGGAAGGGTGCAAGTTTGAGGGCAGAGAGCGAGACGGAGTGAAAGGATGCGAGTCTGAGGGCAGTGAGCGAGACGGAGTGGTAGGATGCGAGTCGGAGGGCAGAGAGCGAGACGGAGTGGAAGGGTGCAAGTTTGAGGGCAGAGAGCGGGACGGAGTGGAAGGATGCGAGTCTGTGAGCCGACACGAGACGCGAGTTTTATTTTTCATCTTACAGCCCAAATTCCCTGCATCACGGGTAAAGAGAAAATTGAAAACGACAACAGCACACACACACACACGTGGGGGTGTGGCGAGAACTGAAAAGAGAAGATAAAAGAAATGAAGAGGAACAATGAACGAGTCCAAAGTTTGCTTCAAAGCTTAAGGCCATCATAACCGGAAAGGTAGCGCTCCATGCATGGCCACCGATAGAATTCGTTTAGCTGCAGGTAGGTGTCGCTCGAGTCGCCACTAAAGCCAACAAAACTCCTGACCATCTGTTCGACTCGAGTGTAACGCTTTAAATTTGCACACCTCCCCGACATCGTTACAATCCCTGACTGCCGGTCAGTGAATCTACTCTCGGCAAACAGCTGTCTCAGGGAATGCTAAAGAAGACGGGTTTGTTTGTTTGTCTTGTTTGTTTTTACGATCTTAGGTGTAATTTAAACAATTTAAGAGACGGACGCTGAACGCTAATCGAGCGGATAATTTTTCCACAGCTCCGTCAGTCCAGGGTTAGACGCGAGTGACGAAGGTAAATCTCGTTCGGGCTGATGTGTCAGCGTGAAGATGACGACTGCCTTCTCTCTCTCTCTGTACTGACGTCACGTCATCTCTCTCTCTCTCTCTCTCTCCCATCTCTCTCTCTCTCTCTGTCTCTCTCTCTGTCTCTTCTTGTTCCGCTTCGCCGAGTACCACGCAGCCATGCTGATTTATGTAAACGAGATCTCGGTTCGAATGACTTATACCAGTTTCGACTGGCTACAAAAAACAAAAAAAAAAAACACACGGCTTTCAGATAATCGACTCGAGTCCTGTCATAAATAGTTATTTCTGTGGTGGCGCTAAAATGAAAACCGGATAACCGTAAAAAGATGATGGAGGAGCCGGTGCTGCCTCGAGCCGCACGCCCACGCCTTTGTGCCGTTATTTAATAACCGCGCCTGTCTGCTGCTGAGCCAGGGCGGCTCACCAACGACAAGCGAGGTCCACTGTGCAAACGGGAGAGAAGAAAACAAAACAAAAAAAAAAGCGAGCGGTTTGGTGGATGCATTCTACTTTCATCACAGACCTGGAGGAAAGTCGAGAATAATAAACCCGATGGTTAAAAATGTACGGAGTCGAGATGATCTAAGCGAAGCGCGTTCGAGGTCGGTTCGAAGCTGTGATAAAATGTAGGTCATCTCCAACGTTAAACGAGAGTATTAACGATTCCTCGACGAGCTGCCCCGCTAGGCAGAGGCGGATGCTCCACCGAACAGTAACTTATTTTGTGTTTTGTTAATGTCTGTAAAATTTTAATTTATTTTCAAAACATTACGGTAGCAGCAAGTGCCCGTTACAGAGGTAATTCCAATACCATACGTGCTGGAAAATTACGAAGATATTTGTAAAACAATATGAATTACCGGTGTAATTAACCGATAAGCCCAAATTCATAACAATGATCTATTTACAAAGTAAATAAGCGCAGATTCGTTCTCTAGAGTAGATGGACCAAAAATTAAGAAGATCAGAAACGCACCAATCGAACTACGGAAAATGAGACAAAGGCATATGTAACAATGTTTCGCAAGAGCTGATACATTAAGTATCTATTTTTTATTTGCTATCTACTATAACATCTTTTTTATTGTTACGTTTACGTTTTTTTGGCCCCCTCCTGTTATAATCAATTCCACTAACAATACCTTTTTTCTGCAAAGAGTACGAAGCACACACCAACTCAGTCCGTCGCCTGTCCTCATTACGGCATAATTCCAGAAGACGCGGAACCAAATCGTCAATAATTTCCTGCACAATTTACATAATTTAATTACGGCAAAACGGCAACCTGTAAAACCAATAGTAAATTGAGCCGCGATATTTTCTATTGTTCTGACTGAATCTCACTAATCAGATGCTTCTTTAAAACGCGCAACGAAGAGAATCTGAAGTGGACGCCGTTCGAGACGTCTTCAGCGAGTCTAAGGCAACTATGAAAACGGTTATGAGACTGAGCGAATTTTACTTTTTGGAACCAAGTATTTATTAAGTAAGAAAACAAGAAAAAAAGAAAGACTTCACCAATATTGTTTGTGTTGTTTTTATATCTTACGCCTATGGATCACGGCCGAAATAGAAATGTCTGGTATATTTATGTACATAGCCAGACCTTTTCTCTTAGCGTCGTAAAATTGTCAAACGAGGTTTCGAATCGTATAACTATGGCACCAAGTCGTCCATCAACCACGGACAAATAACAATACAGCTCAGCCATTATTATAGGTTTTACGAGGGGTTTTTTCCTTTCTGTGACTGTCGATAGATAGATGCCAAAAAAGACAGACATGGCTTGGGAAGAGTAGTTAAGTGATACGGACAACAAACCTTGGCATGAACAAATTTGAGCGCTTACAATGAGATGAGCTTCCTAAACAATGTGAAGTTTGTAAAGATGATGAACAACAAGCAACTAATAAGTGAAGTAAAGCAGACAAACAAAAAGGAAGATTTGTACTTTATTTGATTTTTGGTAAAATCACTTATCACGATTTTTTAATATGAAGGATACATCAAAGTTATGTAACACCATACATGTTGTGAGCAAAGGCCATTGCGTGCAGATAGCTACACTTGACAAGTAATCAGATCTGCCATCTTTACTCTTTGCGTACGCGCGTGTGCATGTGTGTGTTTGTGTATGTATGTGTATGTGTGTGTGCATGTATGTGTGTGTGTGTGTTTGTGTGTGTGCATGTGTGTTAGTGTGTGTGTGTGTTTGTGTGTGTGCGTGTTTGTGTATGTATGTGCTTGTGTGTGTTTGTGTATGTATGTGTATGTGTGTGTGTGTTTGTGTATGTATGTGCTTGTGTGTGTGTGTGTTGTGTATGTATGTGTGTGTGTATGTGTGTGTGTATGTATGTGCTTGTGTGTTTGTGTGTGTGCATGTGTGTTTGTGTGTTTGTGTATGTATGTGCTTGTGTGTTTGTGTGTGTGTGTGTGTTTGTGTGTGTGCGTGTTTGTGTATGTATGTGCTTGTGTGTGTTTGTGTATGTATGTGTGTGTGTTTGTGTGTGCGTATTTGTGTATGTGTGTTTGTGTGTGTATGTGTATGTATGTGTCCATGTATGCATGTGTGTGTGTGTGCGTGTTTGTGTGTCTGTGCGTGTTTGTGTATGTATGTGTGTGTGTGTATGTATGTGCTTGTGTGTTTGTGTGTGTGCATGTGTGTTTGTGTGTGTGTGCGTGTTTGTGTATGTATGTGCTTGTGTGCGTGTGCATGTATGTGCTTGTGTGTGTTTGTGTGTGTGTGTGTTTGTGTGTGTGCGTGTTTGTGTATGTATGTGCTTGTGTGTTTGTGTATGTATGTGCTTGTGTTTGTGTGTGCGTGTTTGTGTATGTGTGTGTGTGTGTGCATGTATGTGTTGTGTGTGTGTTTGTGTGTGTGTGCGTGTTTGTGTATGTATGTGCTTGTGTGTCTGTGCGTGTTTGTGTATGTATGTGTGTGTGTGTGTATGTATGTGTATGTGTGTGTGTGTGTATGTATGTGCTTGTGTGTGTTTGTGTGTGTGTGTGTGTGTGTGTTTGTGTATGTATGTGCTTGTGTGTGTTTGTGGTGTGTGTGTGTGTGTGTTCGTGTTTTTGGTGTTTTTCTGAGTTCCCTGAGCAGCCGGCACCGTCGTCACTGCTGGCTCGACGACTGTAAGCGGCTTCCATCAAATGTTACGAAGAAACGTTGATTTTGTGTGTTCCGAGTGAACAGCCAAGAAAGGGTTTGACTGTGTTATTCAGCAGGAAGCCTGCAAAATGGTCTGCAAGGGGTCGCCATGTTGCTCAGAAGGGCGAAAACACTGTTGTTGGTGGCGTCGCAGTCAGATGTCGCGCAGTACAAAATATACGCGAGTTTGGCTTTAACCAGCACAAAAACAGCCGGATCCGACAGGACAGAGAGGCAAAGATAAATTAAATCTTCTCTCTCTCTCTCTCTTTGTTGTCGAATAATTATGAAATCTCCGACCACGCCCATCTCTCCTCCCTGGTCGCCGATGACTGTCTTCCTAGCGGACCGACGCTCGAAGAAGATACTTATCGACAACCTCTGGCCCATCAGAATGCCGTTGTAACATTAAAAAAAAAAAATATATATATATATAATGGGGGGGAAACACCATAATTGTATTCAAATAAAAGAAACTGAAGTGAGAAAATCCGGAATACAGTTTTGTAATCAAATAAACTTCGGTTTTCTCCAAGAAGTCCAGTTCACCAGACCTGGCATCTCAGCTTAGAACAAAACAAAACATAAAACAGGGAGACAGGTGCGTGTAATGGGTAACTCTACATTAAAATTTCTTTGCACATCTTTTTTTTCTTTTACCTGAATTCTACTTCAATCTTAAGATCTCCTGACACACTTCGGTTTCTTTTAAGTCGCCCGACCGTTGCTCTTTGTTTTCTGTTTTTTTTCTTCTGAGCAGAGTGTAGATTTTATCCCAGGCTTTTGAGGAATTTCCCACTAATAGAGAAAACTTTTTTTTTTCTCAGCTAATCGGTGATTTATTTATTAAATCTTAAATATCGTTTCGTTTTTACGATTTTGTTATCTTGTAGGAGGAGCAGAAGGGCGGGGGGAAGGGATGACAATGTAAATAAGATGCGACACTGCACTTTTAGCAATAAAATTTTAGATTTGTCATGAAATAAGTCATCTTAGCTTAGAAAAGATGATGAAACACGGATACAAAATTTGGCAAACAAAGCGCAAAGTGGACGGCACAAAGAAGATGTCTATTACAAAAGATGTCTCACTGTCTTCGGACGACCGATCCAGCTGAAAATCACACTGGACCTGTTGCTTCCGTTGTTGATACTTTCCTCTGTCTTCCGATTTTCAGGAGTTTTACCCAGGGGCCGCCAAGATTTGGCAAACGAATGATTCCTGATAACAGCCGACTACAGTAGGAGAGACGATTTATATTATGGTGTGAAGTTTCGAAGATTCAATCCCACTAAATGCTATTTTGATGTCTTAGGTGAAACCCTCATAATGTTGGACAATTTCTTTACTGTGTATGCCAACTATTATTTGATTATTGGTTATTTTTAATTAACTTTTCAACTGTTTCATGTTTTCCAAAGAAAATAATTTCAGCAGCTTACATTTCTTTAAAAAAACGAATAGAGGAATCTTAATTCTTTTTAAAAAAAGGGGGGGTTTCAAATCGTCTCTTATATGCAAAGGAATGCTGCTAGTTCAGTGCCTTTTGTTCTCCAGACAAATTTATTCCGAAGTCAAGAACTTTATGCCTCAAGTATTTATAAACCGAACCGTAGTAAGTTTGGTTTTCTCCGGCCACAGACCTATTTGATGGGAACGCGCAGGGCAATGGTTGCTGATGACAAACCGTTACCACCCATGCGCCTCATGAATTCTGGCACGCTCGAGGAAATGGGAAAGTCTCTGCTAGTAATCCATCTGCTTAGTTCTGCCGGTGAGGGGGAGGAGAGGACAGCGTGTCTGGAGGAAATCCGCACCGAAGAACTGGAAGAGAACATTGCCGTGTTATACGTTTACCAAACAGACGGAGACTAAGCGCACATTCTCTGTCGCAGTGAGCTGGTGGGTCGCAGACTCGGCCGTTCGGAAAGGCGACTTTAACTGTTTTTGGACTTTCAAAAGACCTGTCCATGATACATTCGAAGTTTTCTAAATATCCTGTTGAAAATAGGAGCCTCCAAGCCTATCCAGCAAATCTATTTATTTATCTTTTAAAGAAGCTTAACTGTATTCTTATACAAAACTATCGAAATTTCTTTATATATGTTCCATCAAACATCGCTTTCTGTTTTTGGTCCACAACTTTAATTAAGGTGTTTGGTTTCTATTCTTCCATTCTGTTACCGCTTTTCATCTCAACACTTGGATGCTAAAATCACACTGAAAGACATTTCCCCAGATTTTAGATGATCCAGCAGCAAGAAACAGTTTGAAATTATTTATAATCAGATTTCGGTTAACTACAATACATCGCCTTTTATCTATTCTGTGCCATAAACTCTATGATGAAAAGCAAGCATGCTTTTAAAAATCTGAAAATACACAGACATTTACAGTAAATTAAATACTAATGTCTAAAAAAAACGAAGCCATGAAAAACATGAGAATTATTAGAACATTTTACTAGAAAATAGCTTTGATTATCGATTAATCTTTGGATTCCACACACAGATACTAGAGAGAAATACGAAAAGAAAGTCACGCTACATCCCATATGATTTTAAACTCATCTCTGTGATGCGGAAATGGAACGAAATAAACGCAATAAAGGTAAAGAAACCAGTAATATGGTATTTAAACATTGATCTGTAGACATACATGAACCATATTTCCGCATATCGGTACAGTATATTTGAAATTCCTCAGTTCGTTTTCTACCTATATATTTATAAAATACAATATTGTAACATTGGCATCAAATTAACATGTCATTATCCACTAAAAACTAAAAATGCATTAGATTACATACAAATACAGGTTTTGTTCATGTCTTTACATGAAAGTAAACAATAGCATATTTGTCTAAAGAAAGCATTCTTTTTAGCTTAGATTCCTGACAAACCAGTATCGAATTATTCTTTAGTATTTGACATTCCGTCCCATCTAACAACCGTATGTAAACAGTTACTTACTTTAAGTGATATAACAGTCACCAATGCTAGTAATTTCAGATTTTCATTTTTGCATTAGAAAAGAACCAGGTGGCAATTGTCAACCTAAATATTAAATATGAAGTCTGCAGTCAAAGCGAATATAATATTACTAACAAGTAACTCACATATCGCACAACAGAAAGTTGGTTTATTGGTCTGTCCACATCTCTAAGATACTCTGCGGTCGTAGATGGAGCCCTTATTTGAGTAAGAACATGGAACACTGTCAGACCTTGAGCATTTGGAATACAGCGAATTATTAATAATTAGATGTACCAACTTTGAATTTTAGATGTTTTAGAGGATAAATAACAGAGGCTTTCAAAAACATTTCAAAATAACAGAATAACCTTTTTTTTTGTCTATTTAAATTACTAACATTAGATATTATAATTGAAAATTATTAGCTAAGATTCTTACACAGTTAGATGTCAAAATAATTTTATTTTAGTAACAGATTTTTTAATAAGGAAAAATACAAATTTGTCGGCAAGTATAAGTTACATATTTTGACTTTTTCTGTAGATTCTTATTCCTATAGAGGTCATTTCCTGTGGACAAGAAATCTGTGTAGCATTAACAGATCCAAGGGGTGAGGGTCCTATTTCTCCCCTCTCTAATGCAGGTCTTTATATCCAAAACTGTTAAAATTGTTAAGTTTATTTCTTTTTAAATTAAAACCTCAGAATATTTATTTTCTCCCTCTTTTTTCTTTCTTTCACGAGGTATCTAGAGCTGCTAACATTTGGATGGTTGCTTTCGACAGAACTGGAAACCAATTAGCCATACGTACTTGTGCAATCGATAGTTTATTATAGGTGCTAACATAATTCCGCTTCATATTTAATCATGTATAATTCAATTAACTGAAAACTCTAAAATCGATCGGCACATTAATCCCCTCACCCATCGGGCTGTGACCATGGTAAACGTTAGGCAAGTAGCTGGTACATTTTTGTTTTTATTGTCTCTCTCGACATAATTAGCAAATACTACAAAATACAAGTGCAATCTGCGTTATTATTTCCTTTATCTCGTTCTAATTCGCTCAGTTTAATTAAAGGATCTCGCCAGATCAGATTGTTTTAAAAAACTCCTAAAAAATCTCCCAGTATAAACTTTAATATATTAAGGAGGCGTGCTATGTTACATTTGCACAATTTATTAAGGAGGCGTGCTATGTTATATTTGCACAATTGCATATTATTTTCTCGAATCAGGACAGAATCGAACAGGCGACTCTCATCATCTCGGTTATCAGCTATACTTATTTAGCCACTAATAATGACGTCACGGACACTGCCTAATGACGTAACGTTTTCGGATCCACTCGGGCCTGCTCGGGGCCGAATAACACCGGACATAACTGAGAGACAAGTCTACCCTGTTGGGACCTGAACGTACACCATCGAAGAGACTGCGTCTGGATGTGGCCGGCAGCTTTAATAAGCAAACGTAGCTTTAAAAAAAACAAAAGCTCACGGCTTGTTAGCGACTACCAGAGAACGGTTAGAGACGACAGCGATTTGTTTGGACCGACTCTCAAGGCAATTTGTAACCAGGCGTTGAACTGACAGTCGTTCTTCGTCTCACCAGTGCCCAGTCTGATGGCGCAGCACAGTATTTCTCTCCTTATTATAATCTGATTGTTTCCTAAGGCTCTGTTTGCGTTCCGATATTATTTTTTTCTTTTTTTTTTTGTTTTTAAATTGGTTAATGCGCACCTAACGGACGATGTCGTAATTAAGCGCGATGGCGGCCATCTAATCTCTTGTTCGTTTTGGAGACAGCATCTTTTAATGTACTGATGCGTTACTGTTGGTCGGCTTACACAAAACTTATTTTTGGACTTTACAATACGGACATCAATCGTGGCAGCAACTGCAGGCACCATTAAGACATTTTTAATGTTTTCTTTTGCTCGATATTGGGGGCTCACCTTAAAAGAACAACAAGCATCGACCTTTCTGACTCTGTTTCCGCTCCACGAAATCGACTTTAATGTCGCCGTTGGGGCTTCCGGTTTAGCGCCAGATTTCTTCACCCTTTTCTTTTACGTTGGACACGTGCCAATGCACTTAATATATCCAGATGATTTAAAGATCAAAATAAGCCCGACTACAGATCTCTCGTTTACCTACGTCGCTCAGAACATTTCACTGATCTCGCTTTTAAAACGAAATGTCTAATTTAGAAACCAAAGAAGCTTTTAATGAAATAACTCATTTTTACGAAAGATATGCCCTGTATTTTACAACACTGCCTCTTCAGTCATTCCGATCGCTAATGATAGTAATATTAAAAGTGATCTATATATATATATATATATATTTTCGCAGTAGGGTTATCTTCAATTATTTGGTTGCTGTCGAAAACTAATACTTTACTCTGCAATCCTGCCCAATCAGTTTCCACACGCTGTAATATCATCGGAAAATTTGAAATCGTGTTTCCCCACTATAATGCTTGAGCAAGAAAGCGAATGAAAACAATGCTATAGTCTTCACATTATTATGGGAAGTCATTATTGTGGCCTATCCGCTCTCTGGTCGCCATTGCGTCCCTCGGCCGCGTCTATTGTCAGCAGAACCAATTTCACGTATCCTTCTCAGAGCCCTGCATGCAACTCCTCGTGAAATATGGAGCCGGGCTGCAACCTGCCGCATAAAAAAGTCACCTTCAGCACCTAAGACTTTGACTTCTATACTCTTATCTTGTAAAATTTCATTCCCAAGAGCTATAGTACGCACCACACTACAACGACATCACCAACTATACTTGTATAGTCCTTCCGCAGGCGTGGCACTTTCTCATCGCTTGCATAACAACCAATCATAGCGCACCATATAAACACGTGACTGTACTAATGAAACGTTTTTTTTATTATTATTCATGACATGGGAATCTGTCATGTGTTAGTTGCATTTTATATTTGGTTTTTTCCTTTGTTTCAATAATTATTTTCAAAATCGCATAGATATATATATATATATATATATCTCCTCATAGTTTTATAAAAGAGAGAGAGATAGGCGAGAGATTAGATCACACACACATATATATATATATATATATATATATATATATATATATATATATATATATATGACGTCAGTACAGAGAGAGAGGAGAGAGATGGAGAGATGGAGAGAGATGGTAACAGTTTTTTTAATGATCTTAAAAATGTGACAGCTGTCCGTTATGCTAGGTTATGTAATCATACCGTTACCATAATGAAGAAATCTCAGATTAGATTAGATATTGTCGCTTGGCATAATTTTTTCTTTTGTCTTTACCTGCAAGAACTAAGAACAATGATATTATCACAAATATATATATATATGGAATCTAGCAGGTGAGAAAACCATAACAAAAGAAAAGGAAAAATAGGCGTTTTTATTACACTCCAAAAATAATAGAAACGTTGGTCTGATCCGAACAAGGGGAATAGCAACAGAAAAACTGCTGTCGAGAACTGATCTGCCTCTCGTGATGGCAGATCCCTCAACAACGAAAAAAAAAAAAACAAGGCCGAAGTGCTAATGTGTTTAGGTAACGACGTGGGAACCGAGTCTCGGTCGAGTGGACTGGCGATGGTTTCAATCCGTTGTTTATGCGGCTAGCGGACAGACGAGCAGCCGGCCAGCTGGCCCCGGGACTGCGGCTGGAAACGTAGCCAGTCAGTCACGAGCCCCCACGTCGCTTTTGGGATGTTATTTAATGCACGAGGTTTGTTTACATTTTGCGAAGGGAAGACCACCCCACCACCATCACCAGCCTCGCACGAGTCGGCTACAGAACATCTCCGGTACATATCTGCCGGCGAGCCGTCCCCAGCTTGTTAACGCGCGCCCGTCGGGCGGGGTAATCGGCGAATAAACGTACTGAATGGCTGACACCATATTCATAAAGGCGCTGTTATTTATTTGTGTAAGACCTTTCTGGGTAAATCATCTATTATTCATTGTGTAGCCTAACGTAAGCCATCTTCGGGAACGGGCCGGAGAAGCTTGGCGAACGCTCAAGTCGCGCAGTTTGGAAGGCGGCCGCCCTGGTGCCGAGTTCCCTCGACAGACTTGTGCCACCGCGATCTCGCTTCTTTCCTCCAATCTCCCAGTCTGGCCGTAATAAACAACACACCGAATCAGATGGCGACGCGCACCTGTCCCCCGAATCTGTGGCATTCCACGTGTGTGGTACAGTACGCATCGTTCGGATTTTTGCTGAAGATCAGCGCTATCGTCTACGGTTATCAACAAACGGTACGGGGAACACTGGGGTGGCTCCTTCGGGCGGTGTCGCTCGTTGTAAGCCGTTCGAGAAGAATTCCTGGAGGGGTTAGGCCGGCCAGCTCCTGCGACGAACGTTAGCGGCCACACCCTGACCTACAGGGTCTCGTTGGGCATCACGGACACGACAGGATCTGATCGCGGCCGCTTTTCAAATTCGTATTTTGATTAACGAGCTTTTGGATTAGAATTGTGCGCTGGTGAACTGTTTACTCTTACATCCATCGAAATCCGGTATTCCCCTGGCGATTTGGGGGGGGGGAAGCAAAGATATATCCAGTCTAATCACGTGCCAGAAAGAAAAAAGGAAGTAGAACTCAATATTTTATTGCCAAATTATTTTACAAGTTCCATCAGGTTTAATTCGCCTTTATGAAGAGAGATTAGGCAAATCTAGGGGCTCTGGATACAAAACGTTACCCTTCGTGCCGTAATCCGCCGAGCTGTTCGATCGGCGAATTCAGAGGCAGTCACGATAATCTTCATCTTACGTTTGGCCGTTAATATAGAAGATAATCTAATGCCGGTGGCTCGAGTATTACGGGCTCCCTTCCAAAGATCTTCGTGGCCTAAACCCCCAGCCCTCATCACGAAACAAACAAACAGAGAGAGAGAGAGTGCTCGCGCTACTCTAGTCGACACCTGGCGAAGCAGTCCAACAGGTGTGCCTCGGAAACAAATTGCAGGAGTTGCCATGTTCGTCAGAGCCAGGGTCTCCGCGCACCTCGCTACCGTTCAGATCTGAGACTCCGACCGCTCAGCTTGGGTTTTGAAACCACTTCTAGAGCCGCTGCGACGGACAGTTTATATTTGGAAATTTACCAGCTCATTCCATTCCGTCTAATTCTCAGTCGACGAAGCGGCGCCTTACCCGCGTAGTCTCTTCCCCCCACCCCCCCCGGCCAAACTTCTTTTGTTCTGACAGAAAGAAAGGAGAGACGGATCCCCGTGGTGCGGGTGATTTCCGTGAAAGAAAAGAAATACAATTAGGCGTCTTTCGTTAACATCAAACGCGGAGAACGACGAAGGGCGGCCGCCTGAATCTCCGTTGACAGAAGAGTTCCAGCCGGGCCACGACAAAAACGCAAAACCTGTTTGTCGCTAGTCGGCCACCCCTTGTTTCACGGTCGATTGGGTCCGTTCCCTTTTTAAAGCGGAGCTTCTGCTAGATTTAGATTTTTCATGTCTGGATAACTGGCTCTCGGTAGCATGAAGAACCCGGTCTTTGTGAATTTTTCGGTAGGAATACTCAAGAAGCACATTTGTTCTCTCATACTAGAAAATTTGGTTGCAGAACGTGTCGAAGTTCATCTCTAGGTTAAAAATGCCCTCTGACAATAATCAGGTCATGTCTCGGTCTGCCGCTATCGATGTATTCATAACTCAAGCCCTTGGTACTAAATATACTAATATACTAAGGAGCGACATTAAAAAAAATACATTTTTTCCTCTCCGTCTCTGAATCGTAGTCGACAGTTTAAAGTGGCAGGCGAACCGAGGTTCGTGGGCCCAGAAACTTACGTTTCAAAGAGCCAAATCGCTTCAACTTCATACCCTCGTCCACTGTTCGCCCCACTCGATTGAATTTTCATGCAACTGATGCTTATTACTCTGCAGATCCGTCTTGAACCCTTTAGAGAAAATCATCTCTTATATTACCTATTACTGCCAGCAAACTAATCAAGTGTAGCTATATCTAAGCACACAGGTAAACAAAACCTGAAAAACTCTGAGGATATAGTTTTTTTAAAAAATTTATTTAAAGTTCTAAAATGCACGATAATCTTAACTCCGGTTATAATGATTTACCGATATTTTTATACTATGAAATTATGAGAGTAAAGAGTTTCCAATATTTTATTTTATATTAATCTTTTTTTTCCTCTATCCTTTTTTTTTATGGAATCTTTCCAAGACACACAGAGAGCATCTGTCTAAAGTACAGGTAACGAACGAACTCCAGAATACCAGAGCGACGCGGAAATATTCACCTTAACACCTAGGCGTACGGCACCTTAATGAGTAAATTAGCGGTTGATCACCAAGGCCACCGGACCAGATGTCTTTCCTTTTAGCTTCAATTTAAAGAACAACGCCACCATAATGGCTGCAACGAAGAAAGATCAAGAAGAATAAGGCATTCCATAAATGTGCTTAGACAGCACAAACAAATTTTTTTTATACGATTATCAGAATTTATTTTCAAGTTTGGTCGTTTTTATTACATTAAATTCTGTCTAATTCCCTGCGCCTTGGATGATATTCTAAAACTATGAGTTTAATGTCGTGTGATTCGTCAGTGGCGATAAAAGGTAGATAATCTATTACTCATCACGCCCAGAATCTGTTTTTGTTTTGTTTTTAGGTCCCCGTGAAGTAAATAACTTTTGTTTTGTTTTTTTATTTATTGTTCGCGTCGTGTAATTGAGAAAACAGATGGCAGATACGGCGACTTAACCATCCGAACCGGCTACAGTTAATATTCCTGGGACCCGTCATGTATGGCTAATGGCCATTTTACTGCGCCTCGGGAAGTGAAGTAAAAGACACTTTTAAAAAATGGGGTGGGGGTGGGGTTAGAGAAAACGAATTCCCCTTTTTTCAAGGTGACCAGAATTTTAGAATGTTGTTCCTTGGCATTTTCGAAGTTTATTAGCCAAGTAAACGGCAAGTTCAGTACAGCGTGGTAGTCAACGGAAGTCGTCACATCCGCGCAGACCAACCCGTCACAACTAAAGTGAAGCTTCCTGTTATTCCCTCGTGATAGGCTTCTGCATGTTCAGTTATAACTTCTTGTTCACCTGTTTACTAAAGAGCAATTTCCAATTCTACACAACATCTCAGTCCCCTACGTCTATAAGCCGAACGCGAACACTGGTGTGACGTGGAAGTTTTAGATATTTTAAAAGTCTACGTACAGAAAGCATCTTAGAGAAGCTGGCTTTTTTACCTGTAAACAACTCATTGATTGCAGCCTAAGTGGAGCCTGACCTGTCATTTCCATCAAAGTCTTCTTAAGAAATACAACTACATTAGATTTTATCAGGGTAATTCTTTTTAATTGCAAATACGTCGATAATCCGTGTCCCCGGTTACTGGATGTCTGAGTAATTTTCTCGCCTTAAAGAACCGAAGAATCATCTTTAAGAATAGCAAAGATGGTCTTTTAGTTCTCGGTGAAGAAAAAGTACCGTCCAACAAGAATAGGGGGGGGAGACTTAGGAATGACGAAGCTGGGAAAATAAGGAGACCGGAAGCAATCGATTGTCCGTCTCGTTGCTGACCACCCGCGAACACAAAGTCGAACAAACGCGTCGTTCTCATTGTGGCCACCAGTGGATAACGGCGCCACGAGCTCGAAGTTCACAGCTGGGGTGGGGGGAGTAAAACTGGCCAATCAGACTGGGTCAGAGGGAGCAGCTGGGGTGGGGTGGGAGACATTTTAGCATCTGACCCTTGAAACTGGATGGTAGATACCGGATCGCTCAAATCGGGGCGCGGAACAATAACGTCTTGGACATCAGAACGAGGACAGACTTGACTGGAGACGACGAGAGCTCTGGCTAGATCAGGAAATGAGTCGTCATACCAGGTGCCCTTTAGGTTATATGAAGTTCCGAAGCCCCTAAGGGTCAGAGCTTCTTTCACTCTGCCGCGAAAAAATGTTTTTACCTAATACCGAGTGTACAGGTGTTTTCAAACTCCACTCTCAAGCAAATGAAAGAAACAAACTGAGACTATGTCACGTAAATCCATTGAGCCCTGAGAAAGAAAAAAGAAAAAAAACACTCTTTCCGGATTACATGCTGACAACTGAAGCCCAATGTCGGCCCGATTGTACTGAGAAACATCTAACCTGTGCTTGTCCGTGATCGCCAAATTTAAATGGGTGGATGCTATCGTTCCAAATGCACCGGACACTAGTGAGAACACCAAGCAGCTGTAAAGTCACATCCCATCGGAAGTAACATTGGAAGCCACTGGTAATAGAAGCTAGTTAGAAAACCAAGCTGCTTGCCTTGTCGTGACGAGGTAAAATCTGGTAACGGTCGTCCACTCGAATTACTACTTTCGATTTCCTAAGAGTCGGTACATGCGCTTTTTTGGGGTCCTGCGATATCTGCTTATATTTCATATATCAGAAATCGCTTCTAGTATTCTTTCGTGAGTAATTCCTCTTCTGCCGCAACTCGTCGGGCCCACCTCCCCTTTTCTAACTCTAGAAATTTGTTTAGCAGGGTATTTATTCGTGAATCAAAGAGCCCACCACTCGTAACTGTTAGTATTTATTAGGGGCAGAAATTTATCATCCTCATTAAGGAAAATCAAACGGCCTCGTCTTTGCTGTTTCCTCCATCCGCACATTCTAGTTTACTCAGGTGATGTTGGATTCTGAAGCTGTTCACCCCATAAAAACACGGGCCCGACGTCATCAGTGGAATCCGAGTCCACGGGAGAATCGTCTGAACTCTAGGTTTCTATTTGAGTTTTAATGTAGACGTGGTTTGGTCCGGTAAAGTACCTTCACGAGATTACGGCAGCGGAGACGGGCGGGACTGGTCGCCTCTGCATCAACAAATATTAATTCACCTGAAAACGGTCAACAGTGTGCCTCCCGATCCGAACATTGGCAACACCTTAGCGACTTCGCATAACGTGGAATAACACTTCACCTGAAGTACGCGGAGCCCTGGGTCTTTAATGGAGTTCTTTGGCATTTTAGCTCGTGGGCGTGAACAAATGTGCTGTCTGCGTTTGCTAATATTAGGGGTAATCATTGCATGTCGGCTAAGATCCTTGATCTGTTGGTTGGGGGGGGGGGTTGTTGACCTGCCGACCTACGAAAGACGATAGGGTCATTAATTTGATCGTGGAAGCTTTTAAAACCCCCACTAAAGGGACCGAGCCAAACACCCCCTGGGTAATTCACGTGTTTTCAAAGCATCTGTCCCCAGCGCATATGGCCCACAGAGGTTTCGGGATAAAATAATATATGAATCAAACATTTCGATGCTTAATCGGAGAGAAGGAGAGAGATTTGTCCCAAATCTGGTCTTTAGACCTTGTCCTCACCAGATTTATCCAAAGAAAGGGTATGGATTTGTGTGTAACACGTGAGAATTATCGATTTAGCATCTGCATCAAATGCGCGATACCTGTAAAATATATGCATAATTAATTACTTGTTGATTTTCTTTCTTTCTCAACGAGGACCATTATTAATAATCAATGTCGAGCTGGGGAAGTCTTGGCCACGAGCTGGATACGACTCATTATTTCTAAACTATTGCCATATTTGCCTCTTTCTCCGATGGATGTGCGCAGCCACTCGACCGTGTCCCCTTTAAACTGACCATAAAACGGTCAGCTAGGGTTGGTGTAATTCCTTCTTTCTTTTTTAAAACGATATCCACGGTTTACCGAGTTGTACCTGGAGCCTGATGTTAGAAGGTGGAAGCTGTTGCAGAGCAAACCGCGCTACAGATTAGCTTCCGTGACCCCGGACCCCGTCGGTCGTGGAAGGAAGAACTTCGGGGAATCGAGTAGTCGGTGATCGCGGAAGAGAGGCTTTGATGTTATCGGCTCCTGCGGGCTGCTGTCGCGCATCTTTTATCATAAATGGATTCGACCCGCCGAAGGTGTTTTCTTTTTTCTAGTCTGGGGGTACTGCTGTTTGCTTGTCATCTGCCTGAGGTCACTACCCTTCCGTATAAAAAGAATTAACGACTTCAAAGCTGCAGACGGTCAGGAATGAACGTTCGATTGTCGACTTACTGACCGAGAGAAAGCTCGGATTCGCCTAGTGATGCTGGCCGCATCCAAATTTTCAATAAAATATCCAAGCCATCCGCAAACTGAATTAATTCCTTCCGCCAATCATGAAACACTAAAAGATTGCGGTGGTTGACGGAGCCTAGAACTTAAGATGGCATTAACAATTAGCATAATCAAACGGAGAGAGCTAAGCCAGGAAAGGTACAAGATCGGCAAATAAACCTGCAACACGGAGAGTACACGTGAGCTCGGAGACCTCTGGCCCGCAGCTACAAGCACCGATTCTAAGAATTACATGGTGTTTCGGTGTAAATTTTATTTACTTTTCTCACTAATAAATTAGATTCATTTTTTTTAAAAAAGCAAAACAACAACAACAACTGTACGAACGATGTATTCTTTTCAAGCACCAGACGAAAATGTACCTTTACTTTTCCACTAATGGATCACATGAAGAACTGTCTTTCGTATCTAATTTTATGGAAATACCTCATTGGGTCGTATGGATTTGTATGGTAGTCACGAAAGATGAAATAAAGTTCTGTCCAGTGATGGATTACAAAAACCGATTGGTTAACCTTTCTCCGTCCGTCAGGGTTATTATACCTTTCTCTATAAGAATCTCTTTTTCGGTCAGTAAAATAGGACTGCAGAAGGGTTAATTCCCCGCTTTTATTAATCATGTGTTTTTTTTTGTCTTCTATGGAATAAACGCGAAATAATTTCCTTTCAGCTTTAAGTTTATCAGACTGCGTTACCATTACAGGGCTTTTCTGACGGCGCCAAGCTGCAAAGTGGGTGGAAAGTTTGGGAAGTGTGCAACCGTTGGAACATCTCCAGCTTTTGCTTCCATTTCGGTTCGTTCCGGTCTCCAGTCCCGTGTCCCCCGTTTACCGTTCCGACACCGGTCCCCCAACCCCCTCGGTAGGGGCGGCTTCCTGTCCGCTAACGACGAATGCGGGGCGCGCGAAACAACCACGGGGCGAAAAGCTCATCTCCAGAGTTCGGAGGAGCAACGAGAAGCGAGAGAAGCCCATCAATAAACCACCCCGACGGTACCCGGTCAGGGAGGCTGCAGCACGGCGGCGAAGACGAGATACACAGACCAAAAACAGCCCGGTCGCGGGATTTAGCAGACCGGGCTCCGGTTGCCGTGGTAACGATGGCCATCGTAAAATGGCCGCCAGACCAAATGCTCTTGACACATTTGTTTTCCCGCTCACGGGCACCGTACCCGTTAGTTGACTGTTTCGCAGGCGTCTGTCGTTTGTCTCGATTCTACCTGCGACAGAAAGGCCCCGGATGTCGCGTTCACCTCCGTTCTTGTATGTACTCTTCACTCGCTGGTCTGGCAACCAGGTTTTTCGCGTTCACCACCAGACTCGACTCTTACCGTATTCGTTAAGCGACAAGGAATAAGCAGATTTCCAGCCCTGATTCCCTGGGAAGCTGCCAGACTGTAACCAAGTAGAAGCAAATAATGATTTTCAACTGTTACTTTTACGTTCCAATCAGCAAAGAAACTATTTCGGAAGAAAGCAACAAAAAGTAGTTAATAATTAATTTCAAAACCGTCACTGGCCGTAAAAATCTATTAGGAAAAATTAGGTGCTTACGTTGTATAAATGTCAGCAGCAGGGTCCTCACCATATTTCATTCTCGTAATAAAACGAATCTGATTAATTACCATCGTTTTATTACGTTAATAATTATACGTGAACAGAACATTCGTTGTTGTCTTAACTGAGTATTTGCTGTATGGCAGAGCTACACCCAAACGGGTGGGTGGACGCTCTTCAGACAGGGTATAGAGGACATAATGAGGAATAGGTGTAAAAACGACATAGCAAATAATAATAATAATAATAATAATAATATAATAATAATAATAATAATAATAATAATAAGAAGAAGAAGAAGAAGAAGAAGAAGAAGAGGAGGAAGAAGAGGAGGAAGAAGAAGAAGAAGCCTGCAGGCATTAATTTTATATCTTGATCTTTTTCTGATATTTATGATAAAAAGGTTGTTCAGACTACTTTCGTTTTACAGGACGATTTTACAATTCCAGTCTGTCATTTCCTGATTGCAGGGTTCCGTTTGAACGCCGTCCACGTAAGCGGCTTGCAGACTGCTGTATATAGCACATCGGCCAGTGACAGGTAGAGAACCAGGTGTCCACTTACCGCTGGCTGTTGGACTGCTGTTCGGACTCTCTACGTTACTGGTCCTTGCCCAGCGTATGGGTGGTCAAACACAGGATGGAACAGTCAGTGGCTTTCCCACGTCTCTGTGGCCAGGAACCGCGGTGGAGGACAGAAACAAAAAAAAAAAAAAAAAAAAAAAAAAAAAAAACAACAATAAATGTGAGAACGATGGCACCGACCAAAACATAAATTAACACGTAAAATATGCAGAAGTAAAAAAAATCCGCCATGGACATTACGCTGGCAGGAAAGCAATTTGTTGTTCTTTCGATCGACCTATAGATCGACGTGATCCGCAGTAAATGTTTTGTATAGACCCGATTTTCTTACACTATGGCGGAATTTCATGGCGAAAGATAGTTTAGCTCGAGTCAGGCATCCATCCCCAAAATGGTGTCGCAACACCGCAATTTTTGGAGATCGACGCGAGATGAACAGATTAGTAATTGGTTTCCTAGTCCCAGACATCAGTAACAGCCTGAGCAGCGCTGATGCATGGAGTCTACGAGACGAATGCACCGATTTATCCAAATATCGGCCCCAAGTCGAGTGAATAATTTGAGAAGAGATGACAAGTTTCTAAGCTTCTTTCATTTTAATAGTTTTGTTTCTATATCGTTCCAGAATTTCCATTCGATGCAAAATCAGGGCTTTGAGCCGGTCAGTTTGGAACTGGAATTTTCTGATCTGTGAGATACTGTCTGATGATGGCGTCCGAAAGTTTCGGATCGTTATCGTGTTGAAAAATCCAGTTGAGCGGAAGGCTGTTCTCAGAATAAGTTTCTAGTGTATTGGTCGAAACGTGCCAGTAAGCGAACCGATCTATTATTTCTTGGATACCATGAATGAGAGCCTGTTCATCTTCAGAATAAACTTCCCAGTGCCCTAATGAACCCGCTCCAACCTTTGACAGTTGGTTTGGACGAAACGGCTTTACCAAATCTTTGCCGAAAATAAATTCGATTATCTGATCCAAACTTCTGAAACCGTTGATTCATCGGACCAGAGCGACCTGGCTCACATTTCCTGGGTCCAATAAATGCAGTCATCGGCGAACTGAGTCGGGCTCTTCGATCCTTCAAGAAAACAAAGCGTTTCTTCTTGGCAGCACCGCCCCATCAACTCGGAAATCTCAAACTCTGGACAGTTCTCGCGGAGATCGATCGATAAATCCTCCAAATTCTTTAAAATGTCAACGGACGTATTGTGCCAGTCCGTTGTGGAGAGACGCTTGATTCTCCAATCGGTTCGAGCACCAGTTTTTCGGGGTCAGCCACTTCTGTGGTATTCGATGCAGCCGTCGGCCCGCTCAGTAACACTGGTACATGAGAGTTTCCCTTGTGCAGCTCCACGATCTGAGCCCGTCTCCTTGGACTTAAAATAGCTTCTTTTTTTTTATCCATTGCAGAATGATGTAAAATTATCAATCGGTTCACTGTATTCTATTGGTTGTCTGAAAAATATAAGCGGTGACATGTTGCCCTAAAATTCCTTCATAGTGTAAGAAAATCGAGCCTATAGAAAGCATTTACTACGGAGCACGTTGACTTATATGCCAGTCAAATGGACAAGAAATTGCTTTCATATCAGTGTAATGTCCATGGCGGAACGTCTTTCCCCACCATATTTTACGTGTTCATTTATGTTGTTTTGTCTTCGTTCTTAAATTCTTGTTTGCCATATATATCTCCATGAACTACAGCAAGAGATGGTCGCTACGTCACCCAGAGTAGTTCTTTGCCATAGATTCCCAGCAATCATCGATCTCCGTTTCCGACAGTTTTCGCGAGTATTGTTAGAACTCGTTTGTATCGCAGCCGAACGCAGTAACGGGCTGCTTAATTCTTTAAAGCTGGGGATTTTATGTCCGAAAACCTTATTTAAATGGAAAAAAAAAAAAAAGAGAGAGAGAAGAAATTCTTGTGAAGAAAGAACGATTTCGGCCGGCAGAAAATTATTAAAAGTAAACGGAGGATTCCAACAGATAAGCCATCGAGCAGCATCCGTGCGTAGTGGATGTTCTATTTCGCCCAAAACTTTATTATAAAAGACCGTAAAATGGCGATATAACAAAATACCAATTTCAAAAGAAAAAGAAAAAAATGTCAACTGCGAGAAGAAAGATGGAGACTCGTTCAGTTGTAAGCTTTTCGGTTATCGGGGAAGGGCTGTTTCAGACCTGACATAAATGGCTAGTTTTATTGTTTCAATTAAGCATATCTTTACCGCGCATTCTTCTTAATGTTTCCAGCACCTGTGTGAAAGATTAACGAGGATCGGTTCTGTTGCGAAATGGGGAATGTTTTCTCTTAGGCGATAATAAATGGAAACCACCTCCCACAACCAATGGAATAAGATGCGTGCCCATTTGGCTTACAAGATTAATTTTAGAGCAAGGGGAATAAATCATTTCTCGTCCTTAGGTTGTATGTCTCGCAATCGGCCAGTGATAATAAAGTGAAATTAGGTGCCGACTATTGAGAAACGTTTTTACCATAAAGTTCTGTCCCGTCGAATGCCGTTGTTCAGAGCTGAGAATGAAATGACAATGAAGAGCGTGTGCTATCAGTGATTCCCTGGCAAGATAAGACCTGAATTCTGTAACAAAACAAAACGAGAGTAACTATAAAAGCAAAAGCGTTTAATAAATGTGCGAGATTTATGGGTACTAAGTGAACGGGGTGCCTCTCCCCAGTTTGATTTGTCAAAGTGATGTCACGTGGTTCGCACAGCTGAGTTTCGCACGTCAGCAAAGCGTGAACACGGACTGCTGATGGTAAATACCGGCGCAATTTTAAAATAAAAAGCCAGTCCAAGATCAGGCATTAAAGTTACATGCGGCTCACTGTGTTTATTTTAGAGAATTTCATCCTAATTCTCTTCAGTTATCCGTTTTCTTGGAGATGTCGCGAACAGTGATTTTGGCAAGGTCGTTACGTCATTAGTCTTGGAGTAAATCCTTCGCCGTAAGAGTAATACGGCCATAGTGAACCCGATGAAGCCCACCTGTGACACTACCAGAAGACTAGCCATCTTCGTGCTAAACCACCTCCGGATACGCTCGACGTCGTTGCTTGTTTGAGTACCCGTTGGATCCGTCACAAAGGGGCGTGGCACAGTAAGAACTGGCATCAGACGTCTTGTTTATAGTAAGAAGGAAATATTTCAGATTTGAAAACACTTATTAACAGACGTGACCATTACTGAATGACAACTAATTCAGCTTGCCACTCTTTAGCAATCGATGTAGTACTGGAATAACTTCCCAAACGCTTCGTTCCATTTTACGGTTAAAATCCTACCCTTTCAGCTGAAAACGTATCAGCTGTGAACTAAAAAACCTGCTTCTTGGAGTTGTGCAATTTTGTCTAATTTTTTCCCTATAAACTATCATTCAGCGTTATAGTATTTCACACGTCTAGAAACTGAACGGAAATGGCAAAATTTATTATCAAGGCTGCACGTTTAGTCACATTATTCTGTACATGAAAACGACACAGCGATGTTGGAAGAGGAATACAAGTGATGACACTTAGGTGTTGAGTGCACGGTACCAAGACGTTTACGGAATCATAACGGTGCTGCTATTAATGAATTAGAGAGGTAGAACATTTAGGAGTTTCGCGAGCAC
Source organism: Nautilus pompilius (assembly GCA_018389105.1). NCBI lineage: Eukaryota > Metazoa > Mollusca > Cephalopoda > Nautilida > Nautilidae > Nautilus > Nautilus pompilius. The sequence continues at coordinate 75,382 of JACATO010000338.1, forward strand.
CTGAGGCTATTCAGTTGGTGTTAACCCTCCCTCTAAAAGATTTATGTTTAATACAAAATTTGTCACCATCAATACTTACTGCTAAAAGGAGATTAGTAATATTTTTGTCAGGTCCATCTTTGGAAAAGTAACATAATTGACTGTTCGAACGTTTAGACAAAATGTTTCTGTCCCTAGCCTATGAAATAATAGCAGTCAGGTGGGCTCTCAGCAACCAATTTAGTAAATGCATTCAAACCTGCCCATGACATATTGAAGAGAGGTACCGTTTCTCACCACTATACCGGAAGTGTCTGAACACTCGAAATACCTTTTATCAGCAATCTTAAATTTTTCTATATTTTATTTTATTTATCTGTTTACTTACACGAACGGACTTAATTGTGAAATCTGTTATAAAATAAGTAATCAAATTTATGTCAACGATTCGTTGTATATTTTGAAGAATGAACTGTAGCACTAATAGTTGCAGACGCGAAACTCGCACCATGGAGTTTTCAGCTTACATTAAAGATCTTTATAGACGCTTAATTGTTCTCTTTTCTTTTACCCATCTGATGAATGTGACTAAACCTACCATGAGCTAGTGGGGCTGTTTGGAAATAATACCTTAATGGTTAATAAATTCCCCAACTAGCATTTTGAATAAATTTAGTGCCAGTGTTCCAGGGAGGAACGATGTGTGTTGCTTGTTTCTATTTTGAACCGTCTGTTTACTTCTTAGTTGCTGCGTGATAATCGTGGTTTTTTTTATCGCTAAATGAAGTTGATCTTATATATACATACACCTATGTTACCTGCCATACCAACAGAACCATTAAGTTTCAACTATCATGTATCTCCAGCGAACTGATCCAGAAAATTATTTTAAATATAAGATTTAGCTGAAACATCTGATACAGATATCGGCGCGGCTATATCTGTAATTTTTTTTTTTTAACTATTTAGGTATATTATCTACTGAATCTTTCAAACAACATTTGTTAAGCAGCCATCAGCATATTCGTTGCATCATAATCGTTAGCTGGGGCACCTATGTTAGTTATTTTAGCAGAATTCATATTATCTGCGAAATGTTTGCTGTTTACTTCATTATCCGCATAAAATTTATTAGTAGTATCTAATTGATATGTTTGATGTACTAGCTTAGTTTTTATATTATTATTAAATACTGAACTCTTCACACACTTCTTAGTTGTTGCATCATCGTTATTAGTTTGATGTGGAATATTCATGTATTCTATTTTACTTAAGTTTAGAACCACCACTAAATAGACAGTATCACTGTCATAACTTTTTTTAATCTTACATTTAAATTTATAACTATCTTGTGCAATAGCAAATGTCCATTTTTTAACATTTATCATTAACACTTTTAATTTTGCATCAACAATCCTACTAAAAAAATCCATATATGCTTTTATATAAAGTAAAATATTATTTTTAAAGAAGGAAGTGTTATTTAAAGCTTTGTATATGAACTTGTCAATGAATTAACCATTGTGCTATATATCATCTTCGTTATTTAATTTACTACTCCTATGATAAACTGGATTTAACACATTAAGTAAAACACTAACCCCGGCTTCAATATTTTAAATCTGATTATTATCTTCGACAAAAGTTTTTGAAAATTATAAATTAATATGATAATTAGTCAGAATTACATCTCATCAACAATATAAAAATAATATTTATCTGTTGTACTAAATTATTTACATATGTTTTGTTAACTCCATTATTAATATCCAAAATTGTTGGATTATCTAAATCGAAATCTTTTGCCATTAAAGTCGAACCGCCTACTTTTCAAAACATTGATGCGTTTAAACAAAAAGACCTATTAATTATTTTTTCTGAGTAAAACCAAACTTACTAACACTTATTTAATACTTAAAATTAATAGAAATTAAGTATATACTGTATAGCTGATATCTGCAAAGTTTAGTCATTTCTTTTAATAATCTTTTCCTTTAATTAAAGAAACATTACATAAAATTATATAATTCAGAGTATAACTTAGTTTAGTTAATTTTTCAAATAATATTTTTAAAAATATTATTTTTCTCTTTTGTATTTTTAATTTTCTTGATAATGCAGTGATTATAGACGATGTTATTAAACCAACGCACTATTAATAACTGATGTGGTCGTAAGTAGTGAAAAACAAACATAAATGTAACACCACGGGATAAGGAGACAGAAATAACAGCGGCACGCAAATAAGTAATTTAAATATGTCTATATTATTTCTTTTTTCACTTTCATTAACTCTTCAGCATCCTAAATCTTTTTTTTTTTTTTAATGATCTTAGTTTTATTTCATTTATTTCATTAGGAATAGTAACACTAAATTTTCTATCTATATCATCTGGACATTTAACTTTATGATAACTTTTAATTTATTTACTAAGCTTAAAACAAGTCTTTCAAAATCTGATCTGTTTGTATATTTTAGGTTTCTAAACAGTTTTAGCAAATTCAGTTAAAATGTTAAATAATTGATCACGAATATCACTACATTAAGTTTGAATTTCAGATGTGTGATACAAAATATTTTTATTAGCAAAGATGCCAACCAAACAAAAATTTTTATAGATTTAAAAAAATTATTTGGAGGCAAACAAAGAGAATAAAGCATTTTATTATTAGCTTTATGCCATCTGTACCATGATCTTTAATTGAACCTAAATTTAAAGCAGTACATTCTGTTCTATTATATTTACTAGAAAGAATATTACGCATAAAAACGTCTTTAAAACATTTTAAATTTTACCATCACTCTCTATATATCAAAATTTTAAAATATCTCCCTATTTAATAGCTAAAGATTAGCACCAATTATTGGGATCTTTTTAAATGGCGAATCTACCTTTAATTTCCACATTTACAAAAACCATCAAGTAAATATCTATAATCTTTTGTTTTCTTTATACTTTTAATTGTATAAAACCACTAGCACGTTCAAGATACAAACCTGCAGTTATTCGTCCACTGCAAGGAAACTTGTAGCTATTGCACCTTAAGATAGTAGGATAGTTTTTTATCCACTATTCAATAAAAATGGTAAAACAGCTTCAAGGAAATTACCAACTCTTCTTACCTTTAGCAGCATTTTCTATGTCTTTATCAAAAATTTCATTAAATCCATAAACTTTTGTTGTTGTTGTTGTTGTTGGTTGGAATGAATGACGTCATAACGCTATCTGAAAATTCTGGTAAGTGTTCAGTTTAATCAAAACCGCTGTCATAAAACAGTTTAGGAAATAAGCTTCTTAAAACAGTGATGCGTTTCGTTTGTGACTTATAAAGTTTTAAAACGAAATGTAGGTCCTTTTCAGATTGTCTACCCGCTCAATAAGAATAGGGAAAAAACCGCTGTACGACTGGTCTGTATTCTTGCTCAAAATGGCCTTCCTCGAGTGAGCTCATTCATTTTTCCACTTCTGACGCTCACTTGAAGAAAACCCATAAGAACTGTATCACTCGATTTATTTAGCAAAAATATGCATAAAAGGGAAAAAAATTCTAAATAACTTTCATTCGATTGCCATATGATTGTGCACTTATAATTCTATCAGACAAAACAATTACAAAGGTTTCTCTGCGAGACAATTTTGGCTAAAAAAATCCCTTAAACTTCACATCAGCTAAGTTGTTGTTTTTTTTTTAGTCTCTCTGATTGCCTGCCTATATATAAGAAAAAAAAAACAATCAAAGAGTAAAGTTCTTTAAACTCAATGTGTGTAAATTGATTACCGGAAACCATATCATCTGTTCAAAGTCTATAATTTTTTAAATAAATTCTACTAAAATAACTTCTTATAAAATCTATATTTAGATCAAATGCGGGATCTATAATTATTTATAAGAACATAAGCTTTAGTAATTAAAAATATATTAAATATAGAAAGATTTTTTTTATTATTATCTTTAGCGGTTTGAAATCCTAACACAATGTCTAGGCTTCTTTCCTGCTAAAATATCAGACCTACAGTCAAGATGAGTACTTTGTGGAACTGCAGCCGAATCACAGTGTTTACTAGCACAACCAACGTTACTGGTTACTTTACTTTCATTCAAGCATCTAAACCATTTTAGTTTCTGTTCTTCAGGCAACTTTATATGTGGCTTATGTAGACCATCTTCCAGAAATTCGTTTTTACTACTGCAACTCTTTTTGCTCTAAAACTGTCCCACTATCTCCCTTTCTTGTCAAAAAAAATGTTAGTCTTTATTCTGTACACCATTTATATACTCTTTACAAAAAAAACCAAAAAAAACGGAAATTAGAGAGATTTACAAACCAATGCTATTTTTAGGCTTTGATTTTTCTATTATGTAATAATTTTTTTGCTTTAAATCCAATATCAGCATTTGCAGATGCCTCGATCATGTCTTTATACCATCACTTATTTAATTCCTGAAACTTCCTAAAATTATCTGGATAGGTTACCAATCTTTTTATAGTTGTGTTTAATCTAAACAAAGCATCGCTTCAATCTCTTTACTGTCTAACATATATTTAATCTGGCAAAATAAATTCAAAATTTCTTTATTTGTCAAACTTATTTTATCACCATCATCACCATAATTCTTATCACCAACTTTCTTTTTTTAAACAATGCCCCAGCAGCAAATTCACATCTCGATTTAGAATTTCAATTTCAAATTCTACACCAGGATTATTTCGATTTGTCCCATTTCTAGACTCATACTCATGAAACTCACATTCAATTTTAACGTCACCAATAATTAAATCTTCAGCTATATCATTATATTCCTTTTAATACACACACATTTATAATAGTGACTTTAACCTGTTTTCTAAAAATCTTTCTCTATTTCTATCTGCTTTAAAATTTTTTTTAAAAAAACTTTTCTGTAATTTTTCATTTTTTTTTAGTTTCTGATTCAGCAATTAGAAGTGTCCATAGAAAATTTAATTTGGAAATTACTAAAATTTCAAGCCATGGATGATATTTTTCCATTATATATGTCAGATGATTTGTCTACAACTAAAAACCTATAGCCTGACTGAACATTTTTTACATATGATATTTAAATTCATCAAATTCATATTTCTACTAATCAAGTCCATCCCAAAAAATTTTAAGGTCATTTACAAGTAATGGAAAGACGATAACAATGTTTGAATTACTTCTGATGATTTGTCTGAGATGTTTTCGATAACTCTGAGAAATATAAAGGTGTCAGTATTATTGTGCCTACATCTAACAAAACGATTAGGCGTTTATTTGATGTTTTGATACGCATAACTTAATAAACAAACTTTCAAACAATCTCTTTCGGATTAACCAAATCATTCAAGTCTTCGCAGTATTCTACACCTGTTTATTGTTGGTTCTTTTGTCCTTTCATCTATCATTTGGCACATTTTGTGAAAGTAAGTTTTCACTTTTTAATCAATTTTTGTTTGCAAAAAAAAATATTTCTGATCCATTGTTTATTAAACTCATTAGCTAACCTACTTTTTATTATTTAATATTTAGGTTATTGTAAAGGTATTCCAAGAGCATAATCTAGAATAATCTAAAAATCCAGGATTGGATGTAATAAAATACGCATCATCAGTAGTGGCTTTTCCTTGTTCACTTTCTCCTATAATCAATCCATGTATATTTTCTTAGCAATAAGAAAATTATATAATCTTATCAATTTATTTTCAACAGATTTTAAATTCATTCAATTTTGTATGTTAGAAACCTTTAACTTTTAGCTGCTTGTTTATCTTCTTCATTTAATTTAATTTGTTTGGTTTCAGGCTTACGTTCAGAGTCGCCTCCTTTTGCAAGCTCAGAACTATCATCAGAAACCAGCTCTTGATGATCCTTGTATGAATCATTTCCACTATCCACGGGATCGTCAGTGAAATCTTCTAATGACCTCCAAGCAAAAATCCAAAGAATCTGAACCAAAAAGGATCAACTGAAAATATTTCGTTATTCCGAATTTAGACTCATTTATGTATGCAAAATGAATAGAATGTATCGTTTACCATGTAACACTGTAATTGACAGAAAAAAAAAATGAAAAGCAAGTTACTAGTAAGAATAATCGATTTATTTTAAGAGGTGGTCGGTCAACATTGTGGGGCAAAGAAACAAATGTTTTTGTCTCAGGATTAGAATTTTTCTTGGGAGGTAATACTCAATCATTTTAAGGAAAACTTCCTTGTTTTTCTCGAGCCAAGTATTCTGGTGAGAAAATTTACCGGGCTATAACCGCTGTGACCCGGAAACGCGATTAGATTTAAGATTAAAACCGAATAATTCATTAAAACCTGATGATGAAGAGCCTATTAATAAAGTTAATCGAGCGTATTATTAGCGAGATTTAAGATATAAAAATGACGATTCTGCAGACAGGTATTTTAGTATTAGAAGTAGACAAAAGCTTATAAAGAGTTAATTCATAATCTTAATAATATTCAAAATCCTATTTAAGAAGAAGAGAAATTGATATAGGGTCGTTAAAACTGTAATTAGAGTAAAATGGACGGAGGTTCCACCAAAACGTTAAGGCGGATTTAGTTGATATGACAGCTTCCTCTCATAAATATATGTTAAATATAATACATAATTTCCTAAATATGCATGGAATGTTCCTTTAAAAATAAAACAGGAAAAGATTTAATAAAAGCACTTAGATATTTACTTAAGAAATCCAGTATAAAACCAAATAAATCAAGAACTGATAAGGGAAATAAATTCGTTAAGGGAACTTTTAAAACCTTCTAGAGGGAATAGAATTTTACCATACAAAATAATAAATATGAAGCAGTTGGAGTAGAGAGTTTTTTGTTTTTTTAAAAAAAAAAACCTTAAAAAGTAATGTCGGAAAATTTTACAAAAGTAATAATAGTAATTGGATACGCATTTTTTGATATATATAAATGGATCAATACAACAACGAAAAACAGATTTATTGGCATGTCAACAAAAGAAGCAAGTTAAAGAAGAAATGAAAGCGAAGTACACAAAAAATGCAAAATAAATAAAGAATAAGAAACATCGAATTTGGAGCTATTGATTTAATACATATAAACCGAAAGCCAGCGTTTATTTCATTTCCTGGGATATTCTAATTCATACATCACACCCATCGGTGAATCAGATTTAAGTGTTTAATCCTTATAAATATGTTTTTACGATGCTCTAAATCTTATGGTTGTACTCACCTAAATCCGTCCACCGGGAGTATTTAACATAGCTGAACCGTATAATGGAAGATTTTACTTTAGTTTGATTTTAAACTTTACACTCTTGATCATCTAATTTGATCACATCTCCAGTGGTAAGATATAGTACTTGTTCTCCGCTAATTACATCTATGTTAGATGCTTCGAGTATATATATATATTTTTATATCTTTAGGTATGTTTACATAGGTGCTGCTAATTTCGGTAAGCCTATGTGGCACCATAGTGATTCCACCTTATGCCTTGTTCTATCAATAATGACATAATCTGTTAAGGTATCTAATTTTATGTTAGTTATCTACAAGCGAGCATTCCACGATAGAGACGGGCTGAGAAGAAATGACATGGATATAATTTATAAGTCTTTTGACGTAAGTTTTCAAATACATCAGCCAAAAGTTAGACATCAGATTTAAGATAGATATTATTATACGATCTTAAGTGTGGAAAGACACACACTTTTTCCGCGAAAAGTTACATCAGTTGTATACGTAGATTGTTTCGGTGTTAGATTTGCCACCAACTTAAACTCGGTCTCATAAATATAAAAGTCTAATTTTGAAACATTGGTTTATTATTTGATCATTTGTAATCTTTTCATCAACAATTTCTTTAAATAATAAAAAAAATGAAATACATTTTTTGGATGTTTTTCAGTATAATAAAGATGAACTTCTTAAGATAAATTTGTAAAAGAAAAGTGCGCATCGTAATTAAATAAATTATGGCAACGTAACGGATATGTTTTTGGGATATCTGAAATTTAATTTACAATTTTTATTCGAAATACAGCTAAGTGGGTATGGCCTCTCTCACTTTTTAAATCTCTATCAATAAAATCTTTACAGATATGACAAAATTCAAAAGCTATGAAGTTTATGAGTTCTTTATTTGTACAAATCATTCATATTTTTTGTTTTTTGTAAACTGAATACGTATTATGTACATTTTAAAATGCATTCCATGCAGATTTTAGCAATGTAATTTACTTATTGTTTGGCTTTAAAGAAAACAGGTGAATATTTTGCATAATCAGATAACAAAAGAATGATGGAATGCGTCTATCATAATATTTTTTGCTTTTAGTGTATCTTTCTACTTTTAGCAAAATTACTTTTAAAATCTGCATAAATTACAAAGAGTATTTACTTTGATTTTGCTGCATTTTAAAAAATTTTAATTTATTATTTAGATAAGACCAATGAATTTTTACTACAATCTCTTCATGATTTACCAGTTCTTATCATCTGTGTGATTTAACAAACATTCGGCTCATAGATTTGTTATTGTGCTCCAGAATTTTAATTGAAATAAAATAAGTTTCATTTTGTGCAATAAACAAAGAATAAAGTTTTTAACTTGTGGCTTAAATGTTTGAAGCAAATTTTAAAGACTTTTTAATGAGCATTTTTTCCTACCCAAAACTTTAGCGATTTACGACATATTAAAAAAAAAAAAAGATTCAAAAGATTAAACAAGATTTCAATTTTTTTTGGAAATTTCTTTTCTTTTAAAAATACTAAAAAAGAGTCGCACATAAATATATCTCAGGTCCACACGCTAACACCTGAGTCTATTAACAGTTCCATCAGATTCCTTGCCATGTTTAAATGTTACTCTGCTGAAACAATTAATAAGGTTGTTAATTTTCCCTTGTAATATTCATTGCTAATCCGTTTCAAAATTGAAGTCAGCATTTCATTCACGTTCTAAAATTATTTAAACGGTTGGCATCACGGAATAATGAAGGTGGGGTTAAAATAAAAGTGGTAGTTTGTAATTTGCTAGACGCAGATGGACTCTGATGCAGATGCAGAAAGATCTTATAAACTTTATGATAAAAGGCAGGTTTTAATTTTTCACTTACAGCCAGACATAACGGAATCTACTGATTAATGAGTAAAGCACGAGGACTTTATTTCGGTTTTATCGTAAATGCACTCAGCCTATAAGTTTAGGTCAAACTTCTACAATTCTACATTGGGGTATTTTCTTAAGAATAAAACTTCTTTTTGCTATTATCGTATAATGTGGTTACGTCTGTTAAATAACAAAATAAATATATTATAGCAAATGTTTTATTCTTAAAATTAAAACGTAGGATTGTTTTATACATATTTTAATTAGATTACCCAAAAGTCAAATATCTGGCTTACTCCACATATAAATAAATTACGTGTTAAGGTTTAGTTCTTATGTTGTCTGGTATCCATTCCGAAATACTATGAAGGGTTTTTCTTTGTGACTGTCTGTTGAGTTTATAATAGACATTTCCAAATGTTATGTGTACTTCCTCCCTTGTAATGGCGTCAGATTTGTTTCGGAGCCCTCTTTCCAATACCACTAATGTAAAATTCTCTATACACAAATAAATTGATTACAGATAAAAAAAAATAAAAATAAAAGGATAATTCATTGCTGAGGCCTCGAATATGGTCATCGTTTCATTGGAAGAGATACAAGGGCTGTTATATGTGGTTGTGGAGAAACTGAAATTGTGTATTTTTAAAAATTTTTGATAGCTGCCAACTATAGCAATCCCACGAGCGCCAATATCTTCGCTGTATGAAATTGTCATTTCTTAGAGAAACACATCGTTAAATAGCAATAAACACTCGATTACTTTTACTCCTGCGTCTCACTAGTTCCGTCTCCGTCAGCATTCTGTTGAAGTAGCCTACCAAAGAGTTTTACTCCCCACAGCCTTTAGTTGCGCGTGGGTGACTTTTAAAATACAATGTTCCAGAATTCTGCCTCCCTCCTTTTTTCTACTATTGAAAGTACACGTGCAATTTCCGGAATGCACTTTGTCATTGATGAAGCAGGCAAAACAAAGCAAACCCTCATCCGCTGTTTCCATCCATCCATTGCAATCTATTCTAAGCAGACATCATTCTGATTGTAGGCGATCTACATCGGTTGCTTATGCTCTGTGATGTCCAAGATTCTATTACATCAGATTCCGTTTTCACACGCTGCTTTAAAAGTTCCATCAAATCAGGTAGCACCGGACCAGATCGAGGAAATTATCTGTCTCCGAAAGAAGCATCGGCATTTGCCAGTTTATCAATTCAAGTTCATTCTATATAGAAATTACCAGGCTGCTGGAGGCCAGTTTTAAACAGCCAAAAAGATGAGCAAACTTTCAATGGAATTCGGATATCATTCCTGCGAGAAACGAAGTTGTTTTTTGTTTTTTTGTTTTTTGCTTGCCTGAAACTAGTAGCTACGAATAAATCTCTACACCGAATTTCTACCACTTTTAAAATGTTGCACCGTGTGATAGCAGAATCAGCAGGTGTTATTTTGTATGAGGCAGCCACAGGGTGACAACGGTTGTGGAGACCGCTGACGATTCCAGCATTATCCAGAGATCAGAAAACATCACCCCTGGTAGCTTCCATTGTTTATCCGACCGATTGCCACTTAACGAACTTTTTGTGAAAAGGCTTTGGATCCATCTTTAGGATGTTGGTTAAAAAACTTTGCTGAAAGAACGTCGTCGTCTGGTTTTCACGCCCTGCCCGTGCAAAAATGTCGAGTGCATTCCGAACCGAAATAACCTATCACCCACCTTTGTATGCGGGTACAAATGCTTTAAAATTCGTTTTCAAAATAAGCGATGATGCGATTGCTGCATCGTTATTTCGTCCATCGACAAGATACAGGTCTACCCATTCAGTGGATACGACCATCGGTTTGTGCATACCTGGTCTGCAAAGACGTGGCACCTTTACGTAGGTGAACACGTAAAAAGCAGCCCAAAAACTAGGTTGGCAACATCGTTGTTCCATTCTGCTAGCAATTATCTGAAATAATGAGTCTGGATAGTCATCAATTCTTGGCAGCTGACATACACATCCAAGCCGAGTCGCCAAAACCGAGTCCACTGCTCTTTTTAAGATAAAATTATTTTCCAAAAAAAAAAAAAAATAACTGTAGCAAGAACTGTTGGAGAAAAGAATACGGAATAAATGGAGAAAACTCCAAACAGAATCAATCGTACAGTTCTCATATAGGTAGTTCTTTGGAAGAAAGAGGGTTACTAAAAGGAGACTTCATCAGTCCAGTAACATTAAAGTGTTTGCCGTCATTAGGATGGAAAGACCTTATTAGGATCTACCCTCTACCCTTTAGCGCTACCTTCTTACTTCGCTATTACATCGACGAATTTATCTCTGCACTTCTCACGACATACAACAGATCTAAGTTCCAATGGTTTTGCTGAATGATGTCTCGCTGACATTACTTCGCTGTAATCCTTATTAGCTTTTCGGTAAACAACGTGGCAAAACCGTAATGGTTCAAAGCAAAACTTGATTTGTTCGATGGTTATCTAATTATTACTTTGTATTTTAATTTTTTTTTAAAAAAAAAAAGATTTAAAGCCTCCAAATATGACAAAGAACCTATGTTGTTGTTTTTTTATAGCTTTTTCATCACCATCTGAGATCAAATTCCCCAATTATATTATTAAATATAATATTTTTTAATGGGTGACACTCAGGGTTAAGGTATAAACGAAGAGTAGAGAAAATAGCGATGAAATGAATGAAATCAATCGCGGGATTTAAACTCATGAATAAACTACAAAAAAGGTGGCAAAAAGACAAGTTAATTTTAAATATACATCTTACAAAAGTTCTGCTTCCAGAGTAAATATGTCATTTGTGGTTCCTTCAGTTGGTCTCTGTTTTGTAATACATCTTTGTATGACTTTCATACTTCAAGGTTAATATCTGTTTTACTATTTCCCAGAATGGTATGCGCAGACATTCAATATGTAGCAGCCCTTCGGTATTAATATAATAAAAATTGTACAAAGCCGACGCCAAACTACACGGAAGGTCAGTTTGAAAATGAATATGTTATTGACAACATCAGCAAATAATTTGCATTTACCATAATACTGTATTCTGGAATTTTTCAATTATGTTTTAGACGATTCTCGTTCCTTCTGTTATGATAATTTAAAAAAAGCCTATTAAAATTCTTCTTTTAATCCATAAGATTCTGGAGATTTCTGAGAATTTGTTTATAACCCACACTTTTTTAAAAAAAATAAAATAACGATCCTTGGGTAATTCTTTGGCATGGAAATTCATCCTGAGATGGCGAATTTCGAAAATATGCGTGGAAAATGTCCAAGTGATCGTGATAAATAGAAGATCGCTACCTATTTCAGATTTTGGCGCGTCAAGTTTAGGAATTATTGAAAAAAAAACTGGCATGATTATTGGAATAATTGAGAAGTTTGACACTTCTTCTAAGAAAAGAGGTGAATAAAAAAACAAAAAAAAACTGTCACCAAGGGGAAAAAACAAAGTGTTTTGGCGAACTTTCAAGAGAAAGATAGGATTCCATCAAGTAGATACACCAGCCAGAGAACTAGATGTTGCCAATAAGGTATCGAACAGATATTAAAAAAAGATATTCGGCAAGAATGGGCTTCAAATCGCGCATTACAGTTTAAAAATAAACAGGAATATTTTTGCTATAAAAGACACAAACGACTTCAGTTTTGTAAGAAATACCGAAATGGGCAAGTAGGAAGCTGAAGCAAGATGATATCTGCAGATGAAAGTTTACCTTTCGATAATCGCGGTGTTTTGAGTCAGAAGAAAATCAGGTGACAAATTAAAATCAAACAGTATTTTTACCAACCCGGAAGCATGCAGGAACGTGTCCCCCATCAAGACCTGTTTCTCTGCTAATAATTAAAGCAACTCGGTAACCCTACCAACTAGAACATCAATGAATACAAACCGGTGTTTGAAACATTTAAAAACAGATCTTTGCGGAATCTGATAGGAAACTTCATCCTCCCGATGTAACTTGGTTTTTCCAAGATAAGGCTCCACGTAAAAACGTCGAGAAAGTCTCCCCTGTGTTCAAGAACAGTAAGATTCATTGGTTTGAAGACTGGCTTAGAAATTCTCCCGTTTAAGTCCGTGTAAGGGCATCTGGTCAGTGATAGAGCAATATGCCGCCAAAAAAAAGAGAGATAAATAATCCAAAGAATAAAGAAGAATTGGCAAAAACCATCAAATAGGCTTTGGAAACATACGGAACATTAGTTAAAGCAATGGCAAAGAAAATAAAATCGGTCATTGAAAACAAAACTGATTGGTCAAGGCCGTGCATTGAAACAATATTTAAAATTCCGTAGTCTATACATAAGTGGCCGTGACTATGCAGCGCCATTATTAACTCTTGACCGTGTATATCCCACGCTTTAAACTATTTTCTCCCTACTTATCCTTTATATTTGTATCTTTTCCCCAGTCTCTTGGTGTTTAAATTGTTTGGTTCTTTAACCGTCACTGAAAGGTGTATTTGCACGCTGTTACCAGGAAGACGTGGTAGAGAGGTCGTGCGTCGACCTTTCGCCTGAAGATGGAGCTTCACTACTCTTCATCTCGTGGGAGTCTTTATGACCGGAAAACTGTGTTGTTGTTGTTTACAGTGAAGTCCCTGTCAGACTTTATTGTGCTTAGCCAGTTTCTTTTGGTGTTGCTTCGTCTGTTCTGGGAGGGGGGGGATTTGTTGTGTGTAGAAGTGAGAGGCTGCTTGCTGTCTGTCTACCTCCTGTTTCCGCTCCATCAGCGCAGTATTTCATCTTGGTTGGCAAAATTAATTCTGCGCACAGCCGGAGAGAGCGCCGTCTTTTCAGCAGCAAATAGGATGGAGAGGGGAAATATTGGAAAGAAGAAGAAGAAGAAAATAAAACCAGTCAGTAATAAATAACAATTCATTCATATTAATGACAAAATTCGGAGTTAGTTTATCGAATAGTAAAAGAGTTGTTTGAATCTAGCACCATTATATTGCCAGATTAGTTTAAAGTGCCAGAAATATACGTTCCCCGTCCACCCAGGTGGCGAGCGGCCCAGTTTTAAGCATCACATGAAAGAGACTCACTATTGATCACTGATCAGTTCTGGACATTGGACTGGAGTTCGCTACAATTACTAACGGCCACTTTCTTCGAGTGTCATTCTCCGGGATCGAGAGAAAAACAAAACAAAACACAAGAAACAACATGTGTGTCAAGATGTAGGATTGTAAGAGATGGAGAAGATGGGTTCTAGTCCCAGTCTTCCGCACATCCCCACATGGCTGCACACCCACTGTCCCCTTACTTTCGGTCCCGTTTCTTTTTTTCTGTATGTTTAAGAGTGTTAGTCTCATCAGCTGCTACAGCTGCGAAATTAAATGCAGACTTGTATACTTTTGATCTCCGAGTTGCTCTTGTGCCAAAGTCTGGCACAGAATCGTTAATACATCTTCTTTCCCGGCTATCGCCGGCATCAAGAAGTGAAATAAACGACTTTACTTGACTAATGGCGTATGCGCCAAAAGCGGGCGTTTGTAATTCTGAACAGATCTTCGACAAGCATAAGGACACAGTGTTGTTATTAGTTTTTATCGTGACCGGGGGGCGCTCGGCTAGACTCTGTGAGGAGAACTGGAATCCGAGGATGCTAGAACTGACAGCAACCGTGAGGAGGAAGCCTTCCCTGAGAACACGGATCCGAAGTCAAATAAACTACACACACTCGACTGAAGACCGAGTAACGTGCTCTAGCGAAGAACTACATTAAGCAACGAAAAACACCAGTGCAGCGAGACTAAACGCCACTTCCGGAGTTTGATCTATACATATTTAAAGCTAGATCAAAGGTTTCTCTGATCTCGTGCCCACATCTGCTGTTTATGAAATGTCCTCTCTATCTGGATCGCGCAATTCTCTGTTAGGCTTCAAACCTTTCAGATTAGTTCTGTTTTCGCTGATGACGACGTGGTAAGCTTCCATTAAAAGCTTACTACTCTCGCCCCTGACTGCTGTGGATAAGGAAATGGTGGACGGGCTCACGCAATCTCCGGGAGCTAAGTCCTTCACAACAGCTGTCTGTCTATCCACCTACTTCAAGCTGCCACGGTTGTCAAGGGCAACCTCATCACGCACGCTCCGTCGTCGCGGCACTTCATCACGCATGCTCACTCTGACAGTTTGTAGTCGGCTCGCTAGCTTCTCAATAATTACTTTCGGTTTGCTGAATATTTGTTTGTTTAATCCAAGTATCTGAAGCCATAGAAACGATCATCTTGCTGGCGCTGGTCTGCAGATATAAGCGATTATCTTTTTTTAAATTTTTTTTTTTTTTTAGATATCTGTAAATAGAATAAATTCTAAAAAAAAAACACACAAAAAGATGCTTCCCATTAATAATTGTCCGCACGTATCGAATGATAACATTGACCACCTATAACCTTTGACATCTGAAATGGAATTAATTAGAGCGAGTTTGTTCAGCGTCGTTGTATTCACGTCACATCCTCGAGAGATTGCAGTCAAGGAAGTTTAGAAATACGATCAGCGAGTCTCCGAGAACAATTTCGCCTGATTCAATATCCAGCATCCCAAACATTGTAAGAAATCACGTTATTGCTTTTAAAAGGCGCACCTTCTATCATCCACGGTGGTGTTCAGCAAGACTTCCTTCAAATACCCTTTTCTGCATTTGTGTGCCCTCTTTTCTTCTCGTTGTCGACGGCTTTCTACGTAGACATCGGTTATTGTCTCACGACAATGCACGCTTCGGACTCATCAAAAGGACTCGTTTGAGTATATCGAGTGTTTGATGAAACGTGGTTGAGGAAGAAGCAGCTGAAGGAAAACCTGGCTAATGAAACAAAAACTGACCCTTTTTTTTAATCTTCTAGTTTTCGTACACTTGCCTTGCAAGAGTAGCAGGCTTTCCTTTGTTCTGGATTATATACGAACGAGCTGAGGAGGGGGGAAAAAACAACAAAACTCAGCTCGGTTCTGGCAGAGCGATGATCAAGCACCGGCAACCATAAAAACGGAATCACTTTGTGACGGAATTCAGTAGGAAGTGTGGATATTTCGCATCGTCGGATTTTGCACAATTTAGTGGGCTTTGAAATCTGCTGGATCCTCTGATGGATGAGGTAGTATTGGTGATGCTTTGGCGGAATCTCTCTGGCTCATATAATTTCACTGCAGCGAGAGGAATTCGTGGAGGAAGGCATTTTTATTGGGCATTAATTATACGCCACTACGTTTTGGTTTCACACTATAATAATATAAAGAATGCTTCTACTCGCTTTCATGGAAGAAAGAACCGCAGCTCAGTCAGTTAAAACGGAACACGCTGAACACCAGAATGGAAGACCCTAAAAAGGCCGCTGTAAGAATGAGGACTTGTTTAAAAGCCCCGACAGGAGATAAGCCAAATGAACCAGTCATGTGGGGTTCAGTTTCCAGAGTTGATCACGGCCACAATTCTTTTGTTCATAATAACAATTTACCACGGTCTGCTGCGTTCTGTAACCATAGATGGATTGTGCATTTATAGATTTAATAAACGAATATATGCGCCGAATTTGCCATTGCACAAACATATTGACTGCAAACACCGATCCAGCGAAAGTGTAAGATTATTACAGCAAAGGAATGTTCTCCTTTTGTTGTTGTTCGAAAAAGGGATAGCACTACAGCCTGCGGGGTTGTTGATAATCGTGTGCGGGAACACGTGGAAACAAGGGAAGTTGGTTATGTTAGAAGCAACCCAGACTGGCTACACCTGATGGGTTGTCTTCGGCTGCATTCAGAGCCATGAAGCGCGTTTGAAAATCTGAGAATAGACAAGAAAAACTGAGAACAGAAACAAACAGAATGTATTATGCACGACAGCGGGGGTGGGAAAGAAGAAACAGAAAAGAACACCTGTTCACATTTGATCGGTTGGACAGCCAGTGACGCCGCCTTTGGTATCACGAGGTTTCGTTGCGGAGACGCGCACTGGGCAGGTCTCGTACGAAAGCGAAGTTGAAACAAGCGGTTATCACGCACCAGTCCTTCGCTCTATTATTATGGCATCAACCAGTATAATTACCTAATTACCTGAACACGCTAAAGCGAGACGCACCTCGATGTCGGAAATACAGCATGCTGCAACTTAGCTTTACCTTTAACCGAACCAGAATCTGAAACACTGTATTTTTAAATACCTTGCGTTAGAACAAAGAAACCGGCTGGGCTACACGAATGTTTCGTTTGTACAGGTGGCTCTCACGACAAGCAAATCACTGCTAATTGTTTTGCACCTGGCAGAGGTAACTGTTATTGGGCTTCACTGTGACGTCGTTGTTATTGCTTCGTTCAGATTGTAGAAAAATCGGATTCATTTGAAGTTGAATTATTTACTTCTGGTTTCCACTGTGTCCTTAACTGCGTACAACAAACAGCATAAATACGATTCAGGAATGATGGTAATTACTTGCGGTTCTAAAACAAGATTGAAGTGGAAAAACAGCACTGTTTGTACTGTTTAGTTATGTAAATTAGGTGGGGTAGTTCCTGCATACCGCCACCTGTAATATTCCAAATAATCGTTTTATTTTAGTTAAGAGAGGTGGCCATTGTGATTAACTTTGAAATCGGGAGAAACACCAGAGTCTTCGCGACAAGAAAAGGAGGAAGTTCTCTCCAACAACAAAAATCCATCTTCGTTTTAAAATTCGTTCTACGGCTCCCCAAGATTTGGGAAAGCCGGAAAAACCGCTTCAGTAACTTGATAAGTTTCTGAAGTTCCGATAAGCAAAAAATCTCTTTCTTACACCGAAATCTACAAGAAGGTGCTTAGTACCGCGACTGCTCGCTAGGAAGCGCTGCCGTTCATTAACATTTAAAAAATAATAATTGGTGGGGAGAGGTTAGGGTTATTATTGTATCCTCTTTGCCAACTTATATTTGTTCGCGTACAGAGTAAAAGACAAAACTCGCATTAGGAAGAAAACAAAAGCGAAAGCAAACCGTCCAATGAGACCAAAACTGTTCGTTGGTTGGATTTAGCTCAGAATTCTCAAAGCCATCATCATACAAACGAATGCTTACCGAGAACATTTTATCCAGTGCGGTTATTGCGTAAGTGTCTGTCTTTTTTTTTTTTTAATTAACTTTAATTCAGAATAAAACACATGGCTTCATTTTACTTTGAGTTCGCGATTTAAAGTTAGTATTACAATTTCTGGTGCGTTTACTATTATTAATTTTCCTTTGTAGACGTTAATTTCACTAAGAACGCGTAACAACCGAAAGCCAACGTCTAGAATTCCAGGGGCATCGTACAGTGAACTCTTTTAATTACATATCCGGTACATTGTTTTATCCTCGTCTAAAGTTGAAAAACTTTATCGTGATAAAGATGACGAATAGAACATCAATACATCTACAGCTGGCAAAGTTATCATCACGAACGCCATGGTTGCTGTGGTGAAGGAGCTTTGATTTCATTGTTTGCACCGCCGCTGTCTACTTAGACTCTTTTCCCAGTCTGTTATAATTTCAGTAACACAGCTAATCTTTTCCTGTTCGCTAAGATGAAGTCTGCGTCTATGTATTTCTTTTCATCTGCCTATTTCTTTTGACCGCTGTGAAATGTATGGGCTTTGTAGATTTACCAGCAGGCAATACCTGTCACAGCTGGTTCCGTCAGCATTAAATGTCCCAGTATGTATTGTGTACACTCTATGAATAAAACGCAGACAGATCGAAAGTACTGGGTGCACAAAAAGTCAGACGCTAAAATAAAACATGCACTGACCAGAACTGTCCTGTATGCCAGTTATTGTGGGGAATTAGACGCAAATCACAATTACTCGTAAAAATCTATTAGGAATTTCGCAGTCAGGATTCTTTATCATCCAAATGATGTACCAGTTTATCACCGGTTAAAAAGAGATATCTATCAAAGTGTTTACGTTTCATCGGGTTTGCAATGTTGGTTTCTTTAATAAAAGGTATTTTTACCGCTATCCTCCTCTTCAGATTTAGTTGTACGTAATCACGTGATACACATTAGTGTATTGTAGGTACGACGGTCTTTTAGACGACCGTCTACCTTGGTATGGTATGGCGCTGTCAGGCAAGTCTAGTGTTTTCCTTGGAAAAAATTCCAGATCAATAATTTTTATAAACTATCCTCGGGACAGCTTGTATAGTAACAGGTCGAAATGGGAGAATGCAGAGCTGTAGACGACCTTGACCTTCTAGATCTGGTGCAAGCAAGACTAATTTTCCATAGGATTTTTACTGTGTAAATGGCTATTTATGTGTGCAGCCAAACCATTGTTTATACATACAAAGAGACGTCCTAATCTGGAACTTAAAAAAAAAAAAACAGGATTATCTGCTCTTTGATGTATTTAAAGCGCAATATTAATTTCTGTTAAACCAAATTTGAATAAGACACACACACACACACACACATATATATATATATAATTTTATTCTTTATGAATATTCACTATATTTTAATTATGTAAAATTATTTTAAAACTGCATTATTTTAGAAGCTACAATATTTTAAAAACTTGTAATTATTTTGTTTGAATAGAATCACATTTTGCAGCCATTTAATATTGCGTTAGAAATATATCCAAAAAGAGGAAAACTTGTTATTCTTTTTTGGAGTATTCTGGGGATCATTTAAGATCTTGGATGGCATAAAAATTTTCAGAATTCAATTTTCTTATTATTAACTGGCATCAGCAAACAGTAAAACAAGTGGCTGTGGCATTTAGGAAAGTTTCACGTATATTCGCAACTGGACAACGTGAATTCCACAAACCAGCAGCCGATATAACTTTGGATTTATAGAAAAGATATTTTCAAATAACACAAGATGTTTCTAAAATTTGAACGGTTTGAATACAAATTTCAACTATCGCCGCCCTGTAGTTAAATAAACATTACTTTTACGGTGCCACTCACCCGTCAGCCAATCAGTAGGAATTTATTCTAAACTTTACAAAAGTTGCAGCTGAATTCGTTCAGTAGTCCACAATGCCTGGGGTGATGAGGACAACACGCCACCGTTTGGCGATAAAAGGATTTCAACTTATAAGAACCCCCCCAAAAAAACAGTGTTTCAATAGACATGAAGTCTTTGTCTGCTACAGATATTCGTCGTGCAGAGATCTTGGACAGTTAGTAAGTGAAGAAGCCGTCTTCGAGAACTATGACTGAACCATCAGTGACTCGAATATTTCCAATGTTGGTGGCGTGAAAGTCAGTAGCGAATTTTCTATCCGACGTTCATCAACTCGGCCAGGGAAACTCTTTGCGCATGTCGTCGCCAAGCAGTAGCCAACGCGGATCTCTCTCTACGTTCTACTGTGTGTGATGTCATAAAATTTAATGAAGAATAATTCCCGAAAAATCTGCCTGCCCATATATATATATAAAAAAGGTTAGTTAGTTGTTTCTTATTCCTAATATTTTATTATCATCTTAAATAAAATTTAAAAATATATATATTATTATGGCTTAAACAGCCGTGAGAACACTTTCCGGACAATTAATGTTTTGCCTGTTCAATAAAAAATGTTTATCTAATTCGGCCAGGGAAGAAGTTAAAGAGGCATTTTGCGCTAATGCAGAGGTTCGCAGGGTTATTAATGTTTATTGCCTTCTATAAAAAGGCTCAGCAACAGAAATGTTGAAATCTCATAATAAAGTGAAAGCTAAAGGAAAGGTCAGCTTCGGCTTCTGACACCAGCAGATTTTACGCCTTTAGCTATTCTCGCGAGACTTTCCTGTTACGTGGCTTGGGTCTTTTAGAAGAACTCGACTACGCATTGGCCCTAACCTGTAATTCTTTAGCTTCGAACAATTATTTCTCATTACACGGATGGCAGGGTAAACTAAACACTATTACTGTTTCTAATGACAATGCTGCAACTGATCTGACTTACCATATTTTTTATTTACCTAAATGAACAATTTAAATCATCCCTTTTCTTAGTCTACGAGATTTTCTTTTTTGAATATCCCAGTTGCACTGACGATTTTTATCATTAGCTTCCTTCATGCGTAACTTTATTTACCTTTCGTGACTCTCACAAACGGGATTAAAATGATTTAGAGAACCAGCGAACGTCTCGTGATTCTGCATCTGCTCTACGCCACTGTCTCCTGCAATGCGATCAAGATCCGTGTGGATCAGCTGGACTTCCTCTAGATGTCACTGCCTTTCGTGTCCTCGTGTTGTAGGGGTGTTATCAGGGGATGACTGCGTAATGAGTGTCCGCAGTAGACACCGCCGACCTTGAACGTTTCTGGGGCCAGAACAAGGGTTCTGGTGCCGTTGTACGCGAGCGGTTACACTTAGTAGATTAAGGCATACTTTGCTGAAGAGACGTGCGTTATCCATCCAACCTCGGCCTTTTGTCAGCGCTACCACTGTCAGGATGGAGGAGATTAGATCTACCCAGATGTACGGTAGGCGACTCGGGAGAGTCTCGTGTATCAACAAAGATGAAAGGTTTTCATTAAACCGCACTGGCACTCCGGTTAGTGGAATTGCAGCGGTACCGTCGCTGTCAGGTAACTGGAAAGAAAAGAGAGGTATATAATTTTATTGGTAAAACTCGTATTGATTTAAAATCACCTATCAATTACCGTTGCGTAGGAATCCCTCTTAATTAGAAACAAATTGCCGAAGATCTTCAGAGTAAAGAACCAGCAGACATTACAATTACTGTCAGGAGCCAGAATCGAACCTGACCAGCCAGAGCTGACTCCTCGCTGTAGGACGGCCAGGCAGCGGAAACGAATAGATCATTATTTGGTCCTTCCGCTATCGATAAGGTCCAGCTAGAACATCCCCCTCTTACTCCAGACACTGAGAGAGTCCCAGCAAGTAGCAAGAACAGTACTAAACTGGTGTGTAAAGTATAAATCTTTAAAATATCCGCGATACCGTGTTTAAATTGCATTCTGAAGGAAGCATCATTGATCGAAGATGAAGGATGTAAAATTACTCATTCTGTACATACTAACGTTTCATATATTTATTTTTATTTGCGCTGCATTAGACACGTTGATGCTACACGAGATGACATCAGACCGATGTCGGATCATGATCGGAGTCTGTTTGCACGTGTACAAGAAGCCTGATTGCACTGGACAACAACCAGTTTTCTACTGAGATAAAAGTATGTCTTAGACTAATTCGACTATGCTGTTTTCAAATCTGAAATCAGAATTAGCCCAGTACGTGAGGATTTTTATTTACAGACATAAATGGAAATCTAATGTTTTATATTTTGAGTGTTCTTTTAATACTCTGTACACTCAGCAGGCTACGCGGGAGAACCACATGGTTACCTGCTTACATGTACACACACACACACACACACGTGCTTCTTTGGCTTATGGAATAGCTGAGATGATGCAAATTGCTATAAGATCAAAGAATGGTTATCAAGAACAGACCCCACTGTTACATCCGAAAAGAATATTTCTTCCACCACTGCATACAAAGCTGGGCCTAATGAAGAGCTTTGTAAAGGCAGTTCGGGATTTCTTTATCTGAAAGAAAAATTTGGAGCGATTTTAACTGATGCCGAGTTGAAGGCTGGGATATTTGTCGTGATTTGTTTTCCGATCCAGTCTTCCAGTCGAGGCTTAACCCACTGGAGCTGGCTGCATGGGAGGCCTTCAAACTAGTAGTCCACAATTTCCTTGGGAACCACAAAGCAGACAACCGTGCCGAATTGGTTCAAGACATGATAAAGGCCTTTGAAGAAATGGGTCGCTGAAGTTGCATTTTCTTCATTCACACTTGGATTTCTTCCCAGCCAACTTTGGTGCTGTGAGTGATGAGCGTGGCGAGAGGTTCTACCAGCACACAAAGGCAATGGAGGCACGCTATCAGGGGAGATTCAGCTCCAACACGATGGGGACTGCTGTTGGCTTCTTCAGAGACAAACCACTGCTATTCACAAGCGTAAAATCAACTACGCAAAGCATTTCTAAACAGTTAATGCATACTTCATGCAATGTGTTTATGTTGCTCAATGTGTTTGAGCTTATGGGTTTATATTGTGAAATGAATTTATTTTTGATTTATTAATAAACAACGAATGACAATGATGTTTTTCTGTAACTACAAATCCTAACGGTCTGGGCCAATTCTGACAAGTAAGAACAAGCCCTAGTCCCGGTATTCAGGAAGTAAGAGATCGGTTTGTTTACTTGGACATTTATGCCAATACACCTGAACCACATTCCGAGGTAACGACCCGAAACGTCCGGCCGCCATCATCGAGCTGTACCTCGCAGATCAGAAAATTCCAGTTCTGGCGTGGCCGGCTCAAAGCCCTGATGATGTAAATCCAATAAATGAATCCGTGAAACGACATAGACGAAACTGTTAACGAGGAAAAGCCTACAAACTTGGACCATTTCCCCCCCGAATTATTCGGTCGACTTGGAGCCCTATCTTTACATAGGCCGCTGTCTTCGCCTTGCTTTCTCTACGCATAAGCGCCGTCGGGCTGTAACCGAAGTTTGTGGCTGAGCGACTGGTTACCAGGCACTTCCTCCATCTATTTATCTCGCATGATGTCTACAAACGAGGGGGGGTGTATGAGAAAATTTCAAATACGTCTTTATTTGTCCATAATCATTTGTCCGCCACTATGTACGTGAGGCTACGACCGCTTCGAGAGGAGAGTCTCATCGGCGATCAGAAACGTTTGAAATCTGATATCGAAAAGTTGCTATTAAAACATTAGTCGATAGAGAATCCACCTTTTAAAAACCTGACAGCAGACAAAAGTGGGGGAAAAAAAGGTCACGGTTGTAAAGAGGTCGAAGCTAAACTTAATATGCTAATTAAAAAAAAAAAAACTTCATTAAAAGATTCTTTACGGTTGGGAACGAATGTAATTTAAACTTTCTTCTCCTCGTGCGTCCTCAAAGTATTCATTACGCTCCAAGAACTAGCAATAATAAGCTCACTCGCGGAATCAATATTTATTTATTAGAATCATATTTTGGGTTTTACTTTATTTTTATTGTGAGCCGTACTGTAAAACACGAGAAGTTTCAATTTATTTTTAAGATTGACAGAAACAACAAAAACAGCAATTTCATTTTACTTCTTGCTTGCATTAGCAATTAGCAGCAGATATCCTTCTAATCAGATTCCTTCTACAGAAATGCAACATTTGCAAAAATCCAAGAATTGAATGAAAAAAAAAATCTGACGCACACAGAAAAGACTGGTTTTGTATCCTGGCAAGAAATACAGTTGTTGGAACCAAGAATTCTTTCCTGATTTTACTTCAGTCTCAGAGATCCTCGGAGTCTTTTTAGAAAGACAGAAATTTTATCTTACCCAAACTTCTTCGACCAGCCTTGCAAATCAGGTATCCAAGCCAGGGAAGCTGACAACGGCTAGTAAAACAAACTTTATCTCTGAAGTACAGAATCTGAGAGTGCTGAAACAAAACCATTTCTTAGGATTCCGGTGTTGATACTTTCAGCCAACAGCGAGATTTCATTTGAAATATCGTGCAGAACAATTTTTTAACAATTTTTATTTTGCGAAATTGTGTTCCAGCGTGACATCCTAGAGAAGGATATCGAACAGTCAGCAATAGACCGAAGAGAAGGATTTTATAGAAAGCTAAGCCAAGAACAAGGTAGCTTCGTTTTTGCTTTATCGGTAAAGCCGAGATTAAGTTTAAATGGCTACGCACATCCACATTCAAACCGAATTATTAATGGTACGTACTAACAGACACTACACATGCACTATCAGTTTTGTTCATTTTTGGATATAGTATTCAATAAAAATTACAGGTGATCAAACCAAATCATTTTAACAAATGTGTGGACTGGTCTGGAAAAATCTAATAGATATTTCCAATTTTTGTTGTGAAGCTCTCGAGGCACCATGTCAATATAAACACACCAGCCATCACGGATGATTGTATCAGACACATATGTGCGGTGTTGAGACTAGGAATCAAGTTTAGAGACATTCCAATATTGCAATTCCACAGAGGACCATTAGTGCGCAAGATCACAATATTTGTCTGCATTATTTTCAAAACCGATTTCAAATTCCAAGAACTACTGGTAATACCGATATTGGTGCCAGGAATAATTGAATATGTGAAAAAGTTCTTTCTCGACGTCTTGCAAAACAAAATATTCATTGCCGACGTCCTTACCGCAGACTGATTGTACCTCGCTGACAAGACAACGTTTGGCTTTGCATTGAAGGTATCTTCATCATGAAAGATGAAATTACATCATCCTTTCTCAAGAACCCAGTTCTGATGATGGACGCATAACTGCTTATCGTTGACACGTGGTTTGCATATAACTGCTTTATTCGCAGGTATCGATTTGAGAGTCCGTAGTGTAGGCTACCATTAATTTCACATTCCGATCCCCGCCCATAACTATAAACAGTAACATGAATTCTCAGAGCCGTGCTGCTTTCCTTGGTAAGAAACCATGGATGCCGATTTTTCGCTTGACGTTACATTACTCTCACCGCCAGATTGGCAACGGCCTTTCTTTTTTGATGAATGCAGCATTCAGATATTAGACTGGCAGTGAAATTTACCTGGCTTCCAATGTCATTAAGCACGTGTTTGGAAGACCTAGAATTCTGATCGTGACAGCACCAACACCCAACGCAGAATGGAGTAAGCTGACCCCTTCGTTCCAGCTAATGTCTCAACCATTAAAAGCTCGCATTTCCGCTCGTGGTGGGGGACACGTCACCTGCTGATAATTTAATACTTCACACCCTCATACGAAACGGCGGCGACATCGTCAGATAATAGACACAGGTGAACTGTCATTAGTCTGTCGCTAGTTATATATGCATTAAAAGTGAATTGCTTTTACACTGTGATTCTTACAACTGCGTTTTAATTCCTCTCAGAATATACGTCAATATTTAGCTTGGCTATATTCTCTTATACTCCGCATACATTAAAAAAACAACAACACGGATTTCAGTCTCTTCCTAACGCCATTGTCATGTTCTCTCTCTCCAATTTCTACGCCTTTTTGTCAATAACAGACTTTTCGATATTCGAAGGTCCATCGACAGCTCTCAGAGCACCTGTCGTCAGAATGACATCCGAAAAACACCGCACTTCACTTTTTATCTGTTTCAATTCTATTTACTTTATTTTCTTAAGAGAAAATTTGTACCAGAAAGGAAGCAAACTCGACGCATCGTCTAAAAGCTGAACACAGGAGGTAAATGGTAAATAAGCGCAGTTTTTTTTTTTTTTTTAACAAAAATAAAATTTTCAGGCAACATTTGTAGATGAGTTGCTATACTGGCGGACACCTCAGAGCATTCAACTGGGAGCCGCGTAGTTGTAGTCTGATATATTTCCAGTAATACTTAGCGTTTCCGACTATAACTCTACGAGTAACGTCGCCAAATTTGATTTTCCAGAGGTTTCAGATTACCTAAAGTATAAAATGGCTGGTTAGCCAGGCAATGTGGCTTAGTGGCGAGAGTGTTGGCTTCGGGACATAAGGGTCCTGGGTTCAATTCCCACTACTGGCACATTGTTGTGACCCTTGAGCAAGGTAAACTGGCATTGCTCCAGTGGCTGCTGGGTAGTGTCCTGTGTAGGCATTCAGACAGAGAACACTCTATAGCCATGGCAGAGGCGAGTCTCCTATGACAAGGAAAAGTCAGAAGAATAAACCACTACTGAAGATGGAGGCACTGGGAGCTCAGTGGTGAGTGTGTTGGCTTTAGGACCTAAGGGTCCTGGGTTCAATTCCCACTACTGGCACATTTTACTGGCATTGCTCCAGTGGCTGCTGGGGAGTGTTCTGTGTGGGCACTCAGACAGAGGAACCAAGGGTGGAGGATGCTCTATAGCCATGGCAGAAGCGAGTCTCCTATGACAAGGAAAAGTCAGAAGAATAAATCACCGCTGAAGGCGGATTCACTGGGCCAGAGTGCGCATAACAACAGTGCAATGCATCCCACTCTTATGAAAGGAGTGATCAAAGAAGAAGAAATGGCTCGTTGCGGTGACTTAGAGAAGTGTGGAGGAGAGAGGCTCGTGTTTGTTAAAGTTGGATTACACC
This sequence comes from Nautilus pompilius, assembly GCA_018389105.1. Lineage (NCBI taxonomy): Eukaryota > Metazoa > Mollusca > Cephalopoda > Nautilida > Nautilidae > Nautilus > Nautilus pompilius. The sequence continues at coordinate 102,564 of JACATO010000338.1, forward strand.
GCCCGCTCACACCATTCCGAAGATTACAACGCGTTATACTTATTTGCGCAATCAGTTTAAAGGCCTGCACCAGACATCAGCAATCACATCCAAATCTGCTCTTCTTCTTCCTTATCTTAATACTGTCCGGCTTCTCCCCCCCCGCAAGTAATCGAACATTTCCAGCGCGTGGTCTTAGAGCAGTGCTACCGAATATTCTGATTTTAAAATCGGCACGAACGCTCTTTTCAAAATGTAGATAAAAGAAACAATGTGTGTGTGTGTTAACTGTTGGGAACAAGACGAGTTTTATAAGCTGGAACTTTCTCTGTCCTCTGTAGCTTGTTTGTGTTGATGCTGAGCGAAGTAGCGCATCGCTCTGACCTGTTGCAGAGAGATGCGACACAGGACCAAGCTCCGCACAAAATTCCATTATTACTTCCGAGTCACCCAGAAAAAACGAAATCCCAAATCCGTATGCAATATCTTACATATCTCACCCAGAACACGTATAAGGTAACACGTGCTTCTTTCTTAATTAAAAGAAACTTTTCCCCGCCATGATGGACAATTGCGTCGCACTGGAGAAATTATCTATGAAACACGAATTCGAATCACCCTCCACGTTCAGCAGTATCCCACGACTCACGGGATGATGTTATTGATCTAGGCCTGACATGGACCCAAATAACAAAAGACAAAAAAACCTAGTTTTCTTTGGTCTCTTTTTTTACAGCTGTAAACGATGCTGAGCGGATCAGTAGATCCAGATTAATATTTAGTGCAGAAAAGTGAATAATATAAATATCACAACCGTAGTCATCGGAAGAATAGCGACAAAAAAATTCGCATTATTCTGCTTTTTACGGAATGATTGACACCGTCTGGTTCATAATCAAACTGAGCCAAATTTATTTCTAAAACTGCACTTCAGTATTACCAAAAGTAAGAAGAACAGTGAGTGGCTAACATCAGCTGGCAGTGCTCGACCCCTCGTCCGCTCTGGATCGATATATCTTCAAGTGAGGAAACGTGTGACATCTATCAAGACGGTCGTCATGGCACCAGAGAAAGCCAGCACTAGACAAGCCAGAAGAACAAGGATTCTGCTAACAAATGTCCTTAGAGGATTTTAAGTATCAGTTTTGCATTAGTCACCAAATCTTCTTTGATTTTAGCGAGCAAAAACTTGATGACCTTTCTTGTCACACGACCGTATTAAAACCTGTGTGGCTACAGGAGCTGGATGCTGCTTATCGATGGCTGAATCAGTGGTGTAACTCCCATAAGGTATCGCTGGGCACGCACCCAAGGGTTCGAGGTAGGTCACAGACCCTCTTCTGAGGTACCAAATAATTTTTCCGCAATGTCTCACTGGAGCACTTCAAAGCTCTTTATAATTATGTTTCTTATAAACCACTAGCCGATAATGAAGCAGTATTACGAAGAGTTAGCAGCCTTTATTGAACTAGTAGTCTGGAAACAAACCATGAAATATTAACAGGTATAAAATGAGATGAATGGGCCTTTTGCGTTGATGAGGTCATCGATTAGCGATGCGACGTCCAGTTTTACAAGGGGAAGCAACTACGTAAGGCTCATGGATGCACACTTTCGGAGCATCTGTATATACATAGATACGCCCTTGAGATGAAGATTTGAATGAATGGGGAAAAAAAAAAACAAACAATGGAACTTTGTTAATAAACAGGACTTAATACCTTGTCGTTAACTTTCGCCAGGTTTTAAAGAGGAGTAACCACCGCCGCTTTTTTAAACTCCCCTCTCGGAGAGAGATCGAACAAACAAGATGGCGGTCTCCAAAGGGCAGCTACGAGAATCTACGTTAAACACGTCGTACGCCCAACTGTTGTGGGTCCGTCCACGCCAGTCATTGTTTCTATTCCTGACCCACAGTACTAAGTCAACACAGCTGGTTGATTCCACGGCTATTATAAGCTAAGCAGAACACAATAAGTAGGTAATATCGCAGCCATCGATTCCTGTTTTCTTTCTAATCAGCGCATTGAGTTCCGGAGCTAGACTGGCCACGTCGACGACAGCATTTCGTTGTTGTAATGCTTGCCACGGCGACCTGAATTCGAGAACCACGTTGGGAAAACGGTGGAACAAGACGCCTCTTCCTCTCATCAAGGGCGGGCAATCCAGTCGTGAACCACGTGAGCTGAAGGCGGATTCGATCAAAAGATCGACGGAATTCGCTCTACTGAGGCGAACACCGGCACACGAAAGCCGAGGCGTCGTCATCTTTGCAGCGAGGGCAAGAAGATGAAAGCCGGTTGGTTGACGTCTAGACAATCCCAGTTGTGAAAATCTAATAATTCTAGAAAAATGTTAAACTGCTGATGAAAATTTGGAATATTTCCGAAAAATTAAAACATTACGTACAGATCAGAGTCTATTTCGGTTTTTGGCCAAACATGTACATATACCAGCGGTATAATTCTTTATAATTCCGCAGGTAATTTATATTAAAGGTAAAAAAAAAACAACAATTCATCCTTTGATGTAATTATACTAATATACCGTAATTTGGCGTGATTATTAGTACCCGCTGGTATAAAATTCCCCAACCAGATTTTAGAATCATCTTGGTTCTCTTTGCTGACCTGAAGAATTAGTTTATGTTTCAACTGATTGCGTTTTACAGAATTATAATAGTCTATTTGTGTGTGTGTGTGTGTGTGTGATTTATTACTGTGAATCACGGAATGTTTCAACTCTACGACGAATTTAACTCGTTTTTACCATGAACAGAAGTGGTAACACTGGTAAACGGCTCGCGTAGGGGTCTCTGGCTCGTCTGCATAAACAATTTTCTTTTTAACGGTAAACTCTCTCGTCACATTGCGGCTGGGATCGCGGTACTGCAGCGGGTCGTGGGTTATACCAGACGCCCGACTGCTGGAGTTGTATGCTTCTTCCTGGAATAATTAAACCACATTCGGTCTGCCTGTTGCGTTAGCGCGCTCATTAACCGACAATGGGTGTCTAAGAATGCTATAAAAAACACCAATCAGCTTGCACCACCCAGAGAAACACGGGACGGCATATCAACGGAAGACAAAGAAAGCACGAAGGTCAAACACCGAACCCAAAACTAGAGAATTAACGCTTTACAGAGCCGCTAGAACTTTTAGGGGACTTTGCTAAGTTTTGTAGCCGTAGGCAAATGCGGACTAATCTTTGCGTGCTTACCGCGCCTGCAGCCGTGTCGGTATTCGTGTTAACAAGTCAGATGTACTCGACTTCAGACTGTCCATCTCTGTTGTTATCTAATAATTTTAATGAATGCCAGGAAATGGTAATCAGCTGTCTATTGTCATCAGGGGCTGAAATGACAGCTGCTAATGATACATTGTAGAGAAGACGTTAATTGTCGATCGTATACGCACCCTTTGTCGACCAGGATGGCTCACGCCAGATCACCGGAGCCGCGAACAACTGACGTCAGTCGTGGCGGGGGGTCGGGCGACACCATCCAAGATCAGTAATATACAAAACAGGGAAAAGTGGAACTGCTGTTTCGATCGAATGAAACGGGCGGCCGGGAACCGAACGAACGATTGCTCGTGGCGCCGTCTTATTAGCCGCAGTGATGAAAATCGTTGGATAGCGGGTGTCAGCCCCTGTGATATTTCAGTCTGAGGGTCGGGCGCTCGTTCGAGCCACGCGGGCTATCTAACTCTGGGAGGGAGTCAGAGATTACGAGAGCATCTCTGTTTTTGTTCGTTCGCTCGCCGGCTTCCAGGTGAACATTCCGCGAACTGATAACGAAGTTTCCTGTTAGCAATTTGCCCGAGATGGCGTCTCTCTCTCTCTCTCTCCCTCCCCACCCTAGCATCTACTTCACATTTCCCAACTGTTTCAGAATTCCCTCGCCGCACCCCCCCCTCTCGAACTAACTCGCTAATTACCGGCTGGAAACATTGGCATTTATTGTTTTAGCCTGTCGATTTAAACTTCTCCAGTAAAGTTACACGGAGAAGAAACACTCTGGCATCTCTCAACGCAGTTTTCCGAAGGAGGAGGATGAGGAAGAGGAGAATCAATGAATTAGCTGCTTATTTTTTTTGAAAACATGTCCGAAGAAATTCTGACTCTCCCATTTGTCTATAAGGCTCCTGGAACGGACACCGGTCCATCAGCAGCTCTCTTGCTGTCAGTCAGATCGGTCGTCGAAACTGAAAAACAAGAAATCCACCCCAACAAAATAAACAATAGAACAAGCAAAAAATATCTCTTAAAAGAGAAGGCAAAACAGACTTTAGGGTAATAATCCAATTTTGGCGAGATAAAAGAGAAGCGAGCCAAATAGATGAGTTTATGGCCGGCTGGTTCTTACCCCATCACTCCTCTACATTTTGAATTATGGTCAGTTTTTCTTTACGAAATCTGCGCTATGCTCCGCGCATTTAAACATATTTATATTTATTGGAATTTTTTTTGTTGTTGTTGTTGTAAAAAATGCTTCAGCAATAATTTCGCGATTTTAAGGATGAAAAGGTGACAAAATATCCTATCGAGTAACCGGCAGCCAGTCTTCAGCGGGTTAAGTTTTACGGAGTGAGAGTCAGTTCACGGAACTTCTTAGCAGAAGTCTAGCTTAGCGAAGCAAACAAATCCGATAACACCATTACGTCTGTAGTTTTTTTCTCCTTCTTTCGGTAATGACCAGCTACGGCCTGTGCTGGGAAGGGAGGAGGTTTGTTTGTCTACGCAACTTTAAAAAACAGATGAAAGAGACTTTGGATAGCTTAGTTTAGTTGTATTTATTCATCAATTACTTTTGCATAAGTATTGATTTCTAATTTTCACAAAAAAGCAACGAAGCAAAAATGGCAGTTATCAAAGGTCATTATCAAAAACCTAGGGAAATATTTCAGTCAGGCAGAGTTCATCAACAACCCACAAAAAGTAGTCGACAAGAAAGGAGCCATACAATTCTGATGCTAATTAAATTCTACATTTTGCTACAAAAGGATGTATACTAATGTTATTTCTACATACAGAGAGACGGGCTTCGCTCTGCTTCTGTATGTCACAAACATCAATCAAGTCGACTTTTGAATTTTTTTTTTTAAAAAAAGAGATTTAATTATAGAGAATATAAAATTATCTAATACAAACTATTATGTGTCTATTAATGCGATTTTAAATTTATTTTAGAACTCAAAAAAAAAATTAGTACAAACTTTTACATTTGAACTTGCGTACGTCCCACTTCGCTTTCCGTGGCAGATTTTCCCATCATTCCCGTCTACTGGGACACAGTTTATTTCGCTATTTTCTCAGGTGTTAAACTGGCAGCCTCCGCTAATTTCCTCTTTTGAAAAATTAAATTTGATTTAGAAAAGGGAACTAATTCTACTTTCTCTTCTCTTCGACTGAACATGTCTAATAATTCCTTTAGAGACCTAAGTTTAATACCAGATAAATTAGCGCCATTTTCATTCCAGTTGTTTAGCACATTAAACTTTTGCTTCCGTACCGTACTGTACTTAAAGAGAACGTGTACAGGGTCATGTCAGAAGTATACGCCTTCATCTTATATATAAATACTGGCAGCTGTACTCGAGCGAGATCTAATATCGGTTGCTCTGAGCTCTTTGTCAGCACGAGCTGCTGTACTTGTTCTTGACTCGCTGGAAAACCAATTCACGACTTCGGTATAAAATCGTTCCAGTCTTCACATCCGGTTTTTTATTTTTTAAAGAAATTCCTGGTTTCGGACTAATTAAATAATTCATGTTATTGGTATAAATACACTAAATAATGTTTGGTTTTTGACGATAAACGTATTAACCAGCTTTTAATTAACATAATTTGTCTTTTGAAGTTTGTGACTAAATGAGCGAAGACGATCAGCGCAAAAATCAGCCTTTAATATGTCCACTGGTGTATCAAAGGTATCTAATACAATCCATGGACTAAAAGAATTTAATAAATTTACTACAAAATAAAAAAAGAAGAAGTTTTCCTTGCCTGAAGGATGTTATGCGATTTTGTACTTTGATCACTGAAACGAGAGAAATGCTGAAGGCTCACACGGCGAAGCTTCTCGATTCTCTGAAATCGCCTTCCTTTCGATACAAGTAACGCGTTAAACATCTCCACATTTAATACCTTTCTGAGGGCTAAACTTATTATAACGCGAGTATATGATGAAACTAAAAATAAAAGATAAACTAAGGGGAAGGTTATTTAGTGACAAATTAGCCCGCTTGCTACACAGCCAAGAGGGTTTACGCGGACATTGAGTCAAATCCGCAACAGACGGCGGAAGCATCCATCAGATTCTCGGCAGCACTTCGGCTTGTATCTCGCGCAGGAAGTGTCGCTTGTTTTTAATGTGGTTAAAAAACAACAAAAAAAACAACAAAACAAAATTGGAGATAAAAATACTCCTCCAAAAAGACAGAGAGAGAGAGAGAGATGACGTCAGTAGAGAGAGAGAGAGAGATGACGTCAGTACAGAGAGAGATGACGTCAGTAGAGAGATATGACGTCAGTACAGAGATAAATGACATCCGTCAGTAGAGAGAACAAAAAGCTTCTCACAAGATGACTTTTTGAAGTTCGTACATGGATCAAGAATGAAATTAATTTAAAATAATTTTTTTACTCACTTTCTTCATTCAAAATAATAATAATAATAATAATAATAATAAATAATAATAATAATAATAATAATAATAATAATGACAACCTTGGAGATGTGAATATATGCGGTGGTGTGGTAATGATGGCGCAGGGTGATGTAAGTTAAGGCGAAGAGTACAGAGACAGAAAGTTCTCTCGACCTCAATGGGTGTGGCCTCAGCTCTTCTCCATGCCAGGAAGTGACAGGTGATGGCCGGGCCCTCGGAAATAGGAGACTTAGTCGACCCACGTCACATTTCGGCATCCGTAAGTTTTACGTCACGTGCCACCCATTGCGCGTTAACGAGCTCTTCGTAGCAGGGGCGCACGTGCTCCTAGGTGTTATACCCACTTCCGCCGTAACGCGCATGCGTGCGGAGCAGTCTCCGCCCTACCGAGAGCCGCGCTCATCCGAAGATAAGATTGACTCGAAACACTTTTCTCGATACGGTCGGCTTCAGAGATCAGTCCCGGGCCCGGCTCTATCTGCGTCTGACACGAGAAGCCGGCTACCTTCTACCGTATTGTTGACGGGAGAGCTTAATTGTAAAATCTGTCAAAGATGGCGTCCACACCCGCTTTATCAATGCCTCTCTTAAAATCTCCTATGAATTCGAAAGAATTTCTGGGGCCCTAATACGCGCAGCCTGACGTCAATAAGAATATGGTTTACTCGATAACGTTCGCCCCAATTGGTTTATAATGATGGACGGTAGTTCCGCGTTAGCATCGTCCACTTGTTTCACGAGAATAAATGAAACAGAGACCAAGAACGCGTTTTTTTTCCCTTCCAGACTCTCGTAAGCGGAGAAATCCCTCTCCCATTCCCCTTTTTCTCTCACGTTTTCTTTGCCAGTGCTACGCGAGATCAGCTTTAACTCTTCACAAGGCCGCTGTTGGGGGTTACTCGGTGCTTACGGCGCCCAACGTTTAACCGCAGCCATTTCGTTGAATGAAAACTGCGGGCCGAATAAAAAAAAGGAACTTATTTGGTCCTACACCGGATCCGTTGACTCGAGCCGGCATCAGCCGGATGCTGGGGGGGGGGTCGGTTCTTTTTACTAAAACGATGACGCCTGGTTCCAGGACCTTTATGACAGAATAACTAGGAATATAAGACAGGGAGAAAAGTCTGAGCCCCAATAAAGAAATGAAGATGCTCTTCTGAAAAATTATTAATATTGATTATTTAAGGAGGTATAAACAACAGAATACTGTAAATACGAACGGTGTGTCTACATTCCACACAAACCAAAGTTTCACCCGAGAAACAAACGTGAATATCTATTGATAAAGAAACAAGCGAACGTTGAGACGGAGCCCGCAGAACGTTTTAACATTTCCTTCGAGCCGACGAGAAACATCATTCAGTTCCGCAAATCGATGAGCAGCAGTGTACTGAACACCCGACAGCGGTACTGGGGGAAACCGTATCCCTCTAGTCTCAACAAACGGGTGGTTAACTCACTTTTCTGGAAGAACCTCGCGTCCTTAAAATCTCTCCTTAGTTGGTTTACTTCGGAGTTCGATCATAAAGAAACCCCTTCCCGTGACACCTAAAAACTCCCCAGATATTCCTTTTCTATTCCCCCTCCCCCAACCCGGTCTCCCGTTCAGAACCAACTGGTGAGCAGTCCAGGTTCTTTTAACTCTGAAGAAGAGGATACACAGCATTAAGACTGTTTTATTGCGACTTCTTGAATGTCTGCTGTTTGCAATAAAAATATTCACTTTGTTACTCGTTCTATTTTTCCAATTAACGCAGGCTTAATATTAAATACATTTAACAATGAACGAATCTTAACTTGTGGCGGATCAGTTCAGATTAAGACAAATTTTCTCAGTCGACTGCAGTCTGAAATCTACTGCACTGATGGCGACGATGTCACGTGATATCGGTTTTCAACGCCATCTATGACAAACTTTGGGTAACTCATTTGTACGTGAATCACACGATGGTGCTGTTTAGCGCACGCCCTCCCGTATTCCATCACCACACCCTCCGCTGATATCGTAGCTCCTGAACGATTTTCACAATTTCTATACGTCTAGCAAATTATATATCAGAAGTCCCAACTACTGCAATTTCACACAGCGAGTTTCTGAACCAGTTCCCGATACAGAAACGGACTGAAGAGCTGAAGAAAAAAAGCCATCGGTTTGGCGTAACCTTCCTAGTCTTGCATACAGCTCTTTCTGAAACATGACGTCGGGCTTAAATCTGCAGGCAAGGATCAGACTTCGCTAGCTAACACTTTGATTTCCATACGCCTTTTGTGTTTTTTTTTTACAGGAGAGGGCAGAAATACCTTCCAAAAGAGCTGTGGGCGATGTTGTTGACAACAGAGAAGAAGCCGAGATTTTACAAAAGTCATGTCGAGTATTCTGGGGAACATTCTCTAAATGATAGACGATGAGTCGGCCGGTAGAGAGTTTGCGAATGACCTACATGCAGGTACACGTGTTGTTTCTTCGAGAACAGTAAGATAGACATTAGTGCGAAGTGATGTCTATGGATGCGTAGTCGGCAGAACACTTTTGCTGAAGAGGAGCAACAAAACGCCAAGAGTACAGTGGAATGACCAAGCCTGGAGGAAATACTCTCTGCAGATGAGTCCAAGTTTCAACTGATTGGCAATAATCAACGGCGGTTTGTTCGAAGGCGGACAGGGGAGCGGTGTAACGTCGGTGTACAATAACAACAGTAAAGCAGAGAGGTGAATCGATAGGGCAAGGGCTACATATCAGCCAAGGGTGTCTGAGAACTGTATAACATCAGAGATCTACTGACTGCCGACTGGTACAGGCGTCATTCAGACATGACAATATGGAACGTAAAGAGGCTAATAAAACACTCGCATAGATTCCTTGGCCTGCACAAAGTCTTGATATGAACATTCATTGAAGCTATATAATGTTATATGACTAACGAGAAAGTCAAATGGTAACCAGCCACATCAGGTAAATTGTAGAAAGTGCTACAGGATACTCGGAACAGCATTCCACACTCACGGAGCATGAAAACAAGGTGTCACGCTCTATATAAGCAAAGGGCTCACATGAGCAAATGATAATAAACTGTAAAACGTACTCTTTTTGTTTTTGTATATTTTCTGTAATGATGCATTGTGTACGTATTACAAGTCTCTCAGACTGTGTACATCCTGTTGCGTATTTCCAGTATTGCGGTTATAAAACGGAAGACTACGAATGCTAGAAATGTTTATAGGAGGGGTTGGCATGGACCCCCGTCTTTTGTCCCCTCCCTCCCCCGCCTGGACGAATGGGAAACTTGAACACTAAGTCGTGTGAACTTATTGGCGACTCTTATGTTGAAAAATATGTGACCAATAGAAAAGAAGAGGAGGATGTGTCTACATTGTGTTTCGGGGAGTATTTTCGCAAAATCATTATGTCATAGGGGAAGGAGAAACGAAAGGAAAACGCTGGCTTTTTGAATATGATAAAAAAACAAAACAGACGACCGAAAACCGGAGCACCGAGTCACCCTAGATGCGCGGGATGAAATCAGATACGATGGTAACCGAAGACAACATATGATAGCGTTATCTCTGTTCGCAAAGTAGAATTACTAAATATCTTTAAGGTAGAAAAAAAAAAAAAAATTTCGGGCAAGATCTTGTCATTCTTGATTACCGACGTTCGGCGCCGGTTTTGGGGGTGGGGACACGGAGGCCGACTGGTACAGTATACAGGGGTCTGCTCCATTCTGTACGAACTAATAAAAGACAGCGGACCATTTTGTCAAAATCTGATGAGTCGCGCCTAAAACGAAGTCCTTAGCGCGATGATAATCGTTCGTTTGCTTCCCTGTGATCCTCGATAAGAGCATGAAATCCACCCAGTCAACGCTCCGGAGGTTACCCAAAGAGATTAGCATTAATCAGTGGCAGGAACTGGTCACCATTTCTCTCGTGTGTAGAACAAGCCTCTATCTGGTTCAATGTGGAATTTGGTAACCCTTGGCCCCCTAGCAGTCGCTTCTTCATGGTAGGGTTTCCAGAAGCTTCAAACTTGAATAAATCTGAAAGTACCTCACCTGAAAGTCTTGTAGCCTTCTCTTCGAGAGGACAACAGGTTTTAGCTGACTTATTATTATTAATATTATTATTTTTTTTTTAAATTCCTACGCCGCCGTCCGTCTCGTGGATTTGTTTCTCGTTTCGAAAATTTTTTCTCAGTTGCAACTTTAAAAAAAAAAAACAACAACAACACAACAACAAAAAATCCATGCCCTTTCCTGCTCGGGTCACAGACGCTTTAAATGTGGATGTGATACTCAAACCGGTGGTTATTTTTATAATCTCTTTTGTCATTGGAATGTTGCCAACAACCCACGCGTAAGAAACTTTTCTTGGGATTATTTCTGCACACGTCTTCTAAATGCCATCTAATCAACCATTGATCTGCGAGTCACTCAAAAGATTGTTAACCAATTCCCGTCGTTTGAGATCTCTGCCGCCCAAACTTCGAAGCCCGGCTCGGCGGCCGATCTACTGATTATCTAAGGTTCTACAAACGTGTCAGCCGCACCGATAATACGGGATTGTCAAGTGATGCGTTGTGTTTTAAAGTTACCGGTATCGCTAATCTGATCGTTTCTGTCAACGTCATCTGAAAAAAAAAACAACAACAAAAAAACAAGTACCAGGGCGGCCTGTCACGCCAAGTTCTTCAGCTGGATATCGTTGCAATAGAATGAAAGTCTGATTTACACGATTCGAACGCCCAATGTTGTCACGCATGGCTCCGATTTCTAACTGAATGTAATCATTTAGATTAGTTTTTGTGATGGGAAAAATGTCTGTTCTTTTCGGCTCTACAGTATCTGGTAATTACTTGGACAATTCTTTGTCCAGTTTTTTGCTTTCGGTTTCCCGGTATTATTTGCAAACAAATAAATAAATAAATAAATCAGTATACGGACAGAACTCACAAACATCTCTAACAAGGAGCATGATATATATTTTACGTGTTGGCTTTGTTTGTTTCTCTAACCAGGCAACTCCCACTGGCAAAGCGGCAGCTTACTTGATTACCGGAGCCGTCCACATTCTCAGAGGCTGCTTTGTAGCCACGTTGTCTTATCTCGCCTGCCATTTTTAATTCTGTCTCTCTTTCCCCTCAAATTAGCATTATCTGCCGTTTTCCCACAAAGGGTCAGCAGCATCGCACAGTGTTAGATGTTAGGCAAGCCTAACACTTTTCTTCGTCTGCAGTACGGTCTTTTGTTATTCTCCCAGCGATGAAGCAGTGTCCTTGGCCTTGTCACAAACACTTTATCCTTAAATCTGGGAAGTTCCTTGTACTGTTTCTAGATAGTTTTGTCATATAGAAAAAAAAAATGGGGGTGTGTGTGGAGTTTTAATTATTCTAATAATTAATTTGAAACTTCCAAACTTAAAAAAAAAATATACCGTCTTGTTAGATCTTTCCTTCTTCTGTTTTTACGAGATCTATAGAAATATTGATGAAGCATCGGAACTTCTCTGTTGCAGTTCATGGCAGATAGGTGGCTGGTCTTGAATTCTAAACCTTGTCCTCCAACACACTTCAGAGGAGAATAAAACAAACTCGGTGCTGCTGGTGTGAAATCTTTCATCCAAAAATGGCCGTACAATTATCCCACACACCGAAAACACGTGACGTCAGAAGTTTTCTGTAGCGTTGTACGGTGCCGCCATCTGTTGGCTTCCAAATGGAACGTCTCAACGTCTGAAGACAAAGCGACTTTTATCTTTAGCGTGATGAAGCCCGTATACATTTTTGGGACCCTCTCTGCGCGCAAAGACATTGCCAAAAGTTTTACATCGGCCTCAACAGAATCGTCGTCGCAGCTCTATGGCGATCTCTCGCACCAACGACGATCACCTGCGGTTGCACAAGAGCTTCTTGAGGGCGTCGATTATCAACGAAGCCCCTCACAATCGCTGACTTGCTTTCATCTTACTTGAGTGCAGCTGTGAACTCTGTGTTGACAGCGTTAATACGAACGGATTACATTTGAAAACATTCTATTAAGCGTTATGTGGTAAAAATACCAACCCCCCCTACCTCGCTGAGAATCAGAAGAAAATTAAATGGGTATCAATGGGTTTTAAGAGAATCGCTGGCTCCTTATTTTAGGGGGAAAAAACGAGAACCATACAGTGAGGTTAAAGCTCCTGACCGCTGTACAGCAGCATTTAAAAAGAAAATTGCTTTGTAGAGAAGTTATAAAAAAAGATTATTTGAGGAAATCAAGCAACCGATACTAAATCTAATCACAACAGACGCAGCAGGTAAGGCAATGAAGATATCTCCTCCAGCTGAATGCACGCATCTTCTCTTTTCTCTGGTGCTTTCACTATAGAAGACATTTGTTTTTATATACCAACAGCGGAAATCTATATATAAGTAAAATATACTGGATAAAGTTGGTGGTAGAGTTAGAAGAAATCTCAATGTCCCAAATGGAATTAGCCCTAGATTCTTAAACTTCAAACAGATGACATTAGCAAGCCTTCTTGCAATATTCTTAAATTAACCTCTTTCAGCCGGCAAAGTATTTATAGAATGGAAGGTTAAAGTTACACTAGGTTTAAAAAAGAAATGGAGTAATTACTTCCAAGTAAGTTTTAATAAGTATATTTGGTAAAATTTAAAATCGATCTGAGTACTAAACTTGTTGATTCTGCGTAATGGACAAATACATTGTGATATAACTAACACAAGCGTATCCGTCTTTTCGATCTCTTTACATCTATGACAGAATGATGCAACTAAGAATCTTGAAGAGGGGGAAAATAATGAAGTTGATTTTATTTACGTACAGCCTAATACAATTTCTGATAGTTTCTTATCAACATTTATCTTAAAAAAAGCATATGTATAATTATTGGAATTAGTAAGATTTGTTTCTTTGCTTTTCTGTTTAGTTATCAATCAAAAAAAGTAATAAATGCATCGTTCTAGGTGATTCTGAATGTTTTCTTACTTTTAATTTACATAAATAGCATCGCTGTCGGTTTAGCGAATAAATGAAAGGAGTCGGCTAGCGATGTCAAGTTGTACGGCCGCACTAACTCTTGCTATCACAGCGCAGTCGGCTCAGAGGAGATTTAAATCGATTAAGCCAGACAACTAAGTGGCAAAATTGTTGATCAACCGTCTTATTGACAAGGGTAGGGTTAACTCTGTCCATTGAGTCATGAAACCACTTAAAGTGATAAAATTAGAGGGGTAGTTCGGGCTGTGCCGGTTTGGAAATGACGGGTCAGCAGGGGGACGATACCTTAGAATTTTATGAACGTCATAGGAGGCTGGACAACCGGAAAAGCAGGCAGTTGTTAGAAAGATCGGTGCATAGAAAAACTGCATCGGACAGATGACTTGAAGTGAGAGAGGTGCAAGCAAGTGGGAAAAAAACACCCTGACCCTCTGTAGACAATAGTAGGGAAGAAATCTGCTGAACCGAAATAGTCTCAAAGCAGACATGACGTCAAGATTACGTCATATTAACACCATACGAGGCTACCTACAGTTCGTTCGTTCGCGGTTGGCAGGGAACATTCGCTCCTTTCAGAAGAATCTCATTCCTTCTCGTTGATATTTCACGTTGCAGGAAATAGTCTTAGCGTTTTAGGAGTTCTACAATCTACTGGTTCGACATCTTCCGTAGCCGAAGAGCAGCCTGCGACCGGAATTCACCTTTGAAATAATTTTCCACGAAGAGTAAATCCTCAACGGGTGGGTGAACAGTTCCTCCTCTCTTCCTACTCAGATCGAAGCTGCTCGAGCTTTCTGTTTGGTGCAGGCTGTAAACATTAATGGCGCACAGCAGAACCGGTTCTCCTGGAAGTAAAACAGCAATCTACCACGACACTTTCGGCTAAAAAAAATATTCGGACATGAAAAGGTCCATTCATAGTGTTTTCTAAAATGGCCGAAATGCTGTGTATGCTCAAACGCCATACACCGCTGGCTGAAATATCAGGGGGGAGAAACTCCAGCCGTCCCCGCGTCACTTGTCCCTCATTTCACACACCCGCCACCTGTTATCACTAACAGGTAAATAAAATTTAAAATAGGTTTATTTGATTTAAAAACAAAAGTATTGTGTGTGTGTGTGACTTTTTAAAACAAATATCTAAACATCTATAGAATAATCTTAAAAGATAATATGCTCTTCTCTCAATGACACACGCACCTCTTCGGAATTAATTGATAGTAGTCTAAAAATAAGTTGTCTTTTAAAGATATACATAGTAGACCCAAATATATTATTCTGAATAACCCTGAATATTAAATAACTTCTAGTGAGTTTACGTCATCGCATGCGCTGACAGGTGCACAAACCCTACAAATCTCGAATTTGCGAATATTTTCACTATACACACAGTTCCCTGTCATAATAAGTTGAACACTACAAGTTTTGCAAAACAACTATTTTAAAAGTAATTTTTCAGTATTAGGAAGAAACAGATCTGTGGCTGGATGACCTGGCACCGTTATTTCCACAAAATTTGAAGATATTCTTTCTTGATCCCGTTATCGAACTTTGTGCGATAACTTAAGCATTGCATCGACTTAAGCAGTTGGGTGACCACGGAAAATTGTGCATTGGTGGTGGTGGCAGGGTGTCCAGAACCTCCTTCCTAAACAGCCAGTGTGTTCTATGAAGCGCGCGCGGCCCATTTTATTGTGGATGTAGATGATGGACGAACTCTTCCTTAAGTTTTTCAAGTTATTATGAGAGAGAGAGAGAGAGCTGATATTGGTAAAATTAATGCAATTGGAAAAATTAGAAGACAAAATTGAATAGTGTGTGTGCAGTCCTTTCACCTTGAGAGATCTCTCTGCCCGGCTCGCAAAATCCCTGAACAGCTTTTCAGTGCACTAGCAAGCAAATAAATCTTAAAGGTGTTACAAACATTACCAAAAGTCGCTAAGAGATTTTGAAGATCAGAAGTTCTATATGTTCGATGGTATTAATATCAAGATTATTCTGTAATAACCAGGGTACCGTTGGTTAGATTTCAAGCAAGCTGTACCACGTTTGTTTATATGCCTGGCATCGTTCCCTCCCTGGAATACAGAGCCGAGACCAATTAAATTGCATCGATCGGATGTGGCGTGAAGAAGAATTTTCTTGTACATTTTGGCGCCTATTCCTCGATTCCATTAAAGGCTGCTCTACTGTCTTAGTTGCTGGTTTACATACCCTTTCCACAACCTGTCTTCAAACAAACTGCCTCTTCTCGCATCGAAGTTATATACAAGCAATACCCCCCAGTCTTTGACAATCCAATTCTTGAGATTTCTTGTCTATGTCCATCTCTTTTCCTCGTCTTAGCAAAGATTTTCCTGTTGTTCTCGCCAAAGCCAAACAAGCCCCCGTTTTTTCTAACTAGCACAGACCAACTACTTTATCCGGACCTTTGCGCCCCTAACTTGCTGCTCGCTCTTCTGTATCCCAGACCTGGTTACCTAAAATGTCTTCCCACACTTCAGTCGTGCTTTTCGTCAACGCGAGATCGCACCTTCGGAACAGTCAATATTTAAAGCCCGCCCCCCCATTTATCAGGCCAACTGTGCGGGTAACGTTCTACTACGTTGGTCGATTCGTTGCGATATCCACACCGTACCCACTGGCTGCTGCTAAACGCCAGCAGCATCGCATCACTGTCGAAGCGACAGACCAATGGTTGGTCGGCCGGACTGCCAAGGCGAATGCGAAGGTAAGGTTTGGCGTGCCTCCCCGAGACGGATATTCGCTGCTCCTCTAAGGCTGATGGTAACCGACAATATATCTATATATAATTCGTGTCGGTGCCGTATGTGTGTCCAGAAATAAATCCTTGACTACTTTCGGGAGAAAAGTTTATGTTAATTGGTATTATGTACATACATACATGTTTCAAACGAGAAGCAGGGACGGCTCAGCTGTGCTGTGAACGTAGGGCTCTCTGTCCATTGAGAACCGTCTCAGATTTCCCGTCGTTGGTCTTCTTCGTGCAAACCTTTAACGGTGGCCACGAGTGAATGGACGCGTGGCGAGTATATTTAATAAATGATAACGCCATCTCTCTCCCTTCTTGCCTGCTGCTAAACGCGATGACAACTTGTACATTTCTCGAGCGAGGATGCAAAAATCCCCCTAACACGAAGCAACGAAAAGCATTTAATAAAACTGAAGTAATTTATTTAAAATTAAAAAAAAAATTGAAATAAATGGCAAGAAAACGCATTCACTCATACAATTAATTATATCGTTTGTTTCTGGCATCTTTTATCTTGTCTATCAAACCCCTGTTTCCACTATTAAGCAGGAGTTTTCGCCAGCATCAGCGGGAAACAGCTAAGTTCGCGATCAATGAAAGGTTCATGGATTACATGGCTCCAACCACGGGACGTTTTGGAATTGCACATTCATCTAGTGACAATTTTCTAAGTTGAGCCCGTTAAACTTCATTTTCCATTAAATATCACACACGAAACGCTCTCTACTGACATCTGTGGAGGGTGTTCAGTGGGTTGGTAATAAAAAGTTTGAGAGAGGTGGGAGGAAGGGGAGGGGGAGGTAACTCCTTGAACCAACGCAACAGAACAACGTTCACGAGTGTCAGACACGGCGATTTTCAAAAGTCAAAGCAATCTGGAAATGCTGCCGACAAACCCACGCTAACCTTGTCAGCAGCAGAAAACAATCTTATCTAAGTAATTTCAAATCCAATAGAAAACACAAAACAAAAACTGCCCTGTTGGAATAAGCTAAAAGAATCCTGTTTTCCTGAAAGAAACACCTGCGTAAATTATTCGTTGACCACTGCCATGAATCCAGGTGACTGAAATCCGATATACGTGACATTCATAATACACAGGTATACTAGCACCTGCACTTATCGAGTTAAGCTTTCTTTCCCCCTGACAGTAAGATATTTGCACCCCGGGAAAGCCATCCATCTTTATCTGTAACTGCTTCAGTGAATTTAAAATGAATATTTGAGCAGCTTCTGGCTGACTCTGTTGTATGAAGAGTCACATTTGATACCGCATGACGACTGCTTGTAGTTTCTGTCCCTGCTTTGAATTTTAAAACCTTTATGTTTCTCACGACCATGTGTTTTTGGGCTCCAGAAAAGACAGCAGTTGCTATTGTGGACAGCGATCTCTGCCCGCTGCGATTGGATCTGAGTTGCTTCTATCTTTTTTTACAGCTGATGTTTATACTTGTTAACCCTGACAACACCGAGTATCGCTTCTTCCTCGAGTAATTTCTAATTCTTTTCTGCTAAACATGCGAAATAACAACACAATAACTGTTGTAATTATCTATTCTGTTATATATATGTGTGTGTGTGTGTGTGTGGAAACATTTTCTTCTTCAGACTCATTTTACATGTATAACACCTCCACTGTCCCCAAAACATTTCGTATTTATCTGTAAATTACGCAATTATACTTAACCATGAACAGGTGTATAAGTGTATTTCCGAGCCAACAGCAAAAAGTAATGTACCGTTGTTTTTTCCCTCCTTAATATGGCGTCTTTCATTACAATTCTACATAAGAATAAATTGTCGAATATAGTATATTCTTCGGCTTCATCTGAGTTTTTTTTCTTTCCTTCTATACTTCGCATTTGTAATAGCAGTTTTACTGGATCGAAAAGTCAGCAGCATCCTTCGTTGTGGCTGAGTGACCACCAAGGGAGAGAATTCCTGCGCGATTTTGTTTGCTTTTTTTTAACCAAAACCAGTCGATTAATAGACAACAGTTTCTAGATGCAACAGCACTCGAGTCACACCGCTCCCTATTTGTTTTCTTGTCAGATTCCGATTAAGTTTCTTAAACAGTTATGAAACTTTCCCTTCGCACCATCATCACCACCCCCCCTCCCACCCAGGCAACTTGATAATATTGCTTTTGGGTTCCTTTAAAAGTTCCGACGAAGTTTATTTACACCGCTGTCAGCCGTTGATCAGGATGGCGACAGCC
Source organism: Nautilus pompilius (assembly GCA_018389105.1). Taxonomy (NCBI): domain Eukaryota; kingdom Metazoa; phylum Mollusca; class Cephalopoda; order Nautilida; family Nautilidae; genus Nautilus; species Nautilus pompilius. The sequence goes on from JACATO010000338.1 coordinate 121,206, forward strand.
CACGAGAGCGTGAAGCTTTGAGTGTTCTCCGCCCGCCATGTTCGCTGTTTCACGGAGGTCGGACACTTTAAAGTAAACACACAAATATCTAAAAAGTAAATCAAATCTATTTTTACCAACAGCGAAGACGGATGAAAGTTTCGGGTATAAGGTGGAGCGCGTTATCAGGGGAAGACATCCCGTCCCCTCAAACCGAGCCCTTTAAAGGAAAAAAAATTCCTTTTTTTTTTTTTTTTTTACTTCACTAACTACAATGAGAAATCGCAGAGCTGTGAGCCAGATATACTTGCCACGACCTATTATCAGTTTTCTTACTGCTTACCAGGTAATAACCTCACAACATAAAGCCGCCGAATTCCTGCGGTTCGTTCAGTTCCAAACATTTGCGAAAGTTTGCCTCACCTGCGACTGCTCGCATTGCACTTAATTTCTCCTGCTTTCTCATCCCGACCACCTGTCCGCTTTGCCCTCCCTCGAATGGGTCCAGTCTTTGCTCGTAACCCCCTAAATTACCCTGTTAATTGCAGAAACCCTCCGTTTCGGACTTTTACCCTACGTACAGGCTGATAGATGGACCGACGTAGACTCTGCGTTTCGGTTACAGCAAACGGACAACGGTTCCTTTCGCACACTGCAGGAGAGGTTGTCTTCACGCATCAACGGGGTCTGACAAAGGTCACTTCACCTGATGGGACTTTAGAGTTCTTTTATCAAAAAAGTAAAAGTAGGACAGCGAAGGCATACATGCTTCTACACACCACTGTTGCGCTTTCTTAAAATAAAGACGGTCATCTATGCGATGATCTAAACGAGAAACTCTCTCTCTCTCATAAGGATAACCCAGAAAACCAAAATGCGGAGTAGTCTCCCTTATTGCATACCTGTTTCAGTGACACCGTCGGTCGGTTTTGGGTAATAAACGTTTTACTGGAACATTAAACTGAACAGATATAATTCTATTCATATAACTAGCTAAGATAATCACAGCCGGGAACTTCGGGCACCCCCCTACTATTTGTGGAATCGACAACTCTCAGAATCTATCAGTGAATAATATAAATGGTTGAGATAAAGAAGATGTTTTGTCATCACTGTTTCTCGACACGGCGAGAGCTGCTGCTGCTGCTGCTGCCAGAGCGAACAAAGGCGATCGCGGAAAACCGACGGTAATAGCTAACGGGAAGCGCGCGAACAATGGCCGCCATGACTAAACAGAACCCCGAGAAAGGGGGACAGCAAGAACGACGACACCTGATAGCCGCGGGAGTCTGGTGGAAGGGACTCCGTCCTCTCCTTGAATTCCGCGTCAGTTTCTGCAGCGCAAATATAAACGATGACCCGAGCTGACACACACGGCTACTGACTAACAGTGACGTCATTACTGGCTGCCGCAAGGCCAGCTACCACGAGCTCAGTGGGCGAGTACAAATAATGGGGCAGACTGACACGGAAGAGCGAGGTTTTCATAAAACATTCAACGGTATTCGTATTGTATTAATCTCCTGTCTACCCTCCCAAATGGTCACGTGCACTCGATTTAGTACAGATCCATGCCAAAGTGATTTTGAATACTTGAAGACGCCCAAATACGGACACCGGTGTTCGTGATGAAACTGCCAAAGACAAATTAATATGACATTTGGCCAGCCACAGTTATAAACTACTGGGAACAGGCTGCTGAAGACCCTGAGTTACCACCTGCCTGCCGCACAGAATCATCGCGATCAACGTGCAGTTAGCTTCCTTAAACGAGAACTACAAATATAGCGTTAGACAACAACTTACTACTAAAGGTGTTTTTTAGATGTTCTTTTACCACATCTAACTTAATGAGCAACATAACTAGAACACTGTTGTAAAATTTCTGACCTGTTTCCCCCTTCCCCACAGCAGGTACGCGAGAAACCCAATTATCAAACTAACTGGGACCAGGGGGGGGGGTGTTGTATATTTGGAAAATCGGAATGCTTAGATAATTGAAATTCTGCCAAAATCTTTGGTGGGGAAGGCTTTCCAGTAAACACCAGCTTAAGCCATGAAGGACCTGCTGTGAACTTTCTGGTGTACCCCAATTTAGCGTGAAAAAAACCCAAAGCCTTTGCGGATAAAATTGGCCCAGATATTAATTTAGAACTCACTGACACAAAGCACTGTCCACTTTTCAGTTGTTGTTTTCAGCTTTCACAGCCTTGCTGCCTTCAGGTGTTACGAGTTCAATCATGAAAGCCTTTGATTCACAAGATGCAGCTTTGTTGATTCCCAGACTCTGTGGGTAACTTTGATACCCTTTCACCATTCTCAATGATTTCAAGTTTCTGCTCAAGTGACAGAGTTTGTTCACATTTCACAAAGCATTATTAGTTCATGAAACCAAAGCACACCAAACACTAGTACATTCAAATCAAAGAATTACCATGCACAAGCTTGTGAAAAACAGAGACAGATGGACAGATGGCCCGTGTGTCATCTGCTGTGTATGGCCACAGCATATGCGTGGGAATACGAGACGGAGAAGCTGAAAATAAGTGGGCCACAAATGTTAACAGATGATCAGCTGGGCCAAGGTAACATCAAACTGTGATACTTCACTGACCATCCAGTTATCATATTGAATTTTGTCATCATAAAGTGAACAATACATACACTAAAGTTATTTTTTCCATTCAGTTGGCAATGGTGTTCACTAGACTGAGGTTCTGGTATAGTTAACTTGACAGAATGCAGAACATTACGATGTAGAAAACAACTGTGATCTTGCTGTTGAATGTATATTCCAAAAATTTTTGACAAAACTTTGCATATCCACTGGTTTCCAATCATTACTTGCCCATTAGCTAGCATAGACTTGAGACACTTGACTGAATTAACTAACCACAGCATTTCCAAAACATCAGCTGTTTTTTTCTCTCCGTTTTTATCTCGTTCTATTTCTGCTCATTGTTTCAAATTGCTGCCTTGGATTTCTGCAACAATCTTGTCAAAGCTACCCCCTCCTCAATTGTGTCTTTTATTATCCTTTTATAGGTGTTTATGTAGCCTCTTCTCTGCCCAACGGCACTATTGTCTCAGAACATTCTACGGATGACAGCTGTGAAACTTTTGAAGACAAAACAAATGGAAATCTACATAAAGCAGGTGATTAGAAGCATATGTGGTGCGTTTTAGAGTAGGCTGACTGGATGATGTATTGAATAAATCAAAAGTCTACAGCAGAGATCCCTTGTAAACCCAAAGTGTTGTAACTGCCTGCTGGCCATTTCCAACATGATGAACAGCAAAGCGAAATTAGGAGACAGGGCCAGTTAGTTTAAAGCATTCTAGGGCTTTGAACTAAACTAATTTTGAGGTCCAAGAGGGTCAAACCCAAATATGCTACTACAAAAAAATAATTTTTTTTTACATGCATTCATCCATAAATTTTAAGGGAGTAGTTTTTGCACAAGGCCCTTTTTGAGGCCATGCAAACAAATTTTTCTAATTAAGAATATGGAATTTGAAATGTTTTAAATCTGCATAGAGCCAACTAAGGTTCCACTCTTTCCTTACAACTTTTTGTTTGTAGATATTAAAATCTGCAGTTAACAAAATATCTATAAGAAAAAATATTTATGGATGCTGTGTAAGAGAGAGAAAAAAAAGGGGGTTTAATGAGTTCTTGGTATTGGATCTCAAAACACAGTGTTCTTTTAGGGTGTGTTAAACTCAGCAGGTATGTGAGCAAGTGGTGTATGTGAAGAATCCTGATAACATACATCTCTTTGTGCAATTTGCTCTTCACCTTGAATGCCAGTCAACAGCTGTAACATGTTACATAGATAAACCAATTTCCAACTTGAAAATGTACAGGCTTTTAACAAAACTTTTAATTTGGGTGTTCTTCTTCCAGCAGCTGCCACCTTAGTATATTTTCTTTAAAGAAAATGGAATGCAATCTGAAAATGCTTGTCGTCATTCATTCCTGAATCCTGTTTTCCTATAGAGACACTCTAAGTGTTTTACCTTTGAATATCCATTATTTCTTAAAGCTGACCCTATTCCAAAACAAAAACTCTGATGATGAGTTACTTTCCACCAGTGATGCTTCTGTAGGCATAGCTTGTAGATGATTTTGCATCTTTTGGAGAGACTTGTGTCTATGAAAAATGGGTTTAATGTACCATTGGATTAATTCTTTTATACGTTCATCAGCTTATTCAGTAAGATAAATAGAATGTTAAATTAGTTTTAAAATGCCTAAATTCCTGTTTAATAAAAATCAATTTTTTTTAACAATCAGAAATTTGTACACACTGAATGAGTTGGAGAAATCCATTATTTTTTTACTGTTCTTCCAACTCAGAAATTTAAATAAAAATTTGCATATTGACAGATGATAAATGCGCCAAATGGAAGTTAATCTTTAATAAGTGACAAAATAAACCAGAAGACCTCATTATGTTTGATTTACATAGGATTTACTAGTTTTTGATATTTAATATCATGCAAACACCATGTAAAGATGGCCTTCTGGGTTTTCCCCTGATAGTCATTAAAGATTTAGCAAAAGATGAATTTCTGTTCAGTGATGGAAGAAACAAACACTATCAAGTCCAATATCTAATCAGTTTTCCTTGAAACTGATAGGAATAAGGTTTTTCTGGGGTGTTCAAATGAAATCCGGCTTAAATAGCTATCGTCGTTTATTTGAACATCCCTAGTATAAATAAAAGCTGAATATTTTATACCGTCATCAGTGTTTGTGTACGCCAGACATAGCAACACCAGTGTTACAATAAAAAAAAAATATAGGTAATAAAATTTCAGCCTGTCGAAAGAGGATAGTTTATAAGTGATTTTGATTTACTGTCCATTCTACCAGCATTTATTGGTGCATCGAGTGCAGAATTTAAGGGATTCTTTTTTTCTTTTGTCATTACTGTGTCGAGCTTCATCGGTCACATTTTCCAAGTTATATTACCCTGTCTCAGATCAAGTTTGAATACGCTGATAGATTGGAAGTGTCCTCAAGTTCTGCCATTATTAATCATGATTTTCCTTTGTTTGTTTCCCTTCCCGGAATATCCAATATGTTAATGTGTGTTGTGAAAGTGAGTTTGCCGACTTTTCAGAAACATTATTTAAGATATAAAAATCAGTCTCCCCCCCCCCACCACACCCAGTGAACGACACTGGGTCCCTGAGCAACGTGACTTTTCGAGGCAAGGGAGATTTTCACAAACCGTGTAGAAGTTACTGAAACTAATTACCAAAATATAACGAATTTTTGTGTTCACATTTGCTCATTTTTTATCAAATTTTTAAAAAAAAAAGATAAAAATCCATATTTCTTTTTTTTTTCCAAAGCAACTATCCATAGCGTTAATCCTGACGGAAAATTATTTACTCATGTGTGGGTACTATTTCTTCAACTCCATTTGTCAATTTCCATTGTGGGAGAGAGATATTATGATGCATGATTGCTCCATCGTGTGTCCCACATACTGACGGAGTCTGAGCATTCAGACAAGAAGCATTGGGAATGGTTGTCTGGAGTTGTATACAATTACAGGAAAGAAAATCTTACCTGAGATAAAGTTTTTGGTAGCTGTTATGTCCTTTGCAACTGACAATTTTGCAAGCAAAAATGATTACCACCTGAAAACAAATACATGTGTGTAAATGGCAGTTTGGGCATCAGACATAATGACTGCATACTTACAAGCCATTAAAGCAATGGAACTTTAAAAATTATCTACCTGGTCTGGATTGTGCACTTCAGTATCTTTTGTTGTTATTCTTTTACTAATAAACACCCTCTAAAACTGTTGATGTACAACATATAATTTTGATGAAACAAAAACATACTCTTGTGCTGCCAAGAAATACTATTTAAAAATAAACTTTTATCAAATATATATAATAATAATAACAAAAAATGCCCCCAAATACATAAAACCTTTATGGTGGCAGCAAAACCAAAATTCTAAAAGCAACAAATGTGTGTCTGATTCTGTCTAAATGAACCATTTACAAAAAAAACTAGCAGAATTGTATTCTTTGTTTCTTTTATTACAATTTTTAAAAATTAATATGAAATATTCATCTTTTATAACTTTATAGTTTTCTGCTTGTAAGTAAACATTTTAATTGTATTATTAAAATTGTGCCAATGTTTTAAAATCTGAAAGTTTACTTTTAGCTTTTCCTCTGTCTAAATGCATAATAGTGTAATAGTTTACACTCATATATTAGCAGCATCCATACAATATTTATAAAATACCATTTTAATGAAAAATTATATTTTCCTATCATTTCTCACTTTAAAAAAAAAAGTGAGCATAGAGAACTTTTTCACTGAGATAGCATGTAACTGGGCAAAGGATTTGGACATCATCATCAAGGGGCATTCTATTCTGGGAAATACTCAAATCTAGCATTTTAAACCAACTTAGAAGAATGTGATAGTTATTCTAAGATGTGCAGATTCACAATTTTATTTGCATGGTTGCCATAATAAACTTGAGAGGTCACTGAATATGCAAAATCACACTGGCAGTTTTATTGTTTACTATTTATAATTGAACAATTTTTTTATTATTTAAAGTTGAAAGTAAAATTTATCTGAATGCAAAGTCAGTGATTGTGCATTTTCAGTTTTCTTAATTTTTAGAATTTTGCTAACCACAAAGATGGATATATTCACTTAAACCATTCAAACTGATTAAGCCAATTTGACCTACTATGGTAAGATATTTTAAATCTGAAGGCATTTAAATAAAAAAGACAACAAAGTTTTGCTAGAAGAAGACATATATATATATCTTAAATTACCAGATTTGTGGGAGAAAATAGAGACAGACATGGTACCGCAGAATGTTTAAAGTTCTTTCATGTGGAAACTAAATAAGAAAATTAATTTGTTGTAACTAAAATTCTTGAAATAAGTTTTCAATTTCTTTTTTCAAACCTCAGATGACTCTTTGACATGATAAATAGTACAGGGACATCATGTCTGCATTAAGCAGCTTTAAGAGCAAAGTAGTGGAAGAACAACTGAGTAGATGTTTACAAATGCATTGATATTTGAAGATATTAGTGCCACATCAAAAGTTAGGTAACTTCGCATTTACTCATTAAAAATTAAAAAAAAGGTGAATGATCCAATTTATAACATAAATACGATATAAAAATAAGCAAAATTATATTCCAACTTTCACAAAAAGTTAAAACATTTCTTCAAATAAATTAATGAACCAAATGCAAAGCAAAAGCTTGCTTTTATACTGTTTGCTAAATGCACTAAAAAAACAAAATAAGGATAATTTGAGAGACCTGTAATATGACTATTTTAGTCACCTTGGCCATTGTAGAAAGTGTCATGTGGTCCTTTAACTCTGTTAACACAGGGATTGAGTCTTGTGAAAATTCTATTGCTTCAAGAGTTGCATGTTGTTCTCTCTCTCTCTTGGGGTGGAGGATATCTGCAAGTTATTCAAAATTTGCGTAACAATAGTAAAAAATGGACCTAAATGCTATCACAAACAAACACAACAAATTATTAACATTGAGAATGTGGAACTTTGATGACTTATGGATAAGCAGTGATACCTAGGCTATACACTGAAAGTAGACAAACAGATCTAGCTGCTGAACTTGGTTTTAACACAACAATATATCATGAACAATAATGTGGCAGAAGTACACAAATAAAGGTTCAGATCATGGAAGATCTGGTAGGGGCTGCTACAGCAGTACTGTTCATCACAATCTGGCTTAACGCAACTGCACTATCTTGGTGCATGCCAGCTAGAAATAACTGCAGCAGGTCAGTGAATTACCTATTTATAATCAGAAAACAAAATTGGCTATAAACTTCGATTGGATCTACATGTTAGATTTCCAGTATTTTTCTTATTTCATCTGTAACATCAGTGCACTGTAGGTAAAAGGTTGGAGTTGGGTAGGATTCATTTTCAAAAAAAAAAAAACGAAGCCAAGTTCTCTTATCTGATGAGGGTAAATCCAGCCTTCACTTTACTGATGGTTGTGTATTTAGTGAAAACATGATGCTAAATGGAATATGCTAGAGACAGACCATTTTGGGAATGGTGGTGTTCTAATCTTACACTGTGCCACATGATTGCCAAAACTGAACTGATCCTCCTTGGTGGAAGTGTTACAGTAACTGGATGCGATCATTAGACATGGCATTATACTGTTTGTATGTTGTCATGGTAATAAATTTACTTTCATGGATAACAAAGCAAGGGTTCCTCATGTAAAATTAGTCATAAACAAACCATCTTTAAGAGGAAAACATGTGTGTTTCATAGCCTGCTTATTCATTCTCCAAACCTAAATACCATACAACATTTTTGAGATTAGCTTTCAAGATGCATTAGACAGTGACTAAATGCTCCTGGGACCATTCTAGAACTGTCAAGCCTTGACAGAAGAGTGGAATGCCCTGCCACAGGAGAGCATCAGACATCTAGCGAACAGTACGAGATTCAGGTGTGGCACAACTAAAGGTTCTATGCAGGCAGTGATAAATCTTTGTCATGACGACATCACTAAATGCATCAAGGTATAGACACTGCAAAATGAAGTCTATACATCAAAATGTATGGCCAATTTTGAATTGTATGCAAATGTTTTAATCCTTATAACACATTATCTCTGTGATTTTGATCAGTGTACAATAAGTTTTGATAAATATGTAAAGTGCTAAAATCTCTAATGGTATTGTTGGTGAAATCTTTAGCCATGCTGTATGACACCATGGTGAGGGTAAAGAAACTGAATTTGTTATGATTTAAACACTGATCTATTTTTTGCCTTTAGGCATGTATATATATATATATAAAGGATATATTGGTGCTGTAATAAGTTTCAGAAGATATCAATGATGGTTACAAAAACAACAGACACTGTGAATATTGCACTAGCAAAAACAGTTTTATCAAGAACTGTAAATCTATTAAGCAGATCAATTTTAATATTATTATGTAAGAAAAAATCACCCTCTTGTATATCAGCCATGTTTATTTTGAATACTCAATGTGAAAATGTCTACAGTATACAAATCATCTATGGGCTACAGAAAATATTACAAAATAGACATATGGTATATTGGGAGTGGAATGAGAGTTCTAAAAAAATTAATTCAGAAACTATTTTATATCATTAAACTGTGTGTGTGTGTGTGTACATGTAAGTGAGAGAGAGAGATATTCTGATATCGAAGTAGTAAAAGAAATTAAATGCCAAGTCCAATAATAAATGGCTCTTGAAAACACTTCACTTGTCTAAAGTTGATTTTATACTAAGACTTTAATTAAATCATATGTTGATCTTTCAGTTTTTGAGAATCTAAAATACTATCTATTTGTCTGCTATTTCAGATTAATACAACATATACAAATTAAACAAGAATTTTTTTTTTTTTGTGTGGTTTTTACGTGTAAATCTATAAATTGGTGCATATTTGTCAAAACACAATTCATTCTTTATACACCTAAAACAGGTGATATACATCTGATTTGTTACACATGCTTGCAGTGGTGGACCGGCCCACTGGGATACTGGGAAATTTCCCAGTGGGCCCCAACGTGATGATGGTCCATTACTTTGGAAATAACGGAAAAAGGAAAAAAAAAAAAAAGAAAAATATTCCGTAGATTCTGAGATTTAAATAAGGCTTCTTTGATGGTATAATTTCTTTCAGTAGATAATAATATCCTCAATTCCTTGTTTGATGAAGCGTTTTTTTTTTTTTTTCATTTTTAAAGATCTATTTTAATTCTGTTTTGGTTTATGAGATATTAAGCATTATAAGAAATGTTCCTTCAGTAATTCGGACATAATTTCAAATTTCCTGGGTCGCTGCACCGACCTGCTGCTACTGTATTGGTGACACTGGTTGCAATGTCAACTGTTGACGGTTCCAGGAACTTGTAAACACAGGCAAGCCATTCCTATTTGTTTTTCTGCAATTTTTAGCCCTAGCCATGTGTCGTGACCTTTTGAGTGGGCCCTTTTACAAGTTTTCCCGGTAGAAATTTTAGACCCAGTCCGCCACTGCATCCTTGAATCTTAGCTAATGTATGACTACAATGTTGCAATGCATTCTGTCTAAGACTGCAGCACAAATAGCATCATTATTAAAACAAACTATTTATTTCCAGTACAAAGTGAGAGAGAATAAAAACTTCCTTCAAGTAAATTATATATATATAAAAAAAATTAATGCATTAATTTCAGTAAAACAAAAAGCTAAGATGATTCTTGTTGTAATTCTCTTTTGACAATTAAAAAGGTAAGTTTAGTTCTTAAATTATATTTACTTTATTTTCAAATTCTACTCCCACTCCAAGTCCCTTGTGCTAAATTAATTGTAAGGTATTTATGAACTTAAATGGTTAATAGACTTTATTGTTCGGAGAGTTTGCTAGCTGCTGTAAACTCCAAGTTTAAATGTTTTCACACAATGGAGACTAAGATTATCATGAAACATGGTATCTTTCTCTCTACATGTATAGCACTGGAGACTAAGATTATCATGAAACATGGTATCTTTCTCTCTACATGTATAGCACTGCATTCAGACAATATCTACAAAAAAGAATCACAAATTTGCTTCTTCATGACATTGACTAGTATAGATTCAAAAGATTCCTACCACAACTGACAAAGGTAAGCTATTTATGTTAATTCAAGATAGTGGATATTAATTTAAGGCTAACAATTGCTTTTTGTCTTCATACATGCATTTTTGACACTACATTTTGATAGATTCATTTAAATTTAGGTCATCTAGTTGATATAATGGAAAACTCTATAGTTATAATACTGTACTGATGCTCCGATATGAGCATTTTTATAATTAGATTTTCTAAAGTGATGTCACTAATAAAAGCATGTGCAACTTAACTAGCCATCATAATCATAGCAACTGCAGGCTCAACAATAAGCTCAGTGTTTGAAATTCTTGAATCTTATTGGATTATTAAGAAATGAAGGATGAAAGGAACCAATATTTTGTTTTGTGGCTCATCAGCTGTTCTTAAAGGAAAGTGAAGCAGTCCAAGATGCCATGCAACATTAGAAATAAATTAGCTTATTCAAATGCACAAAACAAAAACAAATCTTAAAACAGTTTTATTGTGTGAACAAATAGGACTTGTTACTAATTAAATCATTAATCCAACATCATAATAAAGTTTCAAGAGACAAGATGTTAAAATACCTGCTATTGACTAAGAATAATATCTTTCTTTTTCAAATTGGTTCTGCTAAAAGAATAGCCTTTTTTACTTTTTCTTTTATAATCTACTGAAATGAAGATTAAATGTTATTTATGAAAATATGTACACACCAAATAACAGTATATGTATAAAACTAAATACACTTCATTTCTAACTACAATTCTGTGTGATGTGATTAAAATTATTTTCAATTGTTTATAACTATTTCTTTACCACGAGTCTCTTCTTCCCTTTAAGAAAGAGATCTAAAGATGTTCCAGTATAACTTCATGGTGTCTTTATGTAGAGGATAAGTTTACTACAGGTGGGTCTATGATGTGTAAGGCAAGTACATATTTGATCCAGTCAGCAGGTAAGGCTAATAACAAAATCCTTCTTCACTAGTATTGTGGTTTTATTAAGGGAGCTAATGCCCCTCTCCTTTAGTGAACAATACTGTAGCTTAGGCAGACCTTTATTCTTACCTAGTGGCCCCAAAGCTACACTTGTAGCTCATTCAATTAGTGTTCAAGATGTGCTAGTGATATTTCATCATGTCTAAATATTTATTAAAACAAACAAATACAGCACATTTAAAATAAAAACAACAGTGTATCTTTATTTTCCAATATATATTAAATTTTCTTAACAAGTTACTTTCTACCAGGACCTCTCTGCATTAAAAGTCTGTTGGTGCATGCTGGTGGCATTTTCCGAACTGATAATAGAATATGGAAACATACAGATACAAGTGAACAGTTCCCGAAACGTTTATTTCACATATACACGTAGATAAGCAAGCTGAATTAAAAACACGTAAGCACAACAAACAGGAATAGAACAAAGGTTATAAATTTTAGTAACATAACAACTGAAAATATTATTAAAACTATATAAAAAACAACAAATAATTAAAAGTTAAATTTAAAGTTGTAAAATTCACAGCAAGGAATGAAAGGCAGTTCAGTGGAAACAACAGAAAGCAAGAAGTGTTTCGTCCATATACGTTAAGCATAGAAATAATCTTGCAATGACTGCTTTAAATACATTTTTTCATCACAATTCAGCACTAATTAGTAAAAAACAAAACAACAAACACCTTTAACCCTCTGAATTCGTTTAAATACTCTAAGATCAAAGTCTGGATAAGGCAGCTGTAGTTAGAAAATATCTAATCGACACGTTCCACAGCTAAAAATTCCTGTAGCTGTGGCTGATTAAAAAGGTCAAGAAATATCACAGAGACCTCACACATTAAGAATTGCAAAGCAGAGATTTCAAAATCCATTCACTGCAAAACTTTTGCTCCCCTCCCCCCCTCTCCAAATTCTGGCCATAAATTGTATTTATTTCTTCAATTTTTTAAGAGCAATAACCTTTCAGCCAGCGGCATGTCCAGAGAAAACCAGTCAATCCATATTTTCATATGTATGTACACAGAGAGAGAGAGAGAGAGAGAGAGAGAGAGAGAGAGAGAGAGAGAGAGAGAGAGAGAGAGATCGGACACAGAGAGAGAGAGAGAGAAGAGAGAGAGAGAGAGAGAGCGAGAGAGATGAAGACAGACAGACAGAAAGAGAGAATCGACACAGAGAGAGAGAGAGAGAGAGAGAGAGCGAGAGAGATGAAGACAGACAGACAGAAAGAGAGAATCGGACACAGAGAGAGAGAGTGAGAGAGAGAGAGAGAGAGAGAGAGAGAGAGAGAGAGAGAGACGAGAGAGAGAGAGAGAGAGACAGAGAGAGAGAGAGATGAAGACAGACAGACAGACAGACAGAAAGAGAGAATCGGAGAGAGAGAGAGAGAGAGAGAGAGAGAGAGCGAGAGAGATGAAGACAGACAGACAGAAGAGAGAATCGGACACAGAGAGAGAGAGAGAGAGAGAGAGGAGAGAGAGAGAGAGAGAGAGAGAGAGAGAGAGAGAGAGAGAGAGAGAGAGAGAGGCAGACTGACAGAAAACAAAAGCTGAGTAACCAGTCACAACCACTACACAGAAACTGCTAAGTGTAGCCTAAATGCCAGAACTCTTCTTTGTTAACCTAAAAGGATAATTCTTGAAAAAAATCACGCAAAAAAAAGAAAAAAAAAAGAGTAAAAACGATTTACTAACTAGGTACTAAACAGGTTTGGTACTGTACTCTCCTTCAGAAGCTTTTCCAGCTTGGAAATTGAGGTGACAGGCAGTGAACAGGTAAAGTTTTCACAAATAAAAGCTGTAGGAAGCCCTTCTTTTTCCTGCATGTTCTTTAACTGAGGCAGCTTCTTGTACAGGTAGCCGTCTTCATTCCCATCAGCGAGCAATAGGAGTTTGTTTGGAATGAAGAAAGAGTGGATACATTGTAGAAGGCTGTCCACTTCAGGATTTCCTTTTTCGCCAGCTATGATGATCTGGAAAAAAAGAAAGAAGGGGAGATGGGTTAGTGTTGCCTTTAACATCTAAAGTAAAGATAAAAAATGCAGTTTAGGACTACACTGTTCCATTAAAACTTTTAAAATTAGATCTTCTAGTGGTAAAAGCAAGTACAAATGTTTTTGCTTGGGTTTGTTTTAAGACATTACTCACTTATAAACATTGCTCTCAGAGGTGCCAATAATTAAAAGGATTATTAATTAAAAAAATTCATTTTTGCAGATGATTCTATTCTGTATAGTTACAGTACAAATCTATTTTCCATGACAGTAGTTACAAAATAGTTGTAAGCTACAAGAAAAAAAAAAAATTGCCTCTTTTCATTATTTTATCAAAAATGAATATTTGATCCTCCTGGATAAGACAGGTATGAAGAACTTCAACAAAGATCTTGCTGGATTCTTCTGACATTAAGTCATAAAACCGAGTTACAAAATTGCTAAACCTAGTGGTAATACACTGTTCTTTAAGCTTTTTTTCTTTGTTGCAGAAAAATATACATTTTTTGAAAGCCCGGTTCACATGATATAATTCATAAACCAATATTTTCTACTGGTATCGTAACAAACCAAGCACTGTCGTGGCACAGTAGGTAGCGAATTTGCCCATCATTCCTTGTGTTGTGGGTTTGATTCACAGTGGGGTTGGAGGTAGCTGCTGCTGTTGAGGGCCAAAAGCTCAAAACAGCTGTATAGCCCTCCTCTGGACATTGACATTGACCTTGACTCTCAACCTGGAGAGGGATGGGCTCTGCTAGGTTTTAAAATTCCCTAAACACACACTTTTCAAGGTGCCCCAATGACCTATGGGTTATGGGACAAGCGAAGTGAAGTGAAACCAAGCACATCACTGTTGGATATAACTTATAATCTTAAAAACTTCAAAACTCTATCAAGTACAGTCATCCAAAGACAAAAATCAACAACCAAATACTTTTAAGCACATGTAATAAACCATCTGATAGTACAAGGAAGCTTTATAAAATTCATCCTGCCACAAATATGAGAACACCAGTGAAACAGGTAAGAGTGAACAAGCTGAGGTTTCCAATGAATCACTTTCAGACAAAAGTCTCTGTCCACTGAGAAGTTCTAGGAACAGAAAAAAGTGGAATATGATGATAGAAGGTTGAGGAAGGGAGGAAACTATGTCTATTATCATCTTTTATTAAAAAATTTACAAAACATTAACATAAAATAAAAATGTAATGCATGACATGTAATACAGATATCCAGTCAAACTTACATAATGGGAATTCACTCTTTGTCAAATCAAAGTGTCTACACCTTAGAACTGTATAGCCCTATATCATTAAATAGCTAGAGAAGTTTGAACTAATGGCTTTCAAAGACAGAGCCAGTTTTTATTGATTAAATATATAATCTGACTTTAACAATAATTTACTCCATTTTATCTTTAATTATTTTTTGTCTTTCCTTAGTTAATGATTGCCTTTTCTCGGTGGGAACTCCCAAATAAATTTATTCTATTATTTTTAATGCTCACTATGTTCTAAAGTCAAAGGTACTGCATGCCTTCACAAAGCACTAAGTATTCTGGTCTGTGCCAGGACAGCACAAATGAGCAATCAATAAAAACCTAAAATTGTCACTGAATGATGACAAATGTGCTAATTGAAAATTTACAAATCAAATTCTGAATATGGACTACCCAGTAAATTATCTTCTGACAGTTAGGAAAGCCAATTTTAAAGACACTCTGGATCTATGCTCCAGGTCACAACAGCCAGTCAGGTTTCTTATGAAGAATCTACTCTTACTAATGAAATGGTGAGTTGCTGATAAAAATGAGCATGTAGGACCAAGATGAAAGCAAATTATTTTATTACTTGTGGAGTTGATGTGAAATCCATTGGTTTGCACTACAGCTTGTGTATAATAAAACCAGTTAAAATTCTCTGAAGCATTTATTTAATCTGATGTATCCAAAGATAGGTACTTGTAACACATGGGCAGAACATCAATACATGTTAACCAAAATTTTCTATGATGGGCAATTCAAAGACAGTATCTCATTTCATTGTAAATATTGATAAATAAAACAAGTTTGATAAATACAATCAAAATAATGGAAGGAAAATTTCATTATTTCTATACTATTCATATACATAATGGGAGCCGTAATTAGGGACCAAGCAATGAAGCATTGCATTTCATACATAAATAATTAATGAACATAATTACAAGTATAAGATTATATGACTTAAAAAAAAATTTCTGTGTATGAAAAATAAGTTAATTTTTAAACCTTTGTCACATTAATTTTTCATCAAATCCTCGTCCTCTAAGTTCAATGACTTATTCTGTAGGTGAGTTGAGAATTATGGCTGTCATTATTTGCATAAATACATGGTTTATTGCTTCATTTCTTTAGCGGTTCATTAAAACCAGTTATCCATCAAAGCCACTTATACTGCTGTTAAGTCCGGCAGAGTAGTTCAAGTGCAACCTCTAGCAAAATTGGGGAAGATATTTTCCTTCCTATAATTAACTATATTAAATGAATCAGGGGTTAGAAAGTATTTTTTTTTTTTTTTTAAAAAAGCCTTTAAATTAAAAAAAAAAAAAGAAAATGGTTCTCGCGCATGTGGCTCAAATAATTTTGTGTTCCACTGTGAATTATTACAATATGAAAGTTTGCTGGCAGAAACTAATCAATTTAAGTTAAATCTAATGTAAAATTAAACATAGCATGCAGGAATTCAGAAGAAACAGACTGTTCTCAAAAAATTGTGATGTTTATCCTTTAAAAAAAAAATCTAATTTCTCAAACAAAGAACTTTCTTAAAATATCCCTTCTTGGGGTCATGGCCTATGGTTTTATTTAGAAAAAGGCACAAATCAATATAGAAACACACATTTTAATAATTACAATTTTTTTTTAAAAAAACTGGTACTGTTAAAACCGGGTATTGAATCTAAATTGTATATGAAATATAAATAAATATATCAAATGTTAATTTGCTGCATAAAATTCAATATTTACACATTTATTATTTTTCTCTTGATTCAGGTTAAGAAATGTGAAATTTTATAAACATGGAAATGAAAGTAGTGGTAATATTTATCTGAAAAAGATTAAAAATAAGCCACTGAAAAGCTTAAATTATGATGTACAGTGGCTTATAGACCAAATAAGTAACAACATTTCATAAAGTACTAATTAACTAATATAAATACCAAACTGTGCTCAAATTTTTGTGGCAATTTTTTTTATCATGAGCAAAAATATTATTTTGAGTTTCTTTTTTCCTTACATTTTTTTTTTTTTTTACCTGCTGAAAAATGATAGTTAATAAACAGAAACTGTAGTAAGTAGCATTCGTCTTAACTTATCAGTTGTCTACTGGAAGGATGGGGCTGATAGCACAAACTGGTCCAAACCAAACATGCGACAGAGAGAAAGAGCGAAGACAAATTTCATCATTTCTAAGCTTCATGCTTTGTTCCAGATATCCTATACAGGGCACTGCCAAAATAATTTAAACACCAGCCAAAAAAAAAAATAGGGGACTGTCCACGATTTAGGGTACACTTCCATCCATTGTCACCACTACAGAAAGAAATGCAAAGGCAGATATTTTCATAGCTGTATGATGCTGAATGTTGTGCATTGCCGTATAATTGAAGTCAAGTAATTTGTTGACTCAAAAAGTCAGTCCATACACTGTTGCTACAAAGCTTTCACTGCCAATAGTTGTTCTGTTCAGAGAGGAAGATGTAACCTACACACTGCCCTCGACATCCTACAACAAAATCTGCAGTGAATACCAATATTCCTTTTATTCATCAACACCACTAATTCTTTGCACCGTGGAATGGCTTCTGCTAAGACTTGAGAATACTAGATAAGGGCTGTTTAATGAAAGCCACTAGTGACAGATGTGAATAAAGATAATCAAACTAACTGGCAAAACCTACATCTTGGAAGTTTGTAGTCTTCACAAATGTAGTCGTATGCAAATTAATGTGAATACATTCAAATTTTTTTTTTTTTTTTTACTGAAATGGCATTTATTCAATTACATTTATAGTCATACAAAGTTTAGTAAGAAATATGCTTGCCTTTTGCCATAGTAAGTTCAGCTACATATTTTGGCATGGAGTCCACTTAATTTTAACATATGGTTTTAATTCCAGGGTCTTAAAACCAGGTTTTATCGATATGATAGCAAAAAAACTATTTTATTTTTTGTAGTACAATCTAATTTTCTCAATCTTGCCTTGCAGATTTCTCTCAGATTCTCTGTTGGGTTGAAATATAGGGAATTTTCAGGTCAGTCTAAACATTCCATGTAGTTTTGTCCAAAAATTTCTTAACAGCTCTTGATGTGTGTGGCAAGGTGCAAGATCCTGCTGAAACACAGCTCACTAGGATGAGAATGTACTTCTTGCTGCTCATCATGCCTTTCACTAGAATGAGTATCCATACCATGGCAAGAGAAATATGCTCCAAAACATCTTGGTCCTTCATAGACTGATATCAGCAGCAGTGTTTCCTGACTAGCCTGACTTCATTGACCTTGCAGTTCAAAATGACTTTTGACAAAAAACCACCAACCGTTAATCTTTTTCCATCTATGAATTATTGTATCTTTTAAACTCACATCAACCATTTCCTTTACATTTTAGCAGTTAGCAGTTGCTTCTTGAAAAGCTTTCTATCTTTTCATCTATTTTCTGTACAGTCTATGAACCCATGTGTGAATGCCAGCATCATCCAATTATTTCTTCAGCATGTCACTGGTCTTCTAATGATCCATTTCACTCTTCTGCAGTAGTACTGCATCATCTTTTGCTTTCATCCATATTTCCCTTTTCTATTTGGAGATACTGTACCAGTCTCAAGTTTTCTTACAAATCAATTTATTTATATTGTTTAAGCTGACCTCACATTTCTTCACTATAGCTCTCTGAGGCATTGACATGGTCTCATTTTGCTTCTTTTCCTTGGTGTTATGTATGTCCATATCCAAAAATAATAACATAACACAGTTTCAAAGAAAGGGTGAAGAACTGTTGAAAATCAAAAGATCATAACCAGACTAATGTGTGGTTTGCAATTTCAAAAGGGGTGATGCAATCACACCATATTATTATGCAATGACATTATTGGTGCATATGTGATAAAACAAAAGCTTTATATTGAAAATTGTCAACAAATGGTGCTCAAATTAATTTGCACAAGACTACAAGTCGTATGTTCACTAATTCACACCCTCAGAAAATACGAGTTTGGAGAAAGACTTGCAAGGCTTCTGAAGTATGCTAAAAACAATCTGTCCAAGCACGGCAGATTTGAAGTAATGTGGTGAACAGGGATTTATTAAGAATAGAGCAAATCTTGCATTCATTGGTGACTGTCTAAATTTTGCTGGTTACCCTCCTGCCTGTATTTGATCTCAATTACAATCACCTTCAGAAAAATTAAGTAGTATGGTATACTTCCAAAATTTAAAGTTTTAAAGAAAGAATAAATTGTAGTTCTTTTCATGGGCACCATAGAGCAATGATATGAATCCCATTAATCTGTATAAGAAAGGACAAATGACCAAAACCAATCTCACAGAATAAGTTGGAGGAATGCATGAAAACTTTGTGGGTAAACATGGACAAAGTTACAATTAATAATCTAAATGATTCCATGCCTAGATGTCCACTGTTCTGTAAGAGGCACTCTTACAAATAATGAACATTACTTTTTTGGCCATTTTTTATTCTTTTAAATAAATATACTATAGAATAATTTACATATGCAAAATTTGTTGTCCAGATTATCATGGAAGTACAACATTCACCAAAAGTAACATACTTCATTAATGTTTTTTTTTTTTTTTGTGGGTCATAAAAAGTGAGGAAAAACATTTCTTAAGCCAAAGAGTTGCTGTGAGGCCTACTTTACCTATGAACTACCTAATTTTCAAATTGTGTGAGCATTATAAAATACATTGTAAAATAAAATTACATATAAAATAAACAGAAAGAAAAATGTTGAAAAAATCATTATAAACTTGCAAAAACAATTTTGTCTGAATTCATACAGTATTATATGTTGATGATAAAACCTGTTCAGACAAGCTGTATAGCAATTTTATATTTCTTAATACTGTCTGAAAAATACAGCATTTAGTTGCTCACAGTATCTCTAAAGGTTAATAGAACACTATAGTTGATAATCAAATGTATTGATTGCTTTTTAGATCCTTTTTATAAAGATTCCATTTTTCCATGCATGCAATACCATCCTTTGTTACTGTCAGGAATGGCATCAGCATTAATTTCCCTGAAGTGTCCATGAGTCAAGTTGCAATATAAACCCAGACTCAGATTGGTCTAAAAGTGCAGAGAAGTTTTTAAATAAAAGATTTTCATGATCTGTATGCTTTCTGATTCAGTTTCTGTAAAGTTCATTATGTGGCCCTGTTATTGATTTCCACGTCTTCATACACAATCAACCCACCATCTCGCCCAGTATCAACAATGCCAAGTGATTGTGTGTCATGTGTGTCAGTCGGCTACTCAGCTTTACTCCAATAAGCTGAGTAATTAAACTTTATTAATGCGAGTAATTGTACAGTATTTGCTTGAAGCAGTTATATAAAAGAATCCTTTTTTTTTTTGCTTTTCTTTTTAATTAGGATATTTTTCACATTTTCACTTAACAGTTGTTTTTATATATAATTCAAAACGCATAACTCCAGTAAATTTTAAGTCCACTTATGCCAACAGAAGTCTGCGGAATTCACTAAATCTTAGCTAAAATACAATTATAGCTCAAGCTCTAGTTTGTGGTGTTCTTTAGCTGAGCAATGTCTTGTTTTCTAAGATAAGGAGGAGGAATGGATACTTCATCTTGCCAAGCTGTTGTTTGGTCTGAAAATTTAGCTTAGTTTTGAGCAGAAATATTTAAGAATAATAGTGATCAGATTACACTTGTCTTTAAGGAATTAGAAAGTTACTTTGGGCATCTTCCATCACACTATTAGAGTATGTGTGCACGTCTGCCTTTATTTTAGAAGTATTCAGTGGTCAGACATCTTTTGAACCTCTAGACACTTCGTCTAAATGGGCCAGCGCTCACTTGTTTGTAACTATACTTTACAGTTACCAACACTCAATATTTATTTCTAGTTTTCAAATCAGGGGGAAAATTCAGAAATGGTCAAACAAATGTCAAGCTTTAAATTTGGGTCTAAAAATAACTTAGGAAACATCGAAAATAATATTCTTCCAAAAACTGAAAATATTATAATAACTAACTAAAAAAGACTAAGTACGATGCCAGAAGTATTTAAAAATAACCCACCCCACCCTAGAATAGAGTGAAGTTAAAAATTCTGTTTAAAAACTAAGCATACTATTTCATTAGTAATAAACATCAGTAAAATGTCTGACTCAAAAGTTTGCTTTTGAATTATTTTTCAAAGTCTCGTAGAATTTATAAACATATGCTCTCAAACTTAATAGTCATTTCCTAGCTAAAGTGTTATTAAAAGGAACTTTTATTCCATCAGCAATTTATAAAAAAACAGTTTTGCATATGGAAGATGCAAGCACACAAGCTTTCTTCTCTCAAGAACCATGTGATACAGATAAAATTAATATAGCACCAAACAAACAAAATTTCCTGTGCAGAAATTCATTTGCAAAATAAACCAAACTTCAAGAACCTTATTTTATTTTTATCTGTTGGTTTCTGACCAGTTTTCCTTTGACTCCATATCTCATTCAAATTTTCATATTTTATTATTTTACTTCAGTGGACTGTTCTCCATCCTTAATCAGAATTCTTCTTACGGTTTACTCATATGTAATTTTTATGATAGCATTAAAGAATTAAAAAAAAAAACAAACAAAAAAACTGGCAATAAAAACTTGGAATTTTGTTTGAAAAAAAAAGGGGGGGTCTCGTTCAAGAGTAAATCAAAAGCTGTAATGAAGGACGAAGCAATCATTACTTAACTAAGGCTCTCAAGAAAAAGAATTGCTTATCAATATAACGTTTTTTTAAAGTGTCACTATCACGTTTTTCTCGAGGTTTACTTCCTCACGTTTTATTTTTTTTTGTTAAACCTTAAAATCAACTTAACAGATATTAGTACTATCACAGTACTGTTAAGATAACTCAAACTTTAGAGTTTGGTTATTGCAAAGAGATGGGAGATGATCAAAACCAATTCAAGACTCACAAAGAATAATGGATACTTATCAAATCAAGACAATTTTTAATATATTAACACTATCACTAACCACCATCATTGCTGGCAATTTATTTCAGTGATTCACCAATATAAAAACCATGCCAAAATAATAAAAAAAATGTTTGTCACTGTCAACAACAAACAAACAAGTTTAATTTTGAAAACCTGTAAAATGTTTAAAACCCAAACTAGAAAAATCTAATGTTTTGCATTTTTTTTAAAAAAAAAAAAAAACCTTGAAAGCTTGAAATTTGGAAAATTTATAGAGAATCCTTGCTAACCCTTTTCAATTATTTAATATCATTTGTTTGAACAGACAAAACAAGAATGTATCATTGACTTATTGCATTCCCATTTCACAGAGGACTGAAACAACAAGAGATATTTCTGTTAGCAATATACTTATCATTGAGGCAAGAGTCAAGAAACAAAAGTGAGTAAAATTTACTTCCTAGTAGCTCAGTAATTTAACATTTCACCCTGCTGAAAACTTTGCACAAAATACTGGATTAAAATTATTTTTTAGTTGGTAATATCATTTTTGAAATAAATTTTCTCCAGTTTTAATTAAAATGTAATTATGCTACAAAATGCTGCTAAAAAACATTACATATATTATTTGCTAAATATATGTTTATGCCTAACTTTTAGGGGAAAGAGAGAGAGAGAGAGGAGAGAGAGAGAGAGAGAGAGAGAGAGAGAAGAGAGAGAGAGAGAGAGAGAGAGAGAGAGAGAGAGAGAGGAGAGAGAGAGAGAGAGCATTAGTCTACTACTATTAAAATTTATAATACTGGGAAAAAAATATAACAAAAAATTAATTTATAATTTCTTATGTACTTCCACTTCTGTGTATCAGTGTTGGTGAGAGCTTACCATCAGTCAGAAGAAAGATCTTCCAAGCATACATTAAATAATTAGATTTTATAATGTTACCATGGCAACAATCTGTGGTACCAGTTTCCCAGTGAGATCTGTACTCAGTTGAGCCAAGGGATCATAGAGCTATAGAGCTGTAAAGTTTGACACTTATATTCAAGAATTCAATATTTCCAGCATAATTCTAACAAAGCAGACAGCTTCATATTTTGAGTCTATATTAAATTACAATTTTATGTTAATGCAAGTGATGCAACCATCTTAGGATCATAAAATAATATACTTTATCATAAAAAAACAAAAAAAATCCACTAAAACAAGGGAAATTTCTGTTAGCAATATTGTTTCCTAGCATAGTATAAAGCAGGAAACTCAATGTTCAATTTAAATATCAGTTGACTTGACCAATTTGATCAGTATCCCCAAGTGAATCAACCACCAATTTAGCATAAAGATCTACATAGAGAACAGACTACAAGTTATGAACATTGATTCTACTGTCAATAAGAATGACTGTAATCAGTCTTATTTAAAATGGTGGTATTTTTAAATTCACTGGAAAATCCTAGGCACTGACATAATACTAAAGTAATATGACTCAAGTTTAAACATAACTACAGCTCATTTTCTATTAGAAGAAAAGTAAACACGAGAGGCTGGCAGGTACTGATTGTGATTTTTTCCACTATTATCCAACAAAATCTACCACTAATATTGACTGCATGATTTCTCTACTCATTCAAAAGTATGTTGGCATGGTGACAGATGTGTCCAACAGTTCTGCTAGTGCCCTTATCTCTTTTCTGAATCCCCTAGGCATTCTGAGACCTCATTTAAAAATTCATTATGAGGATAAAAAAACAACAACAAATCAGATTCAGACTACATTCATGCTATAAATTTTGAAAAGCTAAATAGCTTAAAATGTAGAAAACAATCAAACAAGACTGGCATAAATGCTGTCTGCTGCTAGAAATCAAATCAAAAAGCTGAGATTGGCTTTTTAGACCAGTAAAGAAACTAAGTAACTGATATAAAATGTGTACATGCACATGAGTAGTCAAGTTTGGTTAAGCAAGACCATAATTTTTCATTTTAAAAAAATTATCAATTTTTGTTACTAATCGAAATTTAAATAAAATTTCTTTGAACCTAAAAAAAAAAAAAAAAAATTGGATGCTACAAACACAAAGCTGTTGTAAATCCAATTATGATTTGCTGGTTGTTAAAAGACAGGATGTCAGTTAGTAGGGAGAAATAAAAACTAACAAAAGGTTAATGGCACTGGTACTTGTCACCAGCATTAGTCCACCTCTTTTTTTTATTTCTTTGGTGATCAATGGGCTATTTGCATATTTTCTCTGCTTGAACATGCCAAACACTGCACGCGCTTGTCTCTCTGCCAGCCACCAACACTGAAAGCTGGATATACATAAATTGGTTCATTGTCTTTTATCAACACTGAAAAGGCATGAAAGATGTCCACTGCAAGAAAGGTGCTGATACTGAACAAGTAGATAGAACAAAGCTGGGCATGTTAGAAAACACATCAGATGCATCACTGATGCTAAAAACAGACTATATAAAGCAGCAGCTGATGTTGGTGAGGGAACAGCTAAGAAGAAGCAAAAGAGGAATCATCACGGAAAAGATCTGAAGATTGAGAAGGTGCTCTTCTTTCTCTTATTGAAGTTGGTGGAAGGAATCCCTATTCCGAAAGACTAGGCAGAGTGTCTTACCCATTGATTGGGAAAAGATAGATGTAGTTTAACTGTTAGAGGAAATGGTTCCAAGACGGTGAACAAACATGCACAAGGCAAGCTCAGGAGTGCCAATTTAGCAGGCTTGAAAAACTGCTGAACACCTGCACACCTGATGACATATACAAAGCAAAGAAAAACCAGCCTCTACTACTGCACTATGCCTGATGGGTTGCTGACATACCACAAGGAAGTGACGAGTGAGTTGAAAGCCAACGACTACATTACACTGCTTGTGTGCACCAAATATCTGGTGCTGATCAAACCAACTTGAACAAAAGCAGGCACTCTCTATTTGCGAAAAATCAATGCAACAACTCTGCTGGTTTTGAACATGTCAAACAGACTGTAGATGATGAGCAAGATTTTTTTCAGAATGTGCAAAAAAAGTGGGACAGGGAGCTTGAAAAAGACAAACCAAAAGTTTCTACCAAATGTGCCTGGGTATGTGTGTCTCCTAAAACACACACACACACACACACACACAAAAAAAAACAACATTCACACTGTTATCTTTTAGACCAACAACACAACCCCACTAATTTAGCCTATGGATCAGCGGGATGTAATGTTCAAACAATAGTACAGATAATGAGGCACCGATACCCCCCCCCTCCCAGTGCCAATAGCTGGAGTGGCCTTGTCAGCCATATGGAAGGTCGAATACTACCTATAAGAAATTGGACAGCACATTGCATTCTCTGGTGAGCTGTGAGTACTAATTTTTGACATTGCACTGCCTAGTCACTTTTATAATTTTTTAGCAAAAAGCAACATTCCTTTTATTACAAAAACACTTTTTTTCTTAAATGATGGCAAAACACAAGTTGTACAGCCTTTCTTGAAAAGTATGTGCAACTTGTTTTCTTTTTTTGTATATACTCCATCAGTGATGTGACTAAACTATGATTCTTTTGGATAAAAAATAAATGATAATTAATAAATGTAATTTTTTTGCTTTTACTACTCAATGTTGAGAAACAATTATAATTAATCTAGTTTCAAGACTAAGAAGCTCCTTGAAAGCTTTTCACTAAAGTCTATAAGTAAGTAAATATGAAAATGAAGCTTTGACATTGCATAGTACAAATATATGCAGAAGCTAAATCACGGTGAATATATTAAGTGTATTAGACAATAACTGTAGCTAAAAAAAGATTAGTTTGGTTAATGATCCATTAAAACGCTGATCACTGTTTTGCTCTGACATAAGAATCAAGGTTGTCTTTAAAGAAAGGAAATGTGAGCAATGCTACCATTAATTCAATTCTGAGCGAGCTATTCTAAGACAATAGTTGTAAAGTGCACATGCTCCAAAATAAATGTTTTAATAGCCATTAAAAGTACATCAGGGCTCCCGATCATTTCTTTTAAAGTGCTTTGAAACTTTCATTACTGATTGTGTAACATTTAATAAGTGACAAAAGTACAAAGTAGCTCCTAAATCATAAATAAAAGAATTGACCACTTATTCAAATTTATATTAACCAAGATAGTCATCATATAAAAATTAAACAATTCATTTCATTCTTTGGTTTCCCAGGTCACCAACTGAAAAAATCTTGTAAAAATAAAAATAATTTTCATTAGCTAACATTTAATTCTATTTGTCAGTTAATTAAAAAAAAAAAGATGGCCTCACTAAAAATTGAATTCGTCTACTATAACATAGATGTATCCAGACGACTAAAAGAATTGTATATAAAAATATTTTATGCCATTTTTAGATACCTGTAGTAATATTTTTTTAAAGAGATAATTTTAAGATGTCTTTAATTAATTGTTTCCACACACCCCATGAGGAATATGCTGCAATATCAGTACCAGAATGAGGGAAGTGTGTTCATCTTAGGACTGTATTCCTACACCCGAGAAGCTGCATGTAATTTATTCTGTCAAATATTTGAAATTTAGTTCACAAATAAGAAAAAAAATTTCAAAGTATTTACAAGCATTTCAATCCCATTTATCTAAGTGTGAAAATTTGGCCTCACTAAATCACATAGCATACATAGAACATGAGCTTTACCTTGATAATGTCAAGATTCTGGTTATGTCTTCCTTTATATACTCTCAGTTGAGGATTATAAAATATTCTTACTATGAGAAGATAAATTCAGCAAATTTACTCTGCTGTATTATTCATATACTGAATTTTTTTCTCCCCACATCACATTAATCTTATTACACACACAGAGAGAGATTTCTGTTTACTTTTTCTTAAGTTGATAATGCAATTTCTGTCTTATTCAAACTTTATCTTGGTAAACTACCATTTTTCCTTTCTTACTTTTATTTCATTTCAAATATTTTTCATCGAATTTCAATACAATTCTATACGCTAAATATGTAAAGTAAAAAAACTGTTCATGCAATGATCCAATTTCATTGCATTTAATATCCACCATCTCCTCTACATTAAACAAAATCTGTCTTTATATGATTATTTTTCTGAAGAACATAATCATCAGCAGTTGACCAGTTCTCTGCTATAGAGTTTCTGTTTGCCTGTTGTTATGCCAAGAGAGCTGCAGCAGGTTACTAATAGTCCTCAACAGAAAGGTTTCAATACCACCTCATGCCCTTGACTTCTACCTCTACAGATGAAAAGACAGGATGTTGCAGACTAGCTGACACTCAATTTCACTGTCTGAAAGTTTTCCCTGCACAAAATTATTCTCCATAACGATGGTGCATGAGAACAAGCCTACAATATGTGATGAGTGAACAATACTGTCAGATCAGTGAAAATTAAATAAATGGATTCCCATCAATTTTGGCAGGTTTGTAGGGTAGCTCACAGATTTCTTGATTTTGTGGTCAATATGAAAATCAGGGCACAGACCAGCTGAACCCTGCTAGCACACATTATTGTAACTTTAAGTACAGCACTCCAAATACAGATCAGTTATGATTGATTAACAAACTTAAATGTTAGCAACACTGTTATTTACTATATATTTGTTTTTACTTACACGAACAACGAGATCAAACTTTTATTTCTCTGACCTTGCTATGCACCTAAGATTACTGACTGTATTCAAAGAAAAACAATGACGAGATGTGACGACTGCTGGTACAGAAAGATAATCCCTCCCTTTTTTTTATTTATTCTCTCCATATTTATGAAAGCTGCAGCAGCATAATTTTATTTTTTTTAAAAAAAAAACAAAAAAACAACCAGCACACACACACACACACACACACACACATATATATATATATATAGATTTTTTCAGTAGTTAATGGAATGCCACTTACAACTGGAGTGTTGCTACGATTGCTCTCAGTTCTTTGAGAGTTATAAAATATTCGCCATAGAGGACATTCTAGTGTAAAAATACAAACAAGGAAAGTTTTTTTAAGTGGTCAACACGAGGACTTTTCTAGAGACCCGTACCTAGGTCATTAATAAAAAGATAAGGAGAAAAAAACAGAGAGAGATCCTTTTAGGAAAAACTCTGCTGTGCAAAGTGAACGCTATTTCCAAAGCGAATTCGATTTTTTAAAAATTTACTCTGTAGCTAGTTTCAAAAAGCAAACAAAAAAAATTCTTAATATATAAACTGATTAAAGATAATTTTAGCGAATTTGTGAACACTTCTGCCAAGGTTATTTGATTAAGAAAAACAGCAAATTAAGCCTGGAAAGTAATTATTGGTTCATGGATACCTTTTCAGTACAGGAAAAGTTCATAAACATTATTAACATTTTCAAATTATAGTTTAAAAACAGTTTCTTATTGACCATGAACCAATGAAAGTTATTTTCAATAGATTTTTATTTAATGTTTCTGGCTGTGTAATAAAAATCTTACCTTAGTTTTGTTTATTCCTCAGAAAACTGTTCAGAGAATATCACATTACTTTCAGCCAATGGATGTGCTGCATGAACCGATAGTTTAATCTGCCACATGCGAGTATTTATCACTTGAAATGCCTCCCTTAGCGCTGTGTAACATTTGAGAGATCGAATAGTATAATATGTTAAAAAGGTAAGTGATATGAAGGGTGAGGTGACAAAAGGTAATGATTATAGACAAAGTCGCCTAGTTGTTAAAAGTCGCAACATTGCTTCCCATAAAATAGACATTTATAGATTTTATTAAAATGCATCTGTTTCACATGTCAGAAAGGAAATAAGAGAACAGCTGTGCAGTCAGACATTTGGTGTGATGCTGATGTGCTGACTACAAGGGAATGAAAGGTTCTGTGAAAACTGCTATACCTTAAAACTCAAACATTTCATAGTGGGGATTTGTGAGATAAACATTACTCAGACAGACCTAAATGAATGCTAAATGTCATTACATCATCGCTTGTTTTATCCTTAGGAATGCTACTATTCAATGTCAATTGGGGAATCTCTATCTTAACTGGTCATTAGTAATGCTTTTTGATGAATTTTGCTACCATTTTTCTTTTCATGAAGAGCAAAAAGGTACTAGGTGGTAATCATGAGGCCATAGCCAAGTGACGATGAATACCAGCCTCTTTCCTAGGAGGACACTGGCAGACCTACACAAGTATTAACATTTTGTTAGAAGACTGCAAAGAAACTGTACCTTCTATCCAAAATATAAACATTTTTCCAAGAAGGTCTTCTACCTATCTATGCCATTGGTCATTTGCCCAAAGATGGCAGTATTTCTACGGGTGCTCCAGCTCACACCACTTGTATAGTTCAATGCAAAGCTTAAAAAAATACTTAGGGAATCTCAACCTTGCCAATGATATCTTTGACCAATCACTATGCAAGAATCCACCATAAAACCAATGTGTAAGATTGACAGTACCTTACATAAGACAAAAGGTATGCTACAAAAGCATTAACCCCACTTGTATTTTTCTGGTAAAAATGCAGAAGAAACAGGTATCCTTGCAAGCTTGGGTGTTACTTATGTTAAATCTCTGTGCAGGTTTCACTTCATAATGAACCTGAACTTCAAATTTCAGAATTTTGCCTCCTTATGTTACTTTCTTGTAATTTTTCACTGATTTCGATTCTTTGGAACAGCAGAATTCCATTGAATTTTATGGAATCAAACAACACTCAATAAATTTTACTATTTCTGAGATAAAAAATACAACAACAAAACTTTATTCTTTATTTGTGTGTGTGGAGAAAAAATTGTATTATTTAAGTATTACAATGCACTTAATCTATCCAGACATTCATTTTTCTCTCCACTAAATAACTAATAAAATGGTAATAATAAAATTTAGTAAAATTCCAATCATCAAAAAACAACTTCCTATAAACAAAAAGTACAGGATTAGTTCACCTCACTAGTGATCACTGAACTAACTAATTAATTATTTTATGCTTTGGAGATATTTCCCTGTTATCACTAGCAACATATAGTCTTAAGAAGAAATGATTTTGAGCACACTGGCTTTCATTTGCAATGGAATGTACAAGTGACTTGAGCTGCTCTCAAATGTACAATCTGTTGCCTACTAAGTTTCTACAAACTTTATCATGCTGGACTGCTGAAGAAACAATAAAAAAAAATGTATTTAGAAATTAGCAACAGTTCAGTTGTGCAGCCTACAAATAGGAATGTCTGCTGCAATAATTAACAATCCCTATTCACATAGGTTCATTAGTTCAGTTACTACTAATAAAAATTTGGGACATTCCTCAAGTAATCCTCTACTTTTTGTAAATAATGCATTGTCAATAACT
Source organism: Nautilus pompilius (assembly GCA_018389105.1). Taxonomy (NCBI): domain Eukaryota; kingdom Metazoa; phylum Mollusca; class Cephalopoda; order Nautilida; family Nautilidae; genus Nautilus; species Nautilus pompilius. Next base: position 151,383 of record JACATO010000338.1, read on the forward strand.
TCACATTCTTACCTTTCCATAAATTTCATGACAAAAAAAAATACTCACTGCACATACAGGAGGCTTATTTATGGTTGTAAAATTAAAGTGCGACAGCTTTACTTCAAGGCTGATCTGCTTATTTCCTAGAAGAGGAAAAGCAGCTCTTCCAAGTGTGAATCATATCTCTGCCTCCATTTAAAATTAGATGCCCAGCATCTTGGAGTAGATCTCCATAGTTGCTGGACCATCTTTAGTAAATAATCCCATGAAGTCATTTTACAAGGGCTTGCAATCACATCAACACACAAAAAAAGTGACGAGAAGGCTATTTGTTTGGTCACTGCGACATCTGTACTTGTACTCAACTGTAGCCACACAACAAACATCTAGATAAAACCATCTGATACTCTTAAGTTATGCAAACAAAATTTTAAACCCCCACAACCATTAACATAGATAAGAAACGAGGCCACATTGTCTCATTACCTAGAAAAATCCAGTTGTCTACTTTTATTACAATGTTTAAAATGTGTGGTAGGTCTTCTAGTATTAACGGGTTTTTAATATCTAGCAAAAATCATGGTCTCGATCCACACACACACACACACACACACAAATGGAGTTACAAACTGAAATACTACATTTTACACCAGAAAACACAGCTGTGAAGTTTACAGAAAGTAAAGACAAAAATGCATGAGTAATTGCTCGGCTGATGTCTACAGGCAAACAGCAAAATCACCTGACTGAAATTAAAATGGTAGATCCCTCTCCTTTGTCAGATCACTACCAACGATTCTTTAATTGTCAGTAAAATAAAATATTTTCTTAATTTCAAAAGTAAAATGATGTTATAAAAATAATATGTTAACAGTATTTTCTTTTAAAAATTAATCCCAGAAAACATGTTAACATCAAACCAGATCTGAATAATTTTTTTTTTTAAATAAAGAATTTATTGTTGCACAATAATAAACATTAAAAAAATAAAAAAAAACAAATTAGAGACAATTTCTTGAAAGTGAAATCTTTAATGTTTTCAAGCTTAAAGAGAAACTCAAGAAACAAAAAAGAGCATATGTGACCAGTACTAACTGTGGGTATGTTAATTCTGATTACAGGTATACCTCTGGTAATGAGGCCTCTGATAATGAAGCTACTTTATTACAAAATACGTTTTTCCCCATCCTTTTTTTTTCTTGCTTAAATTAAAAAAATTAAAAAAAAACAAAAAAACAAAGAAACTAATGGAATCCGACAAGAACAGATCGCCATAGTCTTTTGTTTTGATTTCAGACAATCAGAATGAATTGCGCCACTCAAAAAAAAAAAAAATGCCATCAGTTCAAACCTAATGCCTGGCATATATACCTATGGATTCTATTTCACCATTTCCCTTTTTTTATTGAAAATATTCATCATTAGTTGCCCCTATGCCAGCCAAGAGGCCACCAAAGGATAGTGCTGCATGTGTACCTAAAGAGAAGTGGCAGTCTATCTCGTTGGATGTAAAAATGCAGGCCATACAATGAGATGAGGAAGGGGAGAAGGTGGCTCACTTGCTAGGTATGGTTCAGTCCACACTGAAAACTATCTTAAACTGAGCAGACAGTATAAAAGCTTTAGTTAAAACAGCAGATATATCAAATGCTAAGAAATTAACTCATATGAGAATTAAAGATTTTTGGAAATCCTATAACATAATGAAAGTGACTGATAAAATTAGAGATGCCTGGTAAGAGGCCACAAGCAACTTCGTGAATCAGGTGTTGGGTTAAGTTGTGGGGAGACATCATCAGTGACTTTGCTGGGGCTTTGAGACCAAGATGCCAGGCAATTAAAAATGACATTATTAAGCTAGCAAAGGAAGTAGATGATGATGTGCAAGAGGTAGCACAACAGGAACAGCCGATGAGAGATGGACAAGACTCAGTTGCTGATGAGATGCCAGAAAAAGTGTTAACTATGAAATTTTTCTCTGAAAATATTGAAAAGATTATGGATGCAATGGAGGCCTTCTCAAATAATGACCATGACTAGGAAACACGGTAGCACTGTCAAGAAAGCAGTGTTGAAAGAAATCTGTTATCATGAGATTTTAAGAGGAGGAGGAGGAGGAGGAGGAAGGGAAAGACCGTTAACACTTGATGCATTCATCAGAAAAAAAAAAGTCTTCTGTCCAGCAACTACTAGAACCCGAGCCAGACCCATCAAACCAGGTTCCCGGAAGATCACCATACAATTAGCAACACTCATCCACCATTGCCAAGTTGGAGCAAAGATTGGCAACAGTGGCAAACATAGTGATGCAAGCTCCAGAAAGTTGCTGTTGAGTGTAATTGTTGTTTTATTGAAGGTATATCTATGTTGTATTTATTGGACTTGTACATCTTGTGACGTATGCAAAATATGGAATAATGAAGGACTGGAATCCATTCCCATTTGTCTCATGCTGAAACTACCTCTGACACCAATACTTCTGAGAATGAAGCAGATTTTGTGAACATATCTACTTTGTTGCCAGAGGTTTGTATACCTGTATTATATTATTAAAAGTTGACCTATATAAGAGACAATCCAGTGACAATTGTGTTATGCTTTTTCGACATAACTATTTAAATACCAGTAATTATATTTTATCAATTCATGTTCTCAGATTATATTTCTTGTACACATAAGTGTTCTTGTCTCTATGAACTGATAGATAAAACTAAACTGTAGTGTAGTTGTTGGCTGGCTGGCTAAGCCTCCCAACACAAGATTCATGAATGCGATTATTCCTCATTATTGCAGATAAGGTTTCTTCCAACTTAACTGGCTCAGTCAAATACCGACCCTTCTATTTTAGACAATACTTAAGATAATCATCTCTGGTTTGTAAATCGAAACTTTACTTTACAAAATTCTCCCATCAGTCAGGACCAACTGCCTTTGCATGCTTTTCATCTTTCGCAATAATGTAGGCATTGTTTCCCTAAAAGAGAATCCATATAAATTAGATGATGGCTGCATATGACCTTGAATGAGTAGAATGAATAGTAGGTCTGTACAACTAATCCTGCCACAACGATTCTCTCAGATAACTAAGAAACTCATTGTCTGTATAGAAATGCTGATAAAATTAGACATTTAATGTCTTAGTATCTTATCTACAACAGTTTTGTTTTGTGCATAATGCTTTGCAACATTAAACTAATCTAGATGTTTAAAAGCATTCTTGCTCCTGATGCTTTAACCTTCAGAAACTATCCTCCAGCAATTTACTCAAATAATTAGATTCTGGAAACAATACAACCACATTATTTTGTATAACCTAATCAAATTTGTAGTATAATTGAGCAGACATGTCATCAAGGTAGTAATAATTTCAATTATCTACCTTCGGAATAACGTACTGAGAGATATCTCAGTTCTCACCTAAGCTGACCTCATCAATACCAAACCTAAGCCGAGCTGATCATTATTAGAAGCGAAGATTACCAGAAAATTTTACTTCTTCACTTTAATGAATTTTATAAGTATTATACTTACACATGCTAACTGGAATATACATTTTCACTACAGACTGTGTTAGGGAAAGATCTAAAGATCTCGGTAAACCCTGACTTGACTTTCAAGGTCTATGGACAACTCACAGCAGTGAGCTAGAAAGGAAAGGTGTCAGGTATCAGCCTCGGTCCATAAGTAACCTACAGGTGCATGGTTTGGCCCTCTTGAGTGGTGGTCAAGGTGCAAGCCAGCTCCAAAACATGTACTGGAATATCTTGCTAGAACTATTCATTTTTGGGTGTGGGAGGAAACCAGAGAGCCTGGACAAATGAAGAATGAAAAACCATGCTAAGGAGATATGCCAAACTGAACCAGTCCAGACCAAAATTTGAACTCAAGCCCTCAACCTTGGCAAATCAGTAATCTACCATTAGGTCACAACCTGCCCATAATGAGAAAATAAATTTTTTCCTTACACTAACGAAACTAATTGGAAGACATTGTTCAATAATACACTTGTTTTCCTTAACCTGTCAGTTAACTTCATGGATGCATAAACATAACACCGTTTTGTGCATGAATTCTTTGAAAATGGACTATTCCAAAATCAACCACTAAGATTTATTTTTCTTAAATCCAACATGCCACTTAATATGGCTATAATTCAGCCACATCAAGCACATTATACACACAATTTCCTCATTTTGACAAAAGATATAGAAACATTTAAGCAGCAGTTTAAAAACTTGTGACTGTTTCAAAAGAATGTGTGTCAAAGCCAAAGACGAGAATCATTAATGTACTTAAGTGCATAAACTGCTTTGTACTATTTCATGTACTTAATTAAAGAATGACCAAAACTGAAAAATGTGTCAATCTGAAATCTAGCATACAAATACATTCAAAAGCAGACATCTGCCATGGGTACAGTGCCAAGCTGTACAACCCTGGTTTGAAGACAGACTTTATTATTGTTATTTCTAGACTGATGCAAAACATTTCATAGTGGCTGTACAACATTATTATGTAATTATATGGTTACTTATATAACATGGTTAGATATTCATTTACATAAGACACTTAATAATTTTGAATATCATTTGAAACTTTATAATTAATTGTAATATCAAAACTACTATGCATATCTCTTCTGTGCGGTCTACCACTGCAGTAGTTTACTTACTCTGTTGGTTGCTGGACAGAGTAGAAAAGATATGGGTATTTACTGGTCAAGTAGTAATTCACTGACCACAAAGGTTGCATTACTACGATGTTTTCTGTTTAATATATCAATGCCATGTCATAAAAGTAAAAAAAAACAAAACACTGGGTCTACAGGCTGTAGGTTGAGAGACAAAGACGACCCCTTCCCACAATCAGTTGATAACAAGAACAATCAATCTTTGTACCACAAGTGGTCAGCGATGAGCACTTGTAAGTGTGCCCAGTGTCCATTAGCTTCAGTTTCATCATAAAAGATTCAAAATAAAAGTAATAGTTACAAAAAAATTATAACTACAGTAAACTTGCAATGGCAGTATGTGTAATACAGAGAGTTTCATCTATACTTAATCAAAAGCTTCATCAGCTCATTATTCTATGCATAATGACTGTTTTTAAATAAAAAAAACTGATGTCATCTGTCTTCAGATTAAAAAAAATTTTTAGGCTACTATACATTATCTGTTTTACTGTATAAGTAGCAAGCTTACTCGTATTTCAAAAGTAATAACTTTTCTGCTTTTCCACAAAATTAAAGTAACTGATAAGGATGCATGGTTAGGGCATCTATCAACTCACAGGCAAAAAATGCTAACGCATGCTTTAATGATCATGCATTTAGAATAATTAATGGCAGTGGCATCTTAACATCTGAGATGTCAGAACAGACAAAAAAAAAAAGGATTTTTGTTTTTTGTATTTAAAAAATGAAAGCAAAAATAAAATAAAATGATATTAAATTGCTTTCAAGGTTAGAGAAGAGGGTTTTTTTTGCTTTTATTCATAATTTGTCAAGAAAATTAACACTGGAAATGTAATTTCAGATTTCTGAATGCTGAAAGATCTCATGCAATAGTTGTGCAATTCATCTCTGCTCAATGAATCCATCAAAAATTCCTTTTATTCATTGACAACAATTTTATAGTGGAAATTTCTCATTTGAATCACTTGTATATACAGTATTAAGGAAAACAATACTGTTTTTTTTTTATTTTTTATTGATTTTATTCTTGACTGTAAAATAAATATTCATAAAAGTTAAGTTTATATATATATATATATATAATCTTAAAATTGTGGGATGGGAAAGATAGATGGGACTAAAGAATTAAGCCTTCAATACACCTTAAATGTTGACTTAGACACACTGAACACTTCCATGATTGGAAATTAAATTTTAGGATTACGAAAGTACCAATGAAAGCTGAGGGAGTGCTGTACAGCTGTTTCATGCACTTTGGCACTCATCAGCAGCACGCACTCTCCGACCCTACCCAGGATCGAACTTGGCAATCATTTATTAAAGAATATCAATTTAAATATACACTACAATCAATTAACTAGAATTCAGAATTTTCAGAATGGAGTATGTCTGCTAAACTCCTGAAATGAAATTCATATTCTCATTAATAAAAAAATATTTAACTTGAAATAAGCCACAGTACATATGAAAATAGTTATGATAGAGAAGTAAAAAAAGTGGCTGCCCATACCAGTGTGCTACATATGGTACAGAGCTTTTAACAAAAACAAAAGCTTAGAATTTCCTACTTTCAATGTGCATCAAAGTTAAGCGGCTGTAGCAATTTAATAATACTTTGAAAAGTCACTGCCACTAGTCCTGTTTAGGAGGCAACTACACTGTGAAAACAGTGAAACGTCATAGAATTGCACTTTCTAGTGAGCAGAATCCATGAAAGCAAGTTAGACGTGGCACCTCAAGTTTTTAGTTCCATGTTACATAATAAGAAACTGGTCAAGTAAGTGCCTGCTAAGTGAGAGCTTACAAAATGTCTAAGACAGAAAGAGATAAATCAACTACGCCAACAGCTTTTTTTTTTCTCAGAATGTTTTCTAGGCATCGTAACTAAATTTCTTTCTTTATTCCATTCCTGATGTTTTTCAATATCTCATAATGAAGTTTAATTCTAATATCCGTGAAAATGCATTTCATGTATTGTAGTTGGTGAACAATTACAAATGAACAAATGGGTTTACAGTGACATAACACATTCCATTACTCATTAACTCCATACAATTAAAATCTGAAAAAAGCTGACATAGGTATTAAGAAAGTCACTTTCTTTTTTTATTTTTTTACAATCTTTGTCTGTCTGTCTGTAGGCCTCATAACTACAATTGAGAATAGTACTTGGTGGGTGGCAATCTTACTAGTGCAAAAGAATCTCTCTTATCCAGAAATCCAAATATTGGAATTGGAAACACCCATTATACAACAAAAACCAAAAAAACATGGTCTCCCTCCAGAAAACCATCTCGTTCAGAATTGCCACTGCAGTCCCAGTTTTAGAGCAAAATCAGCAATCTTATAAAAACTGCGGCAATCAATGAAATGTTGCCAACACATGCTCATTTTGCTTCAGCTTCCTGTAAACCTCCTTTTGTCAGTTGCCAACTTTACATGGCAGGGGAAATTAAAGGGAAACATTTCAATGATTGGTGCAGCTTTCGCCAGATCACAGTTTTTATGCTGACACTGGTAGTTGCTGTTCCACCATGCAAAGCTGCAGTTGGTCATAGATATGTCCTGGTTGTTTACAAGCTAAGTGGCACATTTTTCTTGATTATTTTGCATAAATGGCTGATCCAAAACATTATATTACCCCTGTCACAGATGCTAGTGATGGTGGCAATGATAGAAATGGCAGTAAGTTGGCAGAAGACCATTATCTGCCGAGAGTAGTAAGAGAGTTGTGATTAAGAAGATGCATGCTGGGAAATAGTAATGGCACAAAATGGCAGAAGAATGTGCTTAGCATCCAAAAAAAAAAAAAGGTAGAGCTATTGAAAAAATCCTGGATGGCTTTAGACGAAAAATAAATTATATTTTGTAATGCAACCTTTGAAATATCCATCAACTGGAAATGCTGTTTATCCAGAACTCTCCTAGACCCACTCTTTCCAGATAAGAGAGGTTCTGCTGTACTAAAGTTTAATCAAAATATATTACAGTGTATGAAAAAAGAAACATTTGACAGTCTTTCTACGACAAGAACAACAAGTAACTGGTGATATGTTATTTACAGAATGTAGAGGACTAGTTTGAAATTCTCACCCTTTATTAGTATTAACAGAAAAATAATAAATTCACATTTTGAAAATCTCTCTTTGTCACCATCACCAGGATTTAGTCCTAAGAAGAATTGCTTTGAAGATCAGTGGATGCTAAGATTGTCAAAATATGGTTTCATAGTTTGTTCACTAATGATTTATAAGATGATGGGAAATAACCAAGCTAATTCTATACTTTGTAGTCTTATTTTGTAAAGGAAAGTAAAAATTAATTTTGCAACATAAACCAGTTATGTATAAAAATTATTTGATTTCTTAAAATCATACAGGATGGTGCAAAAGTCACATCCCAAAGAGAAAAATGTTTTTCTTTCCAGGTAAATGATGACTGCAAAACTAAAGAAAGACAAGAGAGTAAGCTTGCCATCTATTCTGGATGATGTTCCATTGGTACAAATGCAAAAGCTTTACTTCAAACAGTAAAATATACTGCCACATTTTGTTATTATTCAAAATCCCTATGAGGTGTGACTTTTGCGCCAACCTGTATACAAAGCAGGAACTTGTTGCCTGTTTAAGTGAATAGAATTTGTTTAAAAACAGTTAGCACCATATATATTGGTTTATCATAATTTTCAGAAAGCATTTGATTCCTTTCCATATAAGTGTTTGGTGGAAAATGTACAAGCTTTGGTACAGATGGTGAATTACTTACATAACATAATTTAAGAGAGTTTATAAATAGTGTAACACCTGGAAATCTACAATCACCAGTTGGATACTTCAAATATTCAGTTCTTGAGTAGAACTTCCAACAATATTATGAAATTTCCCAGTGATGCAAAAATAAATGGAAGAGTCAACAGAGAGATGATGTTAGACATTGCAATCTGATTTGATTAGTTTAGGAGACTAGTCATGTAAATAAAAAATGACATTTAGATTCCCAATTATAAGTTTTAAAACTTCCTGTTTCTGTCTATCTGTCTATATCTAAAGCTTAGCAAAGTTTTCATGTTGTTTTGTTTATGTAAAAGACTTTATTGGCAGACATATACTAACATTTAAACAAAGAAATAAAAATACCAAAACACCAAAATATAGAACAAAATTTACAACAAAGTATATAGAAAATGTTCAAACTCAACCTTATTCCATCTTAAAAAAACTACAAAATTAAAAAAATTCCTTGTATATACAGATTTTAAGACAAGGATACAATAAAAAAGATGCAAATTTTAGAGAAAAGATACAAAGGAACAAAAGTATGATTTTTTTCATTTAAAACAAGATTAAGATGTTTCAAAATAAAATATCTTGTGTGATCAAAGTTCCAAATATATTTTGTCATGTATATCAAAACATAATATGCATATAAACTAATAGTTTGATTATATATGAGATATCTCATTGATGAGTCCACAATTATGGGTGTTGGAGTATATATTAAAGATAAATTTACAGATAGAGAATCAGAAATAAATATAAAATACCTATATGCCAAAAAGTAACAATAGCAATAAAAAAAAAGTTTGAAAATTCCAGCTACATTACATATGACCTGTATTATAGTCATAGATTTTTTTTTAAATTAAAATTTTTCTCATTCCTCCATTTTGTTAACCCTGATCAATCCAAGAAATTTAAATAAAAGAAAAACTTTTGTATAAAATAATAAAACAAAAAAAAACTGATAACCTAAAAAAAGAGAGTTTCATGTCTAATATTAACAAAAATCTCTTCTATGGGGAAACAAATAACCTCGGGGAAACAAATAACCTTGTGCAATCAAATAAAAAAGATAATAAAAAAGAAAAAAAATGGCTAAATTTTTTTTTATATCAGAAATCTAATCTGAAATTGAGTTTTCACTTTTCTTTCATTAAAAAAAAAAAAGTGTAATTTGAAATATAAGGTTAAGTCCTGTAAAAAAAACACGAATAGATTGGCAAGACTAATTAATCACAACCATGTCTCTTGCCATTATAGGAGAAAATTTGCTTTAAAAGTCAGAAAAAAGCTGGTGCAGGAAAGAAGTACAGCAGCTGGCATTTATTTGTAACAAAGGATTCTTCTCAAGATCAACGAAAAGCTTAGGTCAACATATATTTAAGAAAACCATTTTGCTTCCCCTGTTTGATAAAATGGTTCTATTGGCAGCATCAGAAAAATAAGAATTTGGAAACCATTTGCTATTGTCAGCATGGATCAGATAATATGGTTTTTGTGCTAAACATGAAACAATGAATCAAAGCTAAATAATCCATAACATCTGGGCAAATTGTCTAATACTTCAACGTCTATTTGGATAAGTGATCACCAATGTACATTATAAATTATATGGAACAACTTTTTAAGGAATACTATACATCCATAACACGCCATTTCAAGGAAAAGCAGATTAGCTCGATGTTTAGAGCATTGGTCTGTATGTAGGGCAGCGGTTCTGATGCTGACTTAGTTTTGGCAAATTTTCAAAATACCAATTCTGGTCCAATCAACCTATGCAGCTTTACTCTGACTCTGGGTAAGTATTTGGAGAAAGGGGAAGAATTTTTTTCTTTAATATTGTAGTGTGAAAAAAACAACAACAAAAAGTGACACTACTGGCACACCAAAAAAACTTACTTGTGGCTTCACAACGAAAACGAAAAGTTTAAGCACAGCACCTGAGATTTTATAGGTGAACTATACTAATGCTATAGACAGTAAAAGGGAAAACAAGTCAAAATTCCATCTACATGTTAATAACTCATTATTTCACTTGTTTTTTTCTTCTCTGTTTCTTATTTTAATATTTGAATATCTTTGTCAAATACATTTTGTTTTGCTATTGCCTGTACAAAAATTATGTCATAACCTGATGCTTAAATATTCTCAGAAAGTGAATGCTATTATTGTTAAGATATATTCTAAAGAAACCTGACAGAATTTGCCTCTAAACAGAATTGAAGAAGAAAAGGAAAACTGAAAGCAAAGTACTACATCCAGTACTACATACTGCACAAATCAAAAGCTAACACATAATACTGAAAAATGTAATATTAATTGAATACTCAAATAACACTCTTGTAAAAACAGTTAAATAAGTTTTCTAGAAGCCTAATCTTCCAATGCATTTTACATCTCATTATGGGTAATAAAAGGTCTTTAATGAAACAAAATTTGTAAGCTATCTGGTCTGGATAATTTTTGAGAAAAGAAAACATCGAGTTAGTGATATATCACAAACCAACCCAAGGTAAGATAGCTCTCAATCTTCATAACCTAGAAACAAAATACTTTAATAAGTTACTTTTTGAAAAAGAGCTCTCTCTCTGTTTTCATTTGCAAGCTAAGAAAAATTTTTTTTAATTTCATGAAACATTATCAACAGTATTTTATAGAAAACTCAACTGCTATATTAGATAGCTTTGTTTATCAGATTATATAATCCCAGCTAAGTAGTAAAACATTTCCTGTTTCTGGGAGAGTGCTTCATGTGTTATCAGGTTTTATCTGCCTTGTAAGATAAATATGAAACCAAGAAAACTAAAATGAGTAGATTTTAAAAATGTCTTTAAATATCCATGCTAGGCAATGCCGGAAAAGACTGCTGTCATTCCTTTTTCCATAGTTTGGACTACTGTACAAAATAGACTTTAAAACAAATTTAAAAAGAAAGAAATTTAACAAAAAATAACATGAGGACACAACAATACTTTGTTATACTTCATGAAGCAAATTTTAAAAAAAACCAACATAAGATGTGGAAAACAAGAAAAGATAAAGAAAAATAACAAAAATAAGAAAGTGACAACTGTAGGGATAAAGGAAATTTAAAATGAAAATAAATGGAAGAACAGAACAGAATAAAAATGTGAGCAGAATTTTGAGGTGAAACACATCCAATACTAAACAGAAATCTAACTGACAAAGGAACATAGTAGTTAGACTACTAGATTGCCAAGGTAGAGGCCCAAGTTCAATCCCTGGCAGGAACCAGTTTTGTTTGCCATACCTGCCTGCTCTTATTCACCAGCTGATCATGTGAGTTTCCTCCCACATCTGAAAATTAAGAGTTCTAGTAGTGCCTTTCCATTTCTTGTGAACCTCGCATATAAGCATGCTGGTTTTGCATTGCATCATATGCTATTCTAGCATCCCTATGAATAAAGATTTATTGTTAAGATACTTAACGCTGATCATAATCTTTAAATACAGTGGAGTGAGTATCTGAGATCCAAAAATCCAATATCCAAAATAATCAACTTTACAAAAGAACTGAGCATTTGAAATTCCTGCCAAAAATCAATTCGTGTGTTTTTGGAGGTCACCACTATCTTTACTGAGCACTGTGATAGCAACCTGCTCTGGCATGAGTCCCATGCTTGTTTCGCCATTGTCAATGTAGTGTCAGTCATTCCTGGATGCGCTCTGCGCTCTTCAAACTGTTTTAATTTTGTTCTTCCCTAGTAGTGCAAAAAAGAAAACAAAGAGCTGAGTATGAAAGAAAACGTGGAGATAATGCTAAAACCTGATAGAGGGTGCTCCGTGACCAAAGCGTGTGATGAATATGGTGTTTGGAGCATGACCATTTGCAATCTAAAGCTGCAGCGAGAAAAAACATCAAAATTTTGTGCCAATAGTGAGGATGATGAAGCCATGGCTCAAAGGAAAAATGTTAGTGAACCTAAACTTGCAAGTGTAGATAAATTGACATATGAATGGTTCAGACAGAGGAGTGAAGGAATGGCATCCAATATCTGGACCTTTACTCCGTGAAAAAGAGTAAAGGAATTTCACAGAGAGATGAATATACTCTAGTATTGTGGCCTCACTGTTGGCTGGCTTCAAAGATTTTAAATAGTGGCATGGCATCCACTGTATTAAGACTAGAGAGGAAAAAAATGTCTGCAGGCAATGAGGCTGTAGAGAAATTCTTAAATATTTTTCTGAATTAGAGAGAGGAAAAATTGAGCTTGGAACAAATATACAGAAGAGCAAGAGGAAGAGTGTGAAAGTAACAGTGAAAAGGAAGATGTACAAGAGATACTAACAGTTGAACAGGGAATCCAGCTGGGTGAACAGTATCTGTGATTCCTTAAACAGAGGGATTTTGTCAGCCACTAACAAATAATGAATATATGTCTGGTCCAAGATGTGCTGATAAGAAAATGATCAAAGTGAAAGCAGCAGTTAATACTGTTAGAAGGCACCCAAGTGGAACACATGAAACCCCTCTCCCTGTCTCTCCCAAGTGACTTTGCAGAAACAGAGTCTCACTTCAATTCACCAACATTATCCCCAGCTCATGTTGGTGATCAATTAACAACATATAAGGAAAAATGAAAATAATGTAGCATTAGTAAAAATGGGGAAATCTGGCAACTGAATGTCAATGCTTGTGGGGTATGTAGTGGTGTAGATGGCGAATGCAACTGTCCTCACATGAAGACAACATACATCGTATATGTAGGGAAATGATTACATATGGAGTGTTTCCTTGTGAGACATAACATTGTGAGTATGGAAATGATGAAACAAGTTAGTATATTTAATTAAATCAATGACTTAAAAGAGACTAATAGTTACTATGTTTGGTTTCCTTGAACGTATGTATAAAATACAGAAATTCCAAAATAATAAACTTTCAGAAAGACTCTTGGTTCCAAGCATTTGAGATCTCTGATACTCCACTGTAGTAACTGTAAAGATACTTAACATCACAGATTTTAACTTTAAATTTAAAATCCAAGAATCTCTTTTTGTAGCACAAATATAGCCATCTCTTACTTTTAAACCAATCATCTATTCTGCTCTTTCTGTTGCCCAATAAGGTGTGAATTTTCGTCTGTCATTCAGATTTCTATGTATAGTGTTTCTTATTATTATAGATATATTATGTATTTTTCCTCAGAAGATTCTATTCTCTGTTTTATTTACTGTTCTTTCATCTGTTTATTTTAATATCTAATTCTTTGATCCCTTCTATTAAAAATGGACTAAGCAATCAGCAAGCTTCAGGTATTCTTTGTTGTTTTAAAACTTTTACTTTTATTTTTTCATTTTGCATAGTGTGTCCTACAGAATTAATTTCATGTTAGTAAATGAACATTTCAAATTTTCGTATTTTACTACTATTTATCAGTTAAAGTACAAACATCTAACTGCATGATATATCACGTGGCCATGTATACAGTACTTACTTGGCAAAAGTATCCATCACACTCAGCTAACAGAGCACCCTGGATTCCTAAGAACCATATTAAATTATTCGTAAAATACTTAAATTACAGGTAACTTACCCATGATAATGCAAAAAAAACAAAAAAAACAAAACAAACCAGAACTGTCCTGTGGACATGAAGAAAAATCTTTTAGAATGTATGCAATTAATGAACAGAGGTTACTATAAATAAACTGCTGCATCACTGCCAGGTAGGGATTGCTTCTCAGTGCCATAGCTACTGGAAGGTCCAGTTGAATGCAGATACATATAACTTTACCAACTGTTTCACCAACAAATAGAAAAAATGAATGCCAGTGCTGGTCATAAGGGTGTCACTTCCATTTCTTTAATGCCTACTTTTAAAGAAAACCAAAAGATCATCTCTATAAGAAATACACTGTGCGCCATATTTAATGTCATGTAAGACCTTGTAAAGATGTTATTTGTTATTACTACTTTTTATGGGATATGCATTAAGCAAATAAAAAGGAACAATGGAGTAAAAGCTTACAGACCAGTTGCATACTTGGAAGTGGTGAGACTTTTAAGCACTACTGTGATGAAACTGTGATTGGGACTAATGGCCTGTGTGAGAATTAATACAGAGAGCATGAAGTCACATCCATTGCGAAGTACAAAGCACACGCAGATGCTGACAGCAGAATGTCGCCTATTCTCATGCTGAGAGAAAAGAAATTCTTCAAGAAGCCTACCTGTCACCTACAGCAAACAAGACAGAAAAACAAAACAAAAAAAAAATAACATTTCCATCTCCCAAACATTTCTCTTAAGTAAAATTCAACAATCCATACTTTATATACAAAAATATTAATAAAATTTCCGTAAAAAGATAATTTGATAGTATGCATTAATGAAGCTTTTGTAAAGAGAGAAAATAACTAGGGCAATTTCCACAATCATATAAAATTTCATGATATTAAAAGAAAGGTCATATGATTAAATTTCTTATGAAAAATATTACTAGCATAAGCACATAATTTTTCCTATGGTTACCAAAGAATAGTATGATGGATAAAACTATCTGAATTGCATATAAATTTGCTGGTAAGACTATCCTTGCAGTGCACTGTCAGAAGTCTTGAAAGAAGCTAATTTAGACATTTTTACTCAGAAAAATAATCTGTAGATCATTATCAGTGAACGCACTAAATCGAAAACCAAATGATAAGTAACACTGTGACTAAAGTCTGACACACAGATTGAGAATCTTGGTACTGTTGTTTTTGTCTTTAATTTTGAAAAGCATGAACTTATACATTGTGAACATTTTTATACGGCCTAATTATGTAGAATGATTAGGAAAGATCTGTTTACTCATAGATAACTAATGGATTTAAGAAGTGTTTTAATATTATTAGGAAGCTTATGAAGAAATTAACTATAAATTAGCTTGAGAAATAGAAAGTGTTTTTTAGTAACATAACTGCATGTTCTTGGAATAAATTCAAAGCGGTATATGTTAATAGTGCCAACATGAATTATGCGATTAAAACAAAAGACATTCTAACTTAAAGAGACTGCACGGCTTACCACGTGCAAGACACTGTTTTCACTTATTTTTCTCTTTTCAATGCTGTTTTAAAAATTAGCAACATTATTACACCAAAATTAACATATATTGATTAATATAACTGATGCAAAATTTATTACATTCAAATACATGTTACAGATGAACAGCGTGACTTATCATTATATTACTGCTTTAAAATAACCACCCCTGGTCTATGATGGTAAAAAAAAGACAGTAGTTGTACCGTACAGAGAATTGAAAGAGCATGGTATGACCTGAAAGCTTAGAAGTTCTGAAGTGAATCATGATTGCAAAGAAATCTCACCATATTTCTTTTTGTAATATTGGATGAACAAAACGTATGTTACAGCTTATACCACATTCATGGGTAAAATTATGAAGCCTTTTAGTCATTAGCAATCAATTATTAACTGTATAAAAGCATCAGCATCACTACACAAGCACAGAATGTCAAACTTTTATTAAATTTGCCATCATAACACGAAAAAAAAAAAAGAAAACTAGGCTTTACTGAATTTTGGAGCAAGTGTGTGTGTGTGTGTGTGAGAAAATCAAAGAAAGTATTTATATATTTAGGTACGTCAGATTTGGAGAGCAAAGTCCCTGCCTGCATTCATCTCCACAGCAAAGTTCAGATACAATGACTACTTACTAAGTCTGCAGTATTGTTTATTGAACACATGTCACCTTCTCTCATTAAGATCTTAGATCACAAGAGAATAATAGTTCTGCTAAAGAACATTGAATAACAATGTATTTGATGAAGGATAAACAGTAGGTTGTACTGCACTCATTAACTTGTTTATTTAGAATCTATGAAAGTATCTCTCATTACTCCAAAAGAACAATTTCGTGCAAGTAGTAAAGATCTCGTTTCTTAAATCTTGTAGGTAATCTATAGCAATATTCTCTTTTGCTTTCTACATGCATGACCAAACATTAAAAAAAAAAAAAAATTAATGTAAATCATGTACTTTGATGACAAAATGATAAATAAACTTCATTAAATCTTAAACAATAAATACCACATTCTGTGCTACTACTACTACTACTGCACCTCGGTCAACCTACCTTTCATGCATTTAAAAGATATTAAGAAAGATGCACTCGCAATTTGTAGGTTTTAAGTTAACACCAAAACCCTGCCACAAAGTTAAATGAACAAACAAGCTAACCATTACACTCCATATGGACACAAATCTGTTATCCTACAGAAATTTGCTTCTATTTAAAAAAACTAAAATGATTTTCCATGGAAATAAAAAAAAAAAAAAAAATTATGTGTACATAGAGATTTTTTGTGGCACCTTTTCAATCTAAACACCTGACATCTGCCTATCTTAACTAGAAAAATAATCCTTAATTAAATGTACAAATTGTTATTTGTATTAAATCAATCACAGCCAATTTAAAATTTAAAAAAAATGTTCATTTATTTCAATTCAAGAACTCACTGTGTATAAAGCAATACACAATGAACTGTTATCACCATATATTTAAAAACACACACACATTCAGCTATTTCGGTAAAGTGTGAATATATATTTATTTTGCCCTGCTAAAGTCAGATTATTTTGGTTATTTCTAAAATATTTTTACTTTAACATTATAAAAAGATAATGATAAGGCAAACCATTGGTTATTAATACGAAATTTTACATAAAATTAGAAAGTTATTTTTTTTTAAAAATGAGACATTTATAATATTAAAAAATCCTTTTAATTTTAAAAAAAAATGTTATTGCATCCACATAATAAACCATTCTTAATTGTTACTACTAAATTTGTTCTGGTTTCTATTAAAATTAAATAATTACTTACTGGAAAGTGTGTTGACAGATAGGCAAACCAGTGTTACTTGCTTACCCTACCATAGAAAAGTTTTCCAAGAGCTCCTTTTGTTAGAATGAGGATAAAATTTAAAGATTAAATGCAACTGTCAGCTTTAACAAAGAATAAGTTTTAAACAGTTATCTGCTATACTTTTACTGCTTTTTAAAAATCTTTTTATGATGTGAATTTAAATTGCAAATTTGTCACAATCTAGTTATATCAGATTACAATAAAACTACTGAAATTATACAAATTTCCTACACTGTTGTTTCTTTAGAACCATATAACAAGCAAAATCTTCTATGGTGGCCCAAATATTTTGCCATCATCAATGCATACTAGATATAATCAGAATGTGCAAATACTCTGGAATCCAATGACGACAACCTCTTAATGAACTAAATCTGTAACTTCTCCAATGTGTCCTGCAGTTGATGTAAGGAATGTTCCCATGAAGTATCAAAGACGATAGTGCACCTGTCTGTAATTGAGAGAGATTTCCAAGTAAAATCATGGTTATCTCTCTCTCAAACTAATGGGTGCATTGACAAAATTGTGTGTAATACATGTAAACATGTAGGTGCATCTGCTGCGTCCACTTTTTAAATGAAACAATTAGCACCCAGTTATCCCCCCTCTGTAAACTTATAGAGTAACTGCTAAATAAATAAAAATGATTTACTTTGAATAACTAAAACAAAGAATAAGATCTAAATAAAAGTCAGACATCATTATTTTTGGAGAATGGGAAATTATAAGCTGAAATATACATTTAAATATCTTGTCTGCAGAAATCTTTCTTTCACTAATACTGAGTAATGTACAGTAAATTCTAGAAACTCTCGTCTGACTTTTTCATTAATCTCATTTATATAGCTTAAAAAAAAAAGTCTGTTGACTTTAATTGAAGCAGCCATAAACAACAAAATATAAACAATTATGCAAACAACCCATATTCTCAAGTAAATGAAAGCAATCAAGGAGATGAAAACTTTTTTTTTTCCTTCAAGAATTCAATGTCAGAATTTCATAGACAAATTGAAGCAGACATTAGTAAATAAGTGGTTTTGATTAACGGTTTCCTAGAATTAGTTCTGCAAACATTGCAGGTCAAGAGATTTCAAAGATTCTGTTATTTTTAACAACAACCAAGCCTCCTGGTGTTTGATGCCTCTGAAGCACTGCAAACGAAAAACAGTTTCAACCATAAATTTCATAATATTCAATCACTGCCACATTTTATTCATATATACTAAACCTGCAGCAAAAGCAAATAAAGCAAACCAGAAATCCAGTTTAAACCAGAGGTAGTTTATACTAAGGAGACCCGTTCAGAATGCTACATTATCTTCTGACCATGGCCCCCATTCACCTAACTAATGACTATAACTGAAGCTTCATTAATTAATGCTGCTGTCACCAAATGTTTGCCAATTCAAGAGGCATTCCTAGAGCAAACATAAAAAAAAAAAATAAAACCACAGTGTAACACAAAAAACAAGAAACAACATGAACTAATCACAATTGATTTCCCATAAAAAAAAATATGCCTACCTTGCAAATGTGAACAATCAGATTGTAAGTGACCTTTCTGCGCGTGATATTAATGAACATTTCAAAACAATAAATTTTGGTAAATTAATTTATGGCATGACTGAGGTTATCATACATAAAATCAGTTACTGATACAACATAAATTGGATTACCAATCAATGATTTTTAATTTGATTTCTTTAATAATGGATTTTTTTTTTAAAAGAATGTTTTATAAATAACCCATACAAAGCCTTCTGGTTTGCCATGCTCGTTTTCTCCATTATACAGTTAAAGAACCAGCCATCAGTAGCAGATCTGGTAAACCATTAAAGATTTTAGTTTAAAGAATGCAGGTCACATAGAAGAAAAACAAGAACAATGAACTTATCTCCTGACTGCAGCAGACGATAGTTATGACTGGTGAGTCAGGGCTACAGCAAATGAACTACTGCTGGTTTACTGAAAACATAGCCAAGCTACCATTACATGCTGCTGAAGTGGCAGCTGGATCCCGACAGTGATGAAACTGGAAAAAAGGGCTCGCTCTCTCTCTCTCTCTTTTTCCCCCCAGGAAGTGTTCCGATGTGTTGACTGCTTATGTTTTCTATCAATTATCTGTTAGCCGGCTTTCAGCATGCATAAAGATGAAAAAAAGTAACATGGCATCACCCCAACAAAACAGTTCTCCAGTTGGTTGAAGAAACCAATTATTTTTTTCCTTGTATGATAATATACTGAGAGGGAGGATTTCAGAAACAATACAAAGAGGAAAATGTCAAAAAATGCAGTTACCTTATTAACAAGCAAAGACTGGTTGATGCTGAAAAATGTCTGACCTATTTTTACCAATTAGCTAAATGTAATTTATCAAAGTTAATACAAAACTGGTAAACCATATAACCATTACCTCAAAATTGTTGCATAAAAACATTAATATATAATAATGTTTGCTCTTCATAACAGAAGATGACTGTTCACATATTACGTGGGAGCACTCGGGTCTGAACTTGTCTATAGCGTAGGTGGAAGCTGCTGTCTGCACAGCTGCCACGCTCTTCAAAGAACATCCATGAAGAAAAAAACTTACCACTCACGCTGGCAGAGCGATTCCAAGTGTAGAAACTTGCCTGGGGTTTTGCCTCACCCAGAACTGAATCCAGAACCTCTCCCTTGCAAGGGAAGTGCGCTATCTTACAACACTATGGGATTCCTAAAACATTAACATACAAGCAACAACAATAAAATAGAAAATGCATTCATAAAACACACCTGTTTATTTCTGTTTTATCAAATAAAATAGAAGAAAATAATTGCAAATTTTAAATTTAATTAACAACAGACTTGATTTAATTTCTATAATAAAGTAATGAATACATGTGGAATTTTGGATTAAGTTAGCAGATAATTGTTAGAATTCATTCATTAATTTGTTACATATATCAAATTTTAAAATAATCTTTTTTAAAGAACATAGTGGAGATACTGTTTTCATATCACATTAGTTCAGCTAGACATAGGTTCATTTTTGTATAGATTCAGTATAAATACAAATCCAGGCATAACTAATGATCCAGAAATGGATTATGGAAATTTAATGCCTCTAGGAAATTAACTAGTACAAAAAAAAATTCACTTTTTAAATGTCTGCAAAATAATGCAGCTGCATCTGATTTAGTTATTTACATTTTTTTTCCTTTTCTCTTTACATAATGCAACCCCTACTTCATTAAATGGGTCATTATCTTTTTGGATGCCAAAATTTTAAAATGCCCAGCGTAATATTAATTACTTGAGTCTTTCTCAAGGCAAAACATCTCTTCGCTGCTGGTTATTTTATGTTTGCCATGTAGATGGCCTGTCATGTTCATTCAACCGCTTACATAAAAAAACAACAAAAAACATGCCTACACACACACACACACATATATATATATATAAAAGCTGGTCATACTTTGGCACTTGGCCCTTCTGATCATGAATTTAATCAGGATAATCTGCAAGTATCATCAAGGGTCCAAGTTAAAAATTCTAGTCTTTGCTTAATGACTAACTGCGGTCTTTATTAACCAACCAATTGATTCCAATAACTTGCTTCACTGGTAACTACAGCAACTCTAAAGATTACTTGGTGTTAAAAAATATGCTTAGTTGATATAGACTTGCTTTAAGATTAAAATATTCCAGATATTTCCATTTATTGAATATCCTCTTTCCCTCAGGTCATTTCCATTATGCTGAGAGTAAATGTTGACTACTACAGAATTCATTCAGTATCAGTTTACTAGTTTCAAAACATGGCTCTCAAAAGAATGAAACAACAGGAAAATGATTTATTATACTTATTTAAAGTTCTCAGAAATTGTATCAAAGTATTGACTTCCATGCATCACATCACTTTATATTTCTATTTAAAGAGATAATTTTAAACTTTGGTGCAATAATGTTAACAAAATCTATGTTTCTTTTAAATAAATTCTGACTCAACAAAACTGTCCAGTGTCCACATGACACCATGAAAGGCTCTGATACTTATTAACATAGAACAACAATATCTGACATCATGTTGGCATATTTTTGGCACACAAACTGATGCTCTGGCAGGTTTGTTCTACATGACAAAGTTTACAGATAAACTACATTTTTTTCACTTACTACAAGCTTTTAATCATCTTCAGAATTACATAAAATGTAGCCCTGTTGTTGTTTTTCTTTCTTTACACATTTTTTGTTGGAATTTAAGAATGTATGCATTAATAAACCAATTCCAAGCTCTTCTATAACTTGTACAAAGATGAGAATGTTATTAGTGTGAACCAATGCTGATATGCTTTCTATTTAACACTCAAATGTAAACCCAAAGTGACAGGACAACTATAGGCTCACCATCAACTGGGAAATGCTTTCAACTTAAACAGGTCAGTCTTTCTTATTCTGTATGTGTATGAATGCCTCCTTTGACAGCTGGTAACTTTTTATAATAACCGAATGGTCAATAACAAAGCTCCAACTACTGAGGACTAGAGGAACAGTCAGCTAATCTTTCTCAGTACTCTTGTCTGATTATACATGGTAATTCAATAAATGGCACCCATATTTCTATTTACTATAATTGAACTTCCCTAGCATTAACTGTAGTGAAAGAATTCTCTTTCCAACTTGAATTTTGTTTACTTTATTACACTGAATTTTTTTCCTGTGAACTTCGAATGTTAGATTAAGTACAACAACAAATTTTCTTAAATCGAATTGTTCTCCCAGTCACTGTTCACTTATGTTATTTCTAGTCTCTTATAAAACAGATTAAATTTAATCAGTATTCAAAAAAATAATTTTGTATTCCATTTTTAACATTTCATTCTCTTTCTTTAAAAGAAGAAGAAAAAAAAACTGTTTCTTTATGCTTTTTTGATTCTAAAAAAATGTTCCACTGCTCATTATATTATTGGTTCCATGTTTCTTTTGAGAAATGAATTCCATATTGATTGCCCCATAAAAGTCTGGTTACAGAAGAATATCTGAAGAGTTATGCAGCACACAACTCAGGACTCCTTAACCAAAATTCCACATCATTTCAATCACAAATTTATCTTGGCAACATGGACATCAGCCAATCTTTCCCTAATTTCCATGTATCTATCACTATTTCTTATTTCTCTTCCTTTTTTGATTAATTTACTTTCATATAACCATCCTAAAGGATGTTAAAATTCCATACAAAAACTAGACTAGTTTTATTTTCACCAGTGCCTTTAATTCAATTATAAACTCAATTTTAATTAAAAATATTTCGTTTATCCATTTCCTTATTTTTTCTCGATACTACATTTACTTCCATTTTATGTTTTTTGTTTTTGTACACAAAATGATAGCTAATGACTTATTTATGATCAAGTTTTGCACTTGACTGGTTGTTTTGTTTGTCTATCTTCTGATATAAACAAAATCTTAATTGTACTGAGCCTACAAAAAAACAGATGCAAAAATCTTTCATTAAACAACTAACCAATATCCTTTTCTGCTTTTTTTTTTAAAGAACCCTAACCAACAACAAAAACAAACAAAAAAAAACTTTCAATTAGAAGAATTATTAATAGAAAGTAATGATCTTAGGTTAGCATGTGGCTAACCTCTGCACCCCATTCTCCTCAGCTTAGTTTAGGAAACTAAAACTAAGTTCCCTCACTGGTGGATACCCATGCATATGTTCGAAAAGCAGGAGACAAAGCGATTGTAAGTTAAAGGTGATGTTTGGAAAGTTATTTGTCAAAGAAAAACCTAATACAATACAACCATAGCTTTCAAAGACACATGAACAATTTATATGGTGAATGACAAGTTTGGTACACTATATGGAATGAAACATTTTAGAATCAAGGAAAAACTTCACATCAGAAAGATGGAGAGTAGTATAAGCATGACTGAAGAATCAACAGCATGCAAGTTTTGTTTGTTTTGTTTTTTTTTTTTCTGATAAAATTAATTCTAGTAACCCAACAAGACATAGATGAACAACGCCAGTACTGCAGTTTCTACACTGCCCTGCCATAAAAGTAAGCTGCCACTTTATTTAGCAAATTCTAATTTTACAATCTCTCAGAAAAAAAGAAAATCAACAACCAACAAAACATGTACAATAATACATTTTTTAAATTTAAAAAACAAAACAAAACAAAAAAACTTCCTAGAAAGTCTATATTTTTTTTATAGCTTCATCTGACAGAAACATATCAAGGGGAATACACTGTTAGCTACAGCCAGGCCAAATGCTAACTTTCATCTTTTTAGAAGATACATTACAACCCCCCCAAAAACATTCAAACTATAAATAAAGCAGCAGCATCAGTTAGTGTAACATTACAAGCACTGGGCGATGTAAAATCTCTCTATTTATCATTCACCAAACACTGAAGTATTAGTCATGTGCAGTTTAAACTTTGTGACAAAAGGGCTGATCTGGTCCTTGCCTGAGCACCGGCAGTCCAAACCACAAGAATTCACATCTAAATGATGCCATCTGTGTTCCGGCTAAGCTCTCCAACTCCAAAATGCTTTGGTCAGTCAATGACTGCATCATTGCACCATCTAAGCCACTGTAGAGTGGCAAAATTGTTCACCATTTAGATATTTGATTTGTTCCCTACAGTTTTCTGTGTTAATTTTCAAAGATTTTTCTTCTACAATGCATGGCTCCAAAACCATTGTGATTGAAGTAACCTTTACAGATAAAAACAAGCAAAAGAGTTAAATTCCTTATGTCAGTATTTGGTTGAACCACCTTACGTAGCTTGAAGAGCCTCTATCATCCTGTTTGGCAATGAATCAGCAAAATTTTGTATCATGGTCTGATCCAGGATTTCTTATATCTATGTGTAGACTTCCTTTAATTTCATAATATTGGATGGATTCAAACAGGCTGCTGCTCTCAGATGATCATCCAGGTGTTTCCATAGGTGATTGATCAGATTCACATCAAGACTTGTCAGTGAGTTCAGACATGGCACATTCTGATCATGGTGCCACTAGTGAAGTCTTTCCAGGTCCCATTGCAGTAGTAATGATTGTTAACGTCACAAGATGGTGATAGATCCACAAGAAATGTTGAGATCTTTAGTAGTCTGTGAAAGACTCTGGCCACACTGAACCATCTATGAAATTACTTCAAGTAAACTATATTTTGCAGGGTCTGTCTGTTGTCAACATGGTGACAGCATATACTAGTTATCTGCTTATGTAGCTGTTATTTTACACACGCACACACACAAACACAAAATAAAACCCAAAATATGCAAATTCATTTGTTGGGGGTGACCAAATTAGCGTGAGAGAATAATGCACATTTAGAATAAACAAAAGCAAATAAGTTTTAATCTGGAATATATGTGTTAAAAAACCAGTTGTACAGGTTATTGTATGAATGTAATCATAATGGCTGGCATTAAAATACAAAGTAGCTATAGTTCTGAAACCAGCTATTAAACCTAATATATGTTGCTTTTTTTCAGTTAAGACGTAATAAATATACCATTGGGAAGCAATGGCATTTAGAAAAATGACATGTTTAGGTTGCAAAAAATTTTCACTGTAATATAATATCATTCGTTTGTAAGGTTAAGCACACATTACTGCTTATACTGCTGACAGTAGATTACACAATAACCAGTATTAAAAACATTTTTAGATTAACCATGAGGTTTTGTTACTGTAATAAAGCCAGTATAAAAATTAATGTAGCTTTGAAGAAAAAAAACTGAAAAGAAACTAAATGTCACTACTTATGTGCTTAGTATTAGTTCTGTTATATTTTTTTCTAATTTTAAATGAGAGAATTCCAAGATAAAGACTACTTCAAGGTGCTCCTGTCCAACAGTGGACAGACATCCAATATTGTCAGACAAGAGGAAATAATGAAACTCAAACTCTGGAGAAAGTTTCAGTACCCTATATTTTAAACATATTAAGAGTCTTTAGTTAGCAACAGAACCAGCAAAGTGTCCTTGCACTCATTTCACCCTGAATCAACTCATGATCCTTAATGGAATTCATCAGGTTTTCATTTCTGGCAGAAACCTTGGAACCCATTCAAAAATTGCCACAGTTTTAGATGAAACATAATAATATAGCAAAAGGATAATTATAAAAATAACATCACAGAGAGAAAAAAGAAAAACTAAGGTTTTGCCCATTTATTCCTACTTCCCCCAAAGATTTCAATCAAATCTGGAAAAATTATTTAATTATATATATATATTGCTTAATTAAGTTTTGAAAAGTGTAAAACAAATCTGCTGACATTCTACATAAAATTACAAGCAAAAAATGAATTCACTCACCATTACTTACAATACATAATTATTTTTTAATATTGCACATAAACCAACATAAACTGCAATTAAAGATTTATTTCCCTAAAGCATTCCTTTTAAAGACAAATTAAGCAAAATGTATATCATTTCATAGCTGCATGCTTACGATGATGGAGGAGAACTTGAAATCAATAAACAAAGGAAAAAACACTTATTTGACTCAATGGAAGAATGGCATTGATTTACAGAGAAATTTAGTGAAAACCCAAATGTCAGCTAAATTATCTTAATGCATTTTTGTAAAATATTTTAAGAAAAATAAATTCAATTTATTCAAATTGCTATTAATGAGAATTTTGGAGAAAGAGAGGACTTAACATGCATGCAATCTTCATTTTTTATTTGGTTTTACCAACCTGATTACACAGTAGTTTGTTGTTGTTGTTGTTTCAAATTGAAAGTTTTCAGATTGTTATACCTGCAAACTACATAATTAGAATTTGTATTGAATTTTATTGATTTCGTTATTTTTTTTTTTTGCAAATTCTAGCACAGCATCTTGTCTGTTAGTGGATTCCAGGTCATGTCACACTTTAGCAGCTCTCCTTGCATAATAAACTTTGCAGAAAGAGTGATTAACTATGTTATAACATTGCAGTTTCCCAGCAGAAAATTCCTAATTATTTCTACAGGTTAGCATAGCATAATAAGCAGGTACACAGCATGACATCCAGTTCTGCTGCGCCTAACAATACCATATGTAAACCGCTTATGACAGTTACCTGAAAGTACATAATTTTAACGGGCTGATAACCAAAATTTATTTTCAACCATACTACCTGAGGGAGAAAGTTTATGAAATCAACGCATCTTGCAAAACTTTCAAGGACGAGTTGGTTCTTGAATGTTTTTTTTTTTTTCCAACCTGTCCTGGGAGTTCCATCATCCAGCTTTACTGGTCTATTCTTTTCTTTCTTTCTGCAGCTCATGCATAAAGTTAAGCTGTTTGTTATTATCTTCCAAAATGGGAGCTTTCTCTCTTTATAAGCAGCTTGGGAAATGTTAGAGCCAGCGAAACTGATTATAATTTTGCTTAGTTTTAATTATGCCTACATGTACAAGTAATGCAGGCAGTAGGGCAGTTCAGTAATCTGTTGCTTTCAATATACCCATGTTACGCATAGGATTGATTCCATGCTCGAAGTCTAGAAGAATTATATACAGGTTTTCTGGTCCTATTCTATCCAAACAAATGCATCTCAAGTAGCTATGTTCTTAGCATTAAAGCAACAACAACAGCACAGGTAACTGGTACTGAGTCTCTGAGTTGATTTATTTTCTTTTCCTGTTCCCACAGCACCATTCCAAGCTATGGTATTGTCTATAAGGTTCTGTTTGACTATTGTTATCACCAGCTGGTCAATCATTTCTGATCTGTCAGTAAAGCCAAATTATTCTTTACACTTAGGCTAGTGCTTCAGACTGCAAGTGATTAACTTTTTTTTAAAAATAAGGGCTTTGAGTTCGATAATAATGATACAACATCAATAGGCAAAATTTCTAAAAACCATTAAGAAAAAAAAAACTACTCAAAATTCTGTAATAAAAATAGTAAAAAAAATAGATATTCATCGCTTTTTTGTTGCTGTTGGACTCTGCAAGTGAAGCACGCCAGAAGACATACCGCTGCTTATCTTAAAATACTGATGCCCTGCTCAGTGCGTCATGAACATAAGGAAACTTGTGAATAAAGACGACAAGCATATATCTGATGAATGACAGCAGGAAATCCTACAAAACAGTTCAGCCATCTTTACAAATACGTATAAAGGTTAACTAGGTTTAAAAGATCCATTTTTGTCTGTCTGCTGGAAATAAGCTACTTCTTTTGTTCATGGATCTGTTAAAATTTTAATTTATTCTAGCTTTAACCCCCCCATACCATTATTGAAATAAATATGATCAACTTAGCATAAGTAAATATTCTTGAGACAGGAAATAATATGTAGTTATCCATATATGCACTTATCTGAAATGCACTGGACAATACAAAAGTGTAAGTTTCTTTGCAAAAATGTATAATGAAAACACTAATTTGTTGAACTACAGCACAAAAATGTGTAATTCTCCCAAAGGTATAGACATTTTATTTGTTGTGAAAAAATCAGTAGTAGCCTTTCGTTGCTTACTGCTCAGCAGTAAGACTTGAAATTTTGCTGCAAGTCATGAAAATATTAAAACCCATCTAAGAAAAACCAGAGTCAGCAGGACAACATTTTCTTAGCAGTATAGGTCTCTGTAGCTGGAAGATGGTAGCCTCCTCTACCCCATCTTGCTTCTCTCTTCCTGGCCTAGCCAAGAATGAAAGCCCTCCATATTCACCACACAGAACAAAGTATTACTGATAAGCAGTTCATCGTCTACAGAGAAATAATTAATAAAGATTACAGAAGTGGGGATGTTGACAGCTGTTTGCATGCACTTTAAAAATGTCACCAATTCCATTCACTGCTTCCTCTTCCATTTTAAATCTATTCACCTGCTTTGGCAAATCTGCTACGAAGCAGTTCTAAAAAGAAAAGATAGGGATGACTTCATCGCAAGATAGCCAAAGAATATGAAGCAAGTAAAAGAAGTCTGGTCCAAATTTGGCACTAAAATTTAAAACAGTGAATTACATACATGTCACTCAAAACAACCTGCGCAATACTATATTTGACTGTCCAATGGCTGATCCACCCACAGCTAGAAATCCTAGCAAAGAGTAATTTTTTATGCAAGATGACCATGCTGATGGTAAGACTGGTTGCTCTGACTTGGAGCCACATGAGAGGAGAACTATTAATTTCTTCAAATTATAAAATTTGTATCTGTTTTCTTACTGAAAGATTTTTTTTGCCTCTGTAATTGATCAAGTAGATTCTATCTGACAAGCTGAATGTTTTTAATTTGTTCTGAATCCAATCTGAAATCAACTGAATAACTGTCCTGATAACCAAAATAGTTAGTCATGCACACGTTGAAAAAAACACCTCATTATCACATGACTACTAAATACTACAGTACAATTAACCTATCCCAAGCAATGATAACATGAAATCCAAAAATTCATCTACATCAACTATCAGTGAAATTCATGGCTAAATCAACATTGTATTTCAAAAGGTGTTTGATACGAATATTCAACTGACATTTTACCAGTAAATAATAATCATTAATCTGACTTTTAAATTTATATTTCCAATCCCTGTTGTCATGTTTTTCCTTAATATGATTTTATTTAAGGCTAAGATGATAAAAAAGAGTTTTTTAACCTGAAAATATATAAAATGGATGATTTTACCTCTCATATAGAAAATCTTACATAACCAGACAGTTGTCAGTAAAATCAGGTTAGTTACAAAATAATGTAAAAGCTGCAAACTCTCCTAGCAAAAAAAAAGACTTTACTAGTTGAAAATAGAATTTCTGTAATCAAATATGGCTTGGTTTCATTTTAACATCTCATAATCTTTTGCCTGAAAAATTAGGCAATACTTAAAAAAAAAAATTCACATATATTAGAATTATGGGAATACACAAAAATATGCACAAATAATAAATAATTGCAACTGAACACACATATAATACATACACAATATATTATTACACAAAATACATTGTACAGTGGATTAATATTTGGTATGTGAACCTTAGCTTTATATAGAGCATGACACCTTGAATTGATGTTCCAATAGAGGTTATCAATATATGATTGTGGAATGTTGTTCCAAATATCCTGTAGCATTTTACAGAATTCATCCACGGTGTTTCATTGCTGCTTGAGTTTCTTAGTAGCCATATAACCCTATGTAGCCTCAATGATATTCATAACAGAACTTTGTGCAGGCCAAGGAATCTTTGTGAATGTTCCATCAACCTCTTTAACTTCTAGATAGTTTTTCACCGCAATCTAATGTTTAAAGACGAATCTCTGCCCAATGAGATTTCTTTCTGAGGGAATGGTACTGCTGAATGAAAATTTGCCTTTGCCTGTCAGCAATCAGTATACTTTCGATTTTATGCAAATCTCCAACACTCTTGGCTGATATGCCCCATGCTTCTCTGTAACTGTTGTACAATGACTGTTACATCACTCCTTGGTCTGCTTTTGAACAAACTGCCATTGATTATTACCAAATAGTTCAAAATTGGACTCATCTGTAAAGAGCACTTTCTTCCAAGTTTGGTCATTCCACCCATGCCATTTGATTCCCTCTCTTCAGAAGATGTTTTCAGGCAGTTACACATTCAGTGAAACCACTTTATGTCTATCATACTGCTTTTGAAGGTTAACACCTATACTTGCAGTTCGATCATTTGGCAGATCTCTGGCTTGTCATCTGTCATGTCTAGAACATACCCTAAGCTATTTAACATCACTTTTGGAAAGTTTGTGCTTTCTTTCTCAACCTTATCTATTTTAAACAGTATCAGTTTCACACATTCTCCTCAAAGTTTTGCATACAGTTTCTACTGAAATGTGAAATTGAGCTGGAATCTGCCACATGGAATAACCTTCACTAGGTAAGACTTTGATTTCTAGATGCTTGTCATGTGATATTTCCTTCTCAGAACCCATAGCATTCACCACCATATTTACCACATTACAATGATATCACTACCTATACTTTTAAAGCCCTCCTGCAGGTTTGGCACTTTCTGATTGTTTGAATGACAACCAACTATGGTGTACTATATCAACACATGATTGTACTATAGAGCTTTTCATTTTTGTTCTTTGGTGCAGACTGGTGGAGTTGCAATGGATTCACTCTTTAGATGCATTATAGACAATATTTTGTACACCTGAGTAATACAGAGGAATACTTTCAGAGTTTTACTAGTACTGTGCTGATGATCCATTTTTGATAATGCAGCACAATCTCTTAACATTAACAGCATGTTTCCTGGCACTGTTTATTTCAAAAACTGAAGACAATGGCAACTTTTTTTTAGATAGTTTAATTACCCAAAACAGTATTGGTGTCATCAAAGATCAACTTTCAGTAAAAAAAAAATATTTACAGATTTATTTTAAAAGTTTAAACATTTGTTTCCTTATGATCATAAGATTAATTTTGCTTACATTAGTTAAATGTGAGTGATCTATTTATTAAAATGGTTTTCCTACCACTATTATTGAAAAATATATAGCTACTGTCTAAAGAATTTGTACTAATGTAAGCAAAAACTTATGATATATCTAAGAAAAGATCCCTTCTTTCATTTCTTTTCTTGGCTCCATTTCCCTAATTTTAAAATGTCAATTTTAAATAAATAAAATATAACCCATTTAATTTAAAGCTATGAAACGGTAAGCATATTACAAGAGTATTTAAATATTTACCATCAAACTGAAGCAAAGCACAATAATCCATACAGCTTCTTAACTGTGGGCATGGACATATTTTCTTTTGCCATATGGAGAAGTTCTACTCATCAATAGATAACTGTTGAAATGTAATATCTGTACAAACCTTGAGCATGCTGTATCACTGAAACTTATGATATACGCGGTTTCTAATTTCTTTTGGAACCCCAACATCTTGTTTTATTAGGATATGCAAACTGTACACATGTACACTATAATACTAAAGATATGCATTTTATAAAAGACAGACTAAATAAAAAAATCTGCTACTAAAGTTAAAAAACTGCTAAATTCAGGATATCGTGAAACATATGGTTAATGTACTCAGACTTCACCAACAAGAAGCAGGAAGTATTATAATTAGCGAGTCAGGATTAAACAACAATGCTAAAAGTAATAAATTATTGCTAAAACTCCTGATCTATCTTTTAAAAAAGCCAATGCATATTCAGTTTCCAACATATCTGCATTATTTAAAATTAGAAAAAAAAAGAAGCGTTAATGTATTTTTGTTGTATTCTATAGTAAAAACAGAATTAGAAATTAGAATAGGAAGTATCTAACATTGTTGACTATCATTTTACAATTAACCTATCAAGAAAAAGCAAGATTTCAATCCAAATTATGTTTCTATATAGATAAATAGAAGTAAAAAAAAGAAGAGAGAAATCAATAAACATCATTTAAATCTTCAATTGCTTTCTATTTTTAATTACTTTATATTTAGATCTTGAGATATGCCACCCCTGTCATAAACAGCATCAGCTCCATGATATACAGTCATTACTAGGCTCTCAAAACTGTTATAGCAATACACAGCATTCAGCTAAAATACCAAACAAAGAAAAGGGTTAGTCACTGAACTGCATATTTATATGGTTCACAAGATCTTCAGAAACCGTTTAATAAACAAAAGCATTCTGATAAAAGTGGATACTATGTAATAATAAATGTGCAGCCATGCACATTGGTGGGATGGTGGGGTGGGCAGCATGCTTCAAACTGAAGATTGGTTCCAAAGTCATTAAGATGAAGATTATGATGACAGTATAACAATGAAATTCTCAATAAAGAAAGCTGTGTGTTCATGTCAAAGTGATGGTCTGCTGTTATCACAAATCCATCAGTGGGACAATGAATATGATCTGTCAAAAGTTTACTATGCTTGTTAGATCTCGTTAGCAAATCATGGAATCACATCACAACATAGATGCAACTACAAAGAATTCCAAAGCATCAGTGCAATGAACTAAGCTAAGTTTGAGATTCTTTTGGAACACATCATGGACATGATAGTTGAAAAATAAATAGTGTAGATGATGGGTGAAAACCATGTATTTATTATTATTATTAATTTAGTTTAGCTTTTTAAACATTACAATAATAACATGTTTATAAGTCCACAGAAATATCCAGCTCACTTGTAATCACATACTACCGGTTCAATTTACATCACAATTTATTAAAATTTTGATCACCATTTGATTTAATTATTTAGATAGTAATCACAAGCTCATCAGCAATATTATAAAAGTTGTTTTTTTATTGTTATTTTTCTGACAAGATAGATTGACTAAATACATGAATTAAATGTTTTACCTTTTCACTACTTCACTTTAGTTTTGGCAGGAGCAAAAATTGCCAAGAGATTAATCAGAATATCTATCTATAATGGATGGAAGGAAGTCAAGTAGAAATACCAAGGTTACAACAATTGAGGCATGCAAGAATAATACGTAGTACTTCTGACATACCGCTACAAACCAGATTAGCCAAAAATTATCAGTACTTGGCTGGGCACCAATGTAGTAAGGCTGTGGAAAATATTCACACAATCAACTAACAACAAAATGTCAGATGTAAATATTCTCGATCTGGTGCTACTAAAGTCCACTTTTCTAGATCTGACATGGGTTCAGTCCTTTATCATATCCAGACAAAGTGCTAGAAACCTCAACAGCAATTTCACTGCTTGTATGATTCACCTCTGATATCAACAAAATGCTTTTACATTTTTAAGACAGAAATGGAACCCTGTCACATTTTATTATGATACTATGTTTAGTCAATGAAATCAGAAGATTATTGTAATATGGCTTAAATGACTTATGAAAAGTTTTTATAGTAAAAGAAATAATCTTACTGATCTAAAAAGGTAAGTTCATGGCTATTTTCATAATTTACTGCTAATTAAAAGTGAAAAATTTCAAAATTGCTTTTTTTTGAATTTGTATTTTTCAAAGGGAAAAAAAAATATTGAGAAAAAAAGCTTAAATCTCTGAAATGTTTTATTTCCATGTTCTTCAACTCAAAAACTAATCTGAAAAGTTTAGCTACTTCCTTCCTAAGTAGCAAAGTTTTACAACTATACAGTAACTTACAATCGATTTTTATATCCATCCATTTTAGTAAAAATAAAAGTGTTTGTTCAAATTTGCAGGTAACTTTAACTTGAATGATAAAAAGAGAGAAAATTATTGAAAACCATTAGGTGTTGATTTCTCTATTTGTGAAAAAAGAAACAAAGTAGTTAAAATATATTAAAAAATCTGAAATTTTTAAGGTGAGCACAGATCGCATTTTTACCAATTCACTGATTAGACAGCTTCCAGAACTCGGCTCTGACACTTCATCAACAGATCTACTTTGCTGCTTCATTTTTTAGCCTTCTCAACTGCTCAGGTATGTGATTAAGCAAGCTGCAAATAATACCACCACTTGGCAGGCAAGGCTGCTGCTGCTGCTGTGAACGCTCAACTTGTTCGTGTAATGATGTGTGTATTATTTCATTATTTCTAACATCTATTTTGTTTTACTTTATTGGAGATTTGCCTAAAATTATTTTAATTTTAAACATTACACATTAAAATAAAAAAAAAATTAATGAGACTGCTGTAGTGATATGTAAATTTTTAAGCGGTATTAACCCATCTTTGACTTTTGGTTTCTTTTAGCCTGCAGAGAAACTGGGAAAAAGAAATCATCGATGGGGGATTACTCAGCTCCAACCATTGTTGCATTTCTCATGGTCACTCCCATCCGCCATCAACTCATCAGTATGTCCAACTTCAGACTTTTATCTGGATTTCATTTAAACAATTACTAGCTACTTAACAATTGTGTTCAATGTTAAAAAAAGGGGCAGAGATATAAAAGGGAGATAACTCACAATAAGGCCTGCATTGTTTCTGCATTAAAATAAATAATATAAGATTAAAGATACAGATTTGAAATGTTGCAAAATTCTTAGGACTAACATTTCTTAATGTAAAAAAAAAAAAAAAACACTCTTAATGTGGGTTGTTTAACTTTCAGAGTATGTTTAATTAAAGTTTAAAATGGTACATTCTACTTCTAATAATTTCAACCATTTATCTATTAATTAAAAAAAAATGTTAAAGAAAAAAATACTTGAGTAATATTACACTGAAAAAGTCAGAATTATCAATAAAAATAAAAATTTTAATGGCTTTATATAAAACAAAGGTTTTTCTTACACAATAAATTAAATCAATCCTGATCATCTTAATTAAATGCTATAAATAAAATTGGTCAATCTTAAATCATGAAAAATTTCAGATAAAAAGATCTATCATAGGAAATCTAATCAAAATGTGTCTTGATCATTGTATGCGTGAGGATCCCATATAAGCTTGTATGAACTAAAGTTATCTTTAGAAAAGGAAAATTTTTATGTAAATGCTTAAATTCATATAGATAAACATTAAATCAATCAGTATCAGATTATTTTCAGTTGATGGTTCTATCTGTTAAGAATACGTGTAGTGTGCTGCTTCTTTTTAATATTAATAAACCCGAGTATTAAAAAAATGACCATATTTCAGAGATGACTTTATATTTACCAGAGCCAGTTATCAACAAAGATTTGGATAAAGCAGAGATGTACATAAACTTAATGGCGTTATCTTGTTTTTGGAAAAAAATCAATGGTATAAGTTAAGCTATAACATGCACAAGATGTTTCTAAATACATACTGTAGCTAAGTCTTGTTCCTAAGAGAAATACAGCAGTTAATCTTACAATTTTCTTTCAATAAACCTCCTGTATGTTGAATGGATTTCTACATTCATTGACTGCCTCCTTATAAATGACATTCATGTTTGCTAATGATGCTTACATACAATTTCCTTAGATAGATTAATTTCCTTCTATATGTTATTATGCAATCATTATTAAGATCGTTAAGATTATTGGTTGTTTAACTGTAAAAATATATGGTTGGTGTTAATTCATTAAGTGAAAATCTTCTTGTTAGTTTTTAATTGCTTATTTCATTATAATCCTATTCAATTTTAATATTTATAAGTTCATTTTAAATTATAACTGACTACTGTAGTTTTGTGTTTTTTTATTTAAAGAAAAAGTGCCTAATTTTGTTGCATACTGATAAATTAATTGATTTTAACAAATGTAGAAAAAATGAAAAATAGTTTTAAAATGTTTATAGATTTAAAAAATGACAAGGATTCAATTGCTAGATCCAAATCTTTTGAATGACAGAAGCATCATTAATACATTAATAAAAATTAATACAAATGATTACATTTTTGCTTAATAATTTTAATTCAAATTAAATTATATTCAAGAAGTCATAGGGTTACTTCAGACTTTCCCCCTTCACCTTTTTATTTGAACAACAAACAAACATACATACTTTTTGAAAAGTTTGTCCATGTGTGTCAGTACTGTTAGTTTTGTGGCATTTTTGGAAAATTCAAACTCCTTGGGATGATCTGGATGTCATAATTTAACCAATTCTTCAGCATTATTCCAATTAGATGTTACTTTTAAAACTTCTGAACAGTTGATTAAATCAAATAACAAAAAGAGAGAGAGCTTATGCTATATATTAAATGTGGCCTTTAAACATAATTTTTAACATATTAAAATGTAATAAATAAATCACCTTATATATGACAAAAGAAATTTTACTAGTACAGCATGCCTGAATTCTTTAATCAAGAAAAAGTTTTCATTAAAGTTAAATAATGTGAAAAATTAGAGTTGACATGGAATTATTCAAGTAGCATGAAGACGATCAAACAAAAGAGTTTCTGAAAGAATTTTGTGTACTGAGGAAGTTCAGCTATAAACGTAAGAATTAGGTTTTAAAAAAATATAAATGAAGAAGCAACACCGATACCCTTATGGAGGGATTTTGAGCAAGAAAACACAACTCTAAATCAATTAGATCCTGCATTATTATCACATGTACCAGTAATAAATTAGTGCAGTTCAATAGTCAATCAGGATATAAACCAAGTAGATAAACACTTGGAGGAGGAAGCCTTGTTAAAACTGTGATGATTTCTTGTGTCTTTGTAACTACTAAACTATAAGGAAAATAATTGATTAAATTTTGGCTTATTTTGTCAATAAGATGAAAAATATTTTTTTTCAGCTGCCGAATGTGAAAATATTTTTGAATAACTTTGTACATTAAAAATTTCTTATTATTAATATAGTAACAATAGTTTTATAAAAATATTAGTTGATTTAAATACAAGTTCGCACTCATTAAATATATTAATAAAAATGTTTTTCACAAGACTATATGCATATACTTTTATTAGTTTTTTTTAAAAATCATACACAATTTTATATTTCAATACAAAAATCCATCATCAGTAAATGTTTTGATACATAAGTTATAATTATATTTGATTTTAATTTTACTTTTCTAATATTGGTTTCAAAATCTAAAATTTTCCAAAATTTAATTTGGTTTTTCATTTTAATTTCCCTCTACACTCAACTGAAACACAATAATGAACAGTAACAAACAATTAGTGCTTGACAGAAGAGATGCTGACTTTCAATTAATGTTTTTGAAACCCCTTAGACAGAGAACCAGAAGCAATGGAGGTAATACTCAAGAAAAATATGATCGAGGTTAGTAAGAACTACGCTGTACTGTACATAGTAACTGCATCACATTCCTTTGTGTTCAGTCAAGTGCCAAGTCTGAATCCAACAGATAACAGCATGGTGCACATAAATGAACACAAAAAGTTCATACCAATGTTTCACTAAAACAGCCATTCTTCACAATAAGAATTTCATATCTGCAACACCTGCAATGCCACTTGTCATGCAATAGATTTTTCAGACCCTAACTCATGGTGAGATAGCTGCTAATTTCTCCCACAGACACTGACTTCTCTCCATGACCAGATTTCAGACATCTGCAATAGATTTTCTTGTTCCTGCCCCAGCTGAGCCTGGAATTTATTACCAAGGAAGAAAAGTTCACAAAAAATGTATGCATATTGTTGTTCTTGTTGTTGTTATAAGTTTTTTTTTTAAAAAATGGACATTTAGAAAAATATGTGAAAGGACCATAATTCTTTTATATCCTAAGAGACTGGCTTATAAAAGGTGAGATCATGGACTAACATACAAGGTTCAAATTAAAAAAAAAAAGAAGCAGATGTCTATAACTTTTTGTCTTTAATTTACCATAGGAATAGCTGCTAATTTGAGACAACTCTGATTATTTTAACACTTCCCTTTCTATCACAGTTGGAATGACCATTGGTTAATAGCTGTATCTAATAAACCAATTAAAATATATTACTTCACTTTAACTAACAGATACCAAAAGATGTGCAATTATAAGTAAAGGCTAAATTAGATAAGTAATCAGATTTTGTTAAGCATTAGATATTTATTGCCTGTCAATGATAAAAGTGGAAAAATAAATTTACAAAAGCAAATGAAAACTGTTCACAGGTAACATACAAAGATGTGTCAATCTGACCTTTCATGCAGCGATGGTCTGAACCTTGTCTGTTTTTGTTTTTCTACCATATAAAAATTCGACATGTTAACAATTTTTTTTCTTCTTAGATGTTTTAGTTTCAAACTTTTGTCAATCTTTTTTTAATAATAAAGCTATTTTTTTTATGCAGCAGCAGCAGCAAACGCTATACTGAGATCTTCAATCAGATCAGTTTGTAAAAAAAAGTCTTCTGTGGTTGCACTTAAGTAATTCTTTGACTGGCAATAAAACCAAAGAATGTAAGCAACACCAGGAAAATCCTACATGTGGTTATCTTCTAATTCATCACTAGTGATAAACAGGTCTTTTCAAAAGTTGAATGTGTGACTGTTTAGCAAAAGCCACAAGGCAGAAGGATCTGTGACATCATAAAGGGTGTGACCTATAGCCGTTTTTACACTGGTCAGTTTGTCCATCAAGACAGCCTCCTAATTATGCAACACACTAATAATTTAAAGTATTCTTTTAAAGTTTATTACCTTTTTGCACCAAACCTCACTGAATGGCATTTTTACGTTTGCCTAGACACTACTGATTATTTGAAGCTTTACTCCTTGCGAGCCAGATCTAATGAGCTCTGATTACTAGTGTTTCTATTTTATTTAATATAGAACTAAGACATAATATCTTGCAAAATCTTAAAGCTTAATTTTTTTGTTTTTATAACCAAGTCTTTTGAGCAAGTCGGGTTTGAGTTGATCAGCTGGAAGAGAGTTAATTCACAAAAGGTTACGTGAAATATGTAAAGCGTTTTCATTTTAAAAATGTGATAGAGAAATGAGATCCACTTATTTTGCAGAAAATAATGAATATAGCTGTTAATTGGAACTGGTGCTAGTGATTATAATTCACAATATATGTTTCTAGTGCATAAATAAAGTAGTGCGACTGGTTTTGGTAGACATGTTGGATCTCAGTATTAAGAAAGTTTTCAAAATAGTATTTTCAGTAATAATGGAACAAGAATAAAGTAATATCAAATATATGTTCAGATGTACATCTTAATCATTTTAACAACATATACTACAGTTAATGTCTTGATACCAAATCAAAAGACTCAAGCAAAGAGGTTAACAAGTTAATCCAATAAAAATCTGTTAAATTTTGTGAAAGTTTAGATATTAAAAACCAAAGTGGTGAGAATAATAATAAAAAGTAGTCAACAAATGCATAGTGTTCTTATGTTTTTCTCCTTTAAGTAAAATTTTTACAGTTGAGCAAATGATCTTAAATAATGATAAAGATGGTGCAAAATTTTAGAAGTACAATACCTGTAACAACATGGCAGGTTTTGATCACAAAGCAATATTACTGAGACAGGTAAAAAAAGAAAAGAAAGAAAAATGTTTCATACTGT
Source organism: Nautilus pompilius (assembly GCA_018389105.1). NCBI lineage: Eukaryota > Metazoa > Mollusca > Cephalopoda > Nautilida > Nautilidae > Nautilus > Nautilus pompilius. Next base: position 190,616 of record JACATO010000338.1, read on the forward strand.
AAGGGTACATATATCCAATAAATATATTTACTATTTTTTTTTTTTTCCATAATTTGAAACCCTACAAAATTATGCATTAAAAGAGAGACAGGTTTGTAGACAATTCTGTTTGTCAGTAATGCAGTATATGAAATTAGCTATGCATTTATTAAATTATTCAGTTTCTTAGCAAAAGCCTACAAAACCAGCCAATCAAGGCAGGGTTGAAAGCAGTTCAAATTCTAACAAAACTGTGCATCTGAACAAAAAAAAAAAAAATGGGAAGACAAATTAAATGAAAGTATAGAGCAAACTTTGTGTGTGCAATTTGAGACCAACTAAAGGAATGACTCAGCTTGAATGCTATACTTTTCTGCACTGGCTCTGTGGACTTAACTAAAGAATCCACTTCCTTCTTACATCTGACAGACCAAATAAATTTTTTTTGAAAAATCGTAAACACACCAACTGAACAAACACTCAATGGATTTTGAAGCAATGAATGAAGTAATTCATATTTGATAAGAAATTAAATCATTCTAAAAGCAAACTGAGTAATTGGCAAACGAACAGCAATGAAGACTACTGAATATTCCACAACCTCTCCAGCTGCTACAGATGTTTTTTTGTATGCTGGAAGTAATCATCTCTGAACAACATCTGTCATGCATCAACTCCATCTCTTACTTTGGCTTGATTGTCAGACAAAGAAGAAAGATTGTTTTGTAATTCTATGCAAAAGGAAATGCAGTGATAAGACCATGAAACTGAGGACTCCACCTTAGCTCATGCATCTGTAACCTGACCACCAAGTTTGACTTGCAGTACCAGGATGATAAGAGGCCACAACTGATGGACATAAATATTTATTGTGAATGCTATTCACAGTATCCAATTTCCCAACAAATATTAGTGTTTTTTCCTAGAAAATGCAAATTTATTTTATATTATCCATTCCTACAAAAAGCACTGTAATAACCTTTTATCTGATGAAATATTCATCAATACAGATGACATAAAACAAATTGTCAATCAACTTCAAACAATAATCAGTTCTATGTTTCTAGTTGGGCTAAACATTTTTCAAAACAGCTTTAATTAAAGAGAAACTACTGCAATAGATAACACAAACAACTATGATTGGCTTCATTCAAGTTGACTTACTTACATTTTAACACTTTCACCTAGTTATATGATATTTTAAAATGGAAATAGTTGACCATATTTTCTGTAGGATCAAAACAGTCAGTTTAAATTCATTAATATTAGCATTTACTGTTTTGATACATAAATATATCTGCAAAGTAATTTTTTTGATTTTTCAGATCCACCTATGTAAACTTGTGTTCTTATTAAATATAGGTCAATATTTTATTATATGTATTTAAAATCTAATGAAAAAAATATAGTATGAAAAAATAATGTTATTGTTATTAAAAGTTTGCTATACTATTATAATGTTATACATTATTTAAAAGTTACCATAAACATTAACATTTTAAATTGTAAAAACATGGGATAAAACAAATAGCTTAAATTTATCTGGAATTAGATTTTCTATTGATTTTTTTTTAGATATTTTCTCAAATTGAGCAAATAGGAATGAGTTCAAGTAAATAATATCTATCCTATTTCTTTTTAAAATGATGTAATTGCTTATTTTTATGTCATATATTTAAACTGACCTTCATTTTTTTTTCAAGCCATGTTCTTAAAAATTTATGCTCACCTATGAATGATGACCATTCCATAACAAATGGGAAGAATTGCTTCTCAGAATTCTTCCTGTTATTTCAATAAACAAGTTATTGTTAGTATTTTTAAACAAACCATCCAGTGTGATTTCCACAATAGAATGCTTTTTCACTTTATATTGCCTCTCATTTTTCAGTTTAAAAACAATTAATAATTAAGAGAAAACAATATATTTCCGGTAAAAGCTGATTTACATTTTAAAAAATTCTTTCATTTTATTTGCAAGCTTAAAAGAACTTAAAAATTTTGGTAAGCTTTATGGATGACAACCACCTTATAAAATATTACATTCAAACTTAAGTCAATGCAATTTCTGAAAGTAGTAATTTCCTCACATATTTTGTTTTTCTCATATACTCTTACAGCAATCAGGAGAATTGTAGTCTTGGTCATTGGAACTTTAAATCTTTAATAATCACAATCATATAACTGTACTGATTCCAGTTTCCACCCATGCCCCAATAAATAACCACTCCACCAAAAAGCTATCTAATATGAATAGTGCCCATCAACAAATTTACTTTATAGACATAATAAATATGGATGAGACAGCTGCCTATTTTGACATGCTGGGCAACAAGTGTATACCATCCTGGAGGAGAAAACTACACAGGAGAAAGACAAAGTGACAGTAAATCTCAGAATAATGGCTACTGGGCAAAGACTATCTCATGATCTATTTGCTTCATTGATTCCTATAGGTGTTTCAGTCCGAATAGGCCCAAATGGTTAGATAAATGATGGCTGCTTCTCTAGTGGCTGTGAAATATGTAGTGGGGAGGGGACATCATGCACAATGAAAACTACTTTAGGACTTTTTAGGTACACAAGGCTGAAGTAGAGAGAGAGACAGTAAACAAACATGGTTGCACTAGCTTAGTATAACTGGCTCTTGAAATTTGCTGTTCAACCAAAACACCCAAGAACATTAGGATAACTGGATGGTAAGTGGAGAGCACACAAATATTATTTTTTTAATAATAATAATAATTGCACATACTATGGAAGGAAATTCCTTTAAATGCACGACTGATAAACAATGACAGCATTTCAATTTATTTTACTTCAAATGTCCACAAATATACATTATTTTCACTGTTGTTATTTGCATAAAACAGGTAGGAGACTGTGTCCTCTACAAAGCTAAACATAAAAAAAAAAAGATTAACTAAATTACTCTATCAATATTTTAAGTTATTAAAATTTTGGCCACTATCTCGTTTTTTCAGTTAGCATAATCAAACCGTTTTGTCTCTACACCAACCTAAACATATATTTTGTTTCTATCCTTAAGTTTAACACTGGGATATTCAATAATAGGTGCATATCCAGAGTATGGACCCAGCTTACTGCTCTGGGCCCATTATCCTCAAACACCTAATTAAGATTTACAAATTTCACTTATGCAATGGCATCGGAGATAAGAAAAAAAAGGAAGAAAAAATTATCACCTTGCATTTTCCATATTTTCTATTCAATTCAATAAGTTACAGATGTTTCTTCATACTCTCACTTGGCTAAAGCATGTGTTCAGAGTAATCACATGTAATATTAATTTATATCCAAGTACACATTCTGCAGACTGTCTACAAAGAAAATAGGATACATGTCTTTATGAAAAATTAAATAATTCATATACTGCAATATTTTTATTGTCAGACTTACTTCTGCATCAATGAACAAATCTATTATCACCTAACATCATCTAAGTTGTCAAAACAATGCGCACACAGTATGTGCTATAAACATGTTCATACTGCCAGTGTGGATAGTATCTATATGGCTACATAACCACTAATGTCCAACAATTCATTATTAAGTTACAATAAATGTCCAGTGCACTGATCAATAGACATTTGAAAACTATTTAATGTGGTGAATAATGGCCAGGTTTTAATTCCTGTCTAGATCCTGCACAGGTTTTTCCTATGCTTCTGTACCAGTCAATCTCTATCAGTTTTTCCAGGCACTCTGTTTTCCTCCCACAGCTAAACAGAGGAGTTCCGAGTAAGGATTTTCTAGGTACTTGTGGAAAAAGCTCCACAGATAACTCTTAACTGGCTTGCACTGCTACTGACAAGCCCCAATAGTAGGTAGTAACCTGCTTATTCACCAAAACTGAAGCTCCATCCACTGCTGTGAGATGTGCTCAAGCCCTTGAAGTCTAGACAGGGCACTAGGAAGGAACCATTTTGTGTGTGATAGAGAGAGAGAGAGAGAGAGAGAGAGAGAGAGAATACAGTCCACTGATCCTCAGTTTACTTTTTTTTTTTTTTGCAATTGGTTTTTGTAGTCTTTTAGCTAACACTTAATGAAGACTTTCAAAATTAGCAGCTAATCTTTCTGAAAGAAGTATTATTAGCTATTGCTGATTTAAGCGACCTTAACCCACTGTCTACAATTCCCCATACTAATAATGTAAAAGTTAGCAGCAAGTTTTACAGGGGAAAAGTAACTGTAAAGAAAGCTATAAAATTTAGCATTCCCTAGTTTAAAATAGATGGTTTTTGTATTAATTTTACTATTCTATATTCAAAGTATCTGCTGTGGTTTTATTTTCATATACATAGATATACATACCTCATTATAACTTGTTAGTGACATAATTATAACATTAATTTAGAACAACAAATAGCCATTATATCAAAGAAAATTATTTGGGGTTCTGAGTTTCTTGGCTGCCAGAAGTACTGACAACCCTGACCATCTCTCTCTCTGAACAGTATCAGATTACATCACAAAGCCAATAAGGGAGGATAATGCAGTGCTAGCTAGGGATCTCCCTCACCCTGCAATAATCTGTTACATCTGGGATTCCAACAGCTTCATTTCTGTATAATATTAACATTTATTTTCCTCTTGGTCTCATAATCACATGGATCAAGTTTATCACTTATTTAAAAAATGTATATGGAAAACTGGTCCTATTGGTTTAACAGTCAGGTATTTGTGGAATGTTGTTGGTTGTAATACAAATCTAATGATCAGTTTTTTAGGTGATGATAAAAGCAAAAGTTTTGTTTGATGAAAACTAAACTTTAAACAACCACAATGAGAAGTCTGTTCTATTAATGACCATCACAAAATCGTAAAAGTTCACCAGAACGTTACTGAATATACAATAAATGGCTGCTAAAAAATAAATATAGCTGTGCAATGGTAGTTTGTTAGACTATGTAAATATATGATAAACAGGCCAAATATAAAATATTTTTTATGCATTATTGTTCTATCAATTTAGAAGTCTAAAACAAATCATTTAACCCTTTAAAAACATGTACAAGAAGCGAGTATTGATCCTGACAGACTAATCCTGTAAGTATGTTTTCAAGGTTTCACAAACTATAGGCATACATGGGCTCCCTACAGCCCACAAATTCTTGGAAATGGGTTTATAATCGTGTACTACTCAAAGGGTTAAAAAGTATCAAAATGGCTATATGACAATACTAGTTATATACTTATGTTAATGATATGCATACAAAAATAATAAGAGTAATATCTTCTGTATGCTATCATATTAACTATTTTCTAGATACATAAGAAAACATTTTACATGCCCATGAATTGTTATTTAATCATACAAAAATAGCTACAACCGTAGTTATTTATTCAAAGAATGGCACCAGACAAAATATCTGGTTTTAGTAAGAAAAAAATCAGAATGTTTTATTTACCTGTATATAGTCACATGAATAAAATTACGAAAAAGAAACAAAAATTTCTTGTATAACTGAGTGTAATATTTCATGGTCTGAAAAATTATTCCTTTCACATACATGGTACTGCTCATCTATACAACTTGAGAACCAATATCTATCATCAAATTTTTAAAAACATCGGCGACATTTAAAACGTTGTCTCATGAATACAAAAGATCTGAACAATTAACTTTCTGAATAGCATTGTAGGTAACAATAGGAGGGAGATATGAAGCATAGATTGTACATGATAAAACTGTTGTCAGGTAATTCTTATCTCTTTCTTAAAAGAAAAATAATTGAGTTTGTTCCTATGGATGCATGCAATGTTTGGTTCACACACTCCCAACCAATGCCCATCACTAATAGACTTAATTAATCCCAACACGTACCATATGGTCATTGGCAAAAGCATTAAATAAAAATAATTTTCTATATCTAATTGTAGCTCCAGGGTTAAAAAAAAGTAGATTTAATCAGTTTTCTAACAGCTTTTTGATCTCATTAGAGATGATATTCTGAAAGATCAAGTATGTGCCATAAACTGCACCTAGTGTCTAAAAAATATTTTAAAAATGTCTCTCTCTCTTTTCAGACAGCTGCCAATGTGAGCAATCTTTTGGTAAAATGCCAGTCTAGTTGTGTGGTTCATTAAGTTAGAAAAATTAACAACAATTCACGTCTTACAAGTTACTGGCTTTGATAATCAACTTTATGAACTGCATCAAGCTTATGAAGTCTGGGGCTTACAGCAACAAAAAAATGCTACTTTTTTATTAAAATAATCTGATTTAACACTTAATTTGCTTAGGTTTATACAATATTTAAATCTGTCTTAGCATTCTAAAAGTTAGTGCAGGAAAATTTTAGAAATAAAAAGTGAGTAGTTTTAATTTCTATTAACTGCCAATTAGCTAATGGCAGAAGTAAAATGCAATTAGAAGTTTACAAGATAATAAGACAGGAATTGTTATGAAAGTTTTGTAGTTGTTCTTCAAACTTTTCAGCAAATTGAACGATTGCCAAATACTGCCATGGAAAAGAAAAAGTTAGAAAAGTTTTTATAGATTTTTTGTGCTTGCTCACATTGAAATATCAGATGATACAATAAATACTTTGTATCACAACAACCATCCTTACACTGTATGAGCAAATAACAAGAGGTATGTAACAATGCTCAAGTTAGAGAATTCCAATATTTTAAGGGTCCTATCATCATTCACTACCTCACAGGGAAATGCTAATCATAATTTGAATTTAATAACAAATTATCTGCAAAATCTTTACCCAAAAGATCCAAAATTTTGAAAATCAATTCCACCCTTGCTACATAAAATCTGTTATAAAAACAAAACGAAGAAACTCCAAAAAGACATATCTTCATTTGGTAGTCTGTAATAATAGAATTATGAAAATTAACATTTAAAAAGTTGCCTAATTGTTGCCTGATAAAAGAATGAAGATTAATGAACTGGCTAAACATGGTAGACTGTTGTCTTCAAGTTAGATGTTTCTTGGACATTCAACATTACCATTTTGAGTGATCTTATTATCATGAAGATGTTACAGATACTGATGAGTGGAGAGAAAGATGATAAAAATGGAGTTACCAACCGCAAGAGAATTATTAAATAAGATAAAATTAAGAAAAGATGAATTTTACAATCGTTACAAAGGTACATTCACATAAAACATTTAAATAAAATAGATTTTCAATAATCATTATATTGAACTATAAAGATGTTCATACAGTTATATTAGCAGGGAACACACCATCACTATTTCCAGTTTTTTTTTTTGTTTGTTTATCATAAGTATCTCTTTAAAAACATGATGAAAACAGGTACTAGTGGTTTTATCTTGTACACTTAAAAACAAGCATCTTCAAAGTGTTTTCACCATCCTGTCTGGCATATTTAGTAGCCAGATCTTCACATATCTGGAATTACATAACAGTGTCTAACTTTAAGTCAATACACTATACACAGTCTGTCTGACCAACCAACAACTTTCCACTGGTAATCGATGTCTTGAGGCCAGTCTTTTGACTATTTCAGCCAAAAAGTTGGTTCCAGAAGAGTCATGTAATATTCATTTGAGTGGTTGCTATTATTACGGTTTGTCTGAGTAAATAATAGATTGACTGAATTTCTGTTTGCCACTCAACCTGTCTATGGCTGAAGTAAATTTGAAGACAAATTCAAAAACAACTAATGGTTATAGAAGAAAACCATTTACCTATATACCAATGGAAATACGTGATTACTTTTACCAAAGAATATTTCTGTCATTGGAAAAAAAATTTTTTTTTTTTTACAAAACCAGCATCCATAAACTTTTAGCTTTGAAGTGATGAAATTTAATTTTTGTAATGAAACCGTAGCAATGTGTGAATTTAAGACACAAAAATATAAACAATTACCAGAGCTTCAACCATAAATAATCTATGCAGTGTGCTCATCAGAAATATACATAATCTAAGCAGGTACTGTAATTTGGTGAACAAAAACAGAGACTCACTAGCAGCAGGAGAATTATAGTAAGTAGGATTCTGACAGATCTGAAAGAAATTTATCAAAAATAAAGTTAAAAAAAAAACACTTTTATTGCGATTTATAAAATGAACAAAAAAAAAAGATTTACACACACAGACCTTTAAATTAAATTACAAAGGGACTGATTATAATAGTTAGCAGTATAGTCTAATGTTAATAGCAGTTAACAATGCTATCCCACCTGATCTAAAAGCATCAACAGAATGGTAGTCCTTTCCTACAGTTTTTGTAATTTAATTCAGCTTCTATCTTTGATTATTGTTGTTTGATCAGAACAATGCTCAGCAGTGATTTTATTTCTTTAGCCAAAAACAATAACTACAAATTTTGTTAACAAATAATATATAAATACTATAAATACAAAAAAAAAATTGGATTAATTTTTATAGAATTAAATTTTTTAGATGTTATATTTATTAGACTACAAAATTTATCAGGAACTCATAACAGAAAAAATTTTACCATTCAAACTAAGCCAAAACAAACAAATAGCAACTTAATATCCACCTACTGTGATCTTATTTTAAAGTCATTGAAAGAATTAGTAAAAATATTAGTAATAATAGTTATTATAAATTACCATTAGTATTACTGCCAATGTTAATGTCTTATTTTAACATTCCAAATGGCACGATTGAAATTGCAAATCTATTATTGCTGTTGTATTTGTTTCATAGTATGACAATGTAATTCTATTTGCAGAAACCATTTTTAGTAGATGAACAGGTTAGGTACCAAATACCATGATCACTAAAACTGCAAAATAATTTGCTTGGAAATAAAAGCAATAATAGAAAACAAACCTTTATCTATTGAATTGATTCTTGCATCTTTGGAAGAAAAAAATAAATTACAAAATAGTAGATATTGAGGAAATTGTTGCTATGTGGCAGGTAGGATGTTTCTTTGTGTGTGTGCATTGCAATGATAAAAAAGTATGCACATGACAAAACAATTAGTAGTAGAGATACTACAGCTATATTACATTATTGTGTCAGTACTATTTTGTCAGGATACTCCTGAAAATGTAACATATAAATTAAAAGCCATTCAACACAAATTGATAAATATAATGAACAAGACAATTCAGCACAATATTGCACAACTCTGCAAAGATAATGGTGGCTTCTTTTCTTTTTCATCTCATGAAGTGAGGGATATTGCAAACAAGGAACAGTAATCTGTTACCATTTGCTTCACAGAACATGACTGGTAAATGTATCACAAATAACTACTATTTTAAAGGATTTCTTTTTTTAGAAAAATAACAAGTTTTTAGATAATATATCAATCCTTGATGTATTTATTTTAGACTACATACAAGAAAACTTTGTTGGATTTTTTTGAAATGAAGACACTTCAGGGGACTATTTAGCATCAGAACTCCTTTGTATGGTCCAAGAACTTGAGCTTGATGTGAACAAGATTAGAAGTCAACGCTGTGATGGTGCAAGTATGATAATGTGAAAAAAATGTTTTGAAGATTTTCAAGTCACTGCTTGTTTATACAATTGCACAGAAAAGAGACTAAATAAAACCACATCATTAGTTTAAAATTTAATTATTGGCTAAGATAATAAAATACTATTATACCTAAATGTCAGTGTTGTTTCCTCATTCATCTAAAAATAAAGGGATTTAGCAGAGACTTTCTGCTTAGCCACCCGCTGAAATTTAATATAGTAGCTCGTCTATATATATTTAAAAAGAAATTCCTCTTTATCCAATCCTTTTCAATATATTTTTATTTTTGTAAATGGAATTATTTGTATTCTCAGTTTTTCAATAATAACAATCCACTTTGTTTCACTGGAACCCTGAGCCCTAATTGCTGTTGGTCACTAAGAATTATTGAATGTTGCAGGCACAATGAACAAATGAGAGGTAGGAATTAGGAGTACAGGAAAATAATGTTGGCCTGAAATTAAAATAATTCCAAACCTCTTCCAAGCAAAAACATCATTCTTCTTGGTTGTTTTCTGTCAAATCAATAACAAACATGGCATTTGTTTATGCATGTACAAAAGGGTTAAACAACTCACCCCGTTCTGCTTTGTGCTTAATCTTACATATGCTTTGACAAAACAGAACACTGGAACTTATTTCTCTCACACTGGTAACCAGTAACTGGAAATGTTGCATAAATCTTAAGTATTATTAAATAAACCTCCCCATCACACCACATATTTTCAGTAGATCTCTAATAAAGTCAGGTTTCTTGAAAAGTTTTTTTTTTTTTTTTTCATGATTGGGAACCACTGATTTCATTCTGTTTCCATGAGCCAGGTGATAGTAAAAAACTTAGTCACTCAATAAACTATTTTTCATTATAGATAATACAAGTTTTGATCCACTATCTTCCCCAGTAACATCCGTGTAAAGAACAGAAGGTAATGTTAGTTTCTGAAACCAGATGATCCATGAATAGAATTCTAACCAAAAATGATTTTCTTTAGATTCTGCAGGCATACCGTCTTTCTCTGTCTTGCATCTGCACATCCTAAGTTTGGAAGTAACTCTAAATGAAGATCGAAAACATTCAGAATGGAATTTTCTATTATTTAACAAGGCAGTCTTGACCACTAATACATGACTAAAGTCTTTTCTAGCATCTAAAAGTTCTTTGGTAACATAGAACTAAGGCCTTTCACAAATCAATACACAATAATGAGGCAAACATACCCTGTGGTAGTACAACTCTCCCAGATCCCTAACAATGGCCACTACATAGTAGCTTTTGCACTGTAGAACAAAAGAAACTTCTGTCCAATCTGGAGACTTACATAGTGTGAAAAAATGTAGTAGCTCAGCTTTATCTGCAGGGTTTCCAGGGGCCTGCTGATTACTGACCAGTTAATGCTGAACAACATGTCTCATGATAAACTTCCTAAGCAGCACTGGACAAATTTACAACTTCACTTGAAATAATCTGCTGAGGACCTTCCAGAGTATGCAGTTGTTTGATAACCTGCATAGGTCTTCTTTGTCTGAAGGTTGTGCAAGAGCTGGTCAGCATAACCTCAACCCTAGTGACTAATAATTTCAAGTTTTTTTCACTGGTGCTGTTTACGTGCTGTCAGTGGTCATGCAATTGGCTTCTAGCTTTAGTCTCTGTTTAAGGAAGAACTGATGGGGACAGATTGCTATGATTCCCTATTCACTGTTATCCTTTTTGTAGTCAGGAACTTTAGAATATGGGCAGTTTATCACAGATATTCTTTTGTAATCCCTAGCTAATAAATATATATATATTTAAATTTACACACAAAAAATTACATATACCTAGATGGATCAAATAGAAGAAAATTGTTTTACAAAACAAAAATACTTTGTCTGCCTATTATCACATTATACAGAACCAGCCTCAGATTATGCATATTACACACAATAATTTAAGCTTGAAAACAAACAAACAAACAAACAGATTTTACAAGTAAAACTTAAAACTGATTTTATAAACATCTGATCAAAAATTAAACAATTACGTTTTTTTTAAAGTTCGGTCTGTTCTTAAAACAATAAATATGTAATTAGAGTGTATAAAAGAAGTGAACACGTTTGAATGTTGCCTACAAATTCAGATTATGATTACCATCCGAAAATCTATTTTCTTGTGCATGCAAAAAAAACTATAAATTTGGCAGATCAGTGATGTCATGCATTCCAACTAATTGCTAAGATTGGCAATATCCTGGTAATAGATCACACTGAATGACCCTTGCAGCAAGCAGGCAAAACAATTTTCATTATAATACATCAGAAGCAAATGAAAGCAGCAGTTCATGATTCTCAATGGCAGCTGAATGGAAAGATGTTAAGCATGTGTGTACTCTAGCTGTAGTTTGTAGCAACAAAAGAAATATATAACACCATCTTTTATGATTCCTGTTCTCTACACTGATTTCTTTACACATCATCAGTACATGTGAAAAATGTTTTGCCTTCATCAGTATTCTTTCAATTTTACTCAATTTCATAACACATTCCACCGAGTACTACAGTCAATAAGCCTAATCATTTAATGCATTCAAATTTGCGTCTTTTGCATCCCCCATCACCGGAAGTGGCACATGGACTGGAAGCAAAGCTCCAGTTTCATAACCAGTTGCCATATTTATGAGGCCAGATGGTTCTTGATGCACAACCCTTTGCTTGATAATTGGCCAAAGGACCAGCTACCACATCAGGGTGCAGCAGGAAGTTAAGCAGAAGATGTCTAGTTGAACCCTTTAATTCCAGTGATTACACACACACACACACACACACACACACCACACACACACACACACACACACACACACACACACACACACCTCACCCAGTTTCTGGAGTACATGAATAAATGCTAAAGCAAACAAACAAGTAAATAAAAATTAATGAGGTAAGACCTGTACATTTGTGTACTACACACAATTAATTTTGGTATTCTGCCCTAAACAGTCAACAAGTTATTTATGGGAAATGCTTGTAAACTGATTGAGAGACTTATTGTCAATAAGCTCTAGGGAACATGATGAAGTGGTATAGTTTTATTGCTATTTATGCTAAAATGAATGGCTTTTGCTACAAAAGCTGCTTCATAAAAATGAAATTGATGGATAAGAATGAAAAATTATTGGTGATGTGTTGTTCAACTACCTTGTTAGTAGGACTAACTAAAGAACCCATGTTGAAACAATCTTTCACTGGCACCATCTAAGCACTGTTGTTAATTTTTAGTAATTTTTTTGAGTTTAAAGGCTGAAACAGATTCAGACCCATCACCTGCTGGTTTCAAGTCTTTCTGATGCATTTATAAACCAATATTCTAGCCCACTGCACCACCATAGCAATTAAAATGATCAGTTCTTATATGCTTAAGATGGACTTTATGACCATGCTGTTATAAAAAAGTGAATAAAGTAACAGAAAATGTAGAATGAGCAACTTGTAGCTGGAAATGCCCACTATGCCATACTTAGTATATCTGTCCTAGATAAATGATTTAAGATAATTTCTAACATCTGATTATTGTAGATTTGCAACAAAATTTCTTATGAAACAAAATTAAAAATGGCAAATGTAAAAGTGAAGACATTATTTCAGCCGATTAATCTGATTAATTTTACAACAGTAAAACATTTTCAGATAAAACTGATTATGAACAAAATTTAAACCGCCAAGCTTATCAAAAAGCATTCACAAAATAAATAAATAGCCCAAGATAAATAATCTAATTTATTTCCATGCTGATTTCATTATTTAATTAGCATATTCACTGCCTAGTCTACAATACAAAATATTTTTATCTTTCACAAAAAAAAAATAATAATTTAATTTGTCTAAATTTTAAAGCATTAATATAAATCAAATAAAGGAAAAAAATAATTAAAACTCATTTTACTTTTAAGAAAATTAAAAATATAAATTTTTCTTATCATTCAGTTTTGATGGAAGCATTCCCTTCCCATATCCTTAAATCGAAAAAGTAGAGATAATTAAATTAATAAAAGAATTTCTTAAAATTATTGGCCATTGTGAAAATTACAGCAACACATTTTGTCATTGTTATTATCTCCTATCAAAGCTTCTTTGCAGATAATTTGATGAAGCTAATCTACAGTGACACTCTCATGCAGATGTGGGACAAAAATGAGTGCAGTACAAAAGATGGAGGAAAGCCATGCTGAAAAACAGAAAGAAAGTCATTAGAGTGATATCATAAATACCCAGACATCAGTCTAAATCTGCCTGTTAAGGGAAAATGGTATGCTTATCAAAGACCATTATAAACTGGAAAGTTACTTCTAACAAAATTAGCAAGTTCACCCTTTAACACATATACACCAACATTTGTATTAAAGATTTAATAACTGCATAATTTTTTTTTTGCTTTTTTCCAAACCAACCACAAACAGGGTTAGCAAATACTCCAGAAATGTCACAAAGGTCTCTTTCTGAATCCGACCATTAAAGTCTGAAGTTGCAAAAGTTTTGATCAATTGTACATTGTCCTGCATAAGGAAAGTAGGTACCACAATAAATAATATATCTGTACCGTAGTAGCAGTGTATCACACTGAAATATTAGTTTTACAGAACACCCGACTAGCTGCTTATTATTAAAAAAAAAAATAATCAGAAAGAACTACACAAGTTAAAGTTGTATTTGTATTTACTATTTCATTCATTTCTGCTGTCACCAGTCAGCCCCAAAATATGATTATTCTGAAAATTTTTTATTATCAAAAAAAAAAACAACAATTAAGTGATCAAGAAACAGAAGTTGCTTTGTTACGTATATTAAAGGGAAACATTCCTAATTGGTTGTTTTACAGAAAACAGCTGACTTTTTAAAATATTAATTTTGAGAACTTAGCTATAATTTTTAGTTAAGTAAAAACAATTATTGATATTTAAAACAAATTGAATGATGGATATGAAATGAAAAAAAAAAAGAAATGAAACTAAGAATATGTCCCTTTTTAAAAGAGTATTTGGTAATGCAATGTTCAACTTGTACCTGCGTACTTAGTCCACAGTTTTATTCTAGTGGCTGAATTCAGATAATATGTGATATGTTTGCTTAAGTGCACATCCTACAACCTGTCAGACATTTTAGTCACTTTCAAATAGTAAAACAGCTGCTCTGCTATTTTCAAATGCAAACCACCTCTCTTGTTTTTTTTCCTTCCCTCTATCGATTTGCAGCTGCTATAAGAAGTAGTCATTCAAACAATGCTCCTTGTGTCTCCATGCTAAACTTTAGCTCCAAGAAATGAGGCAGAGGAATTTTCCTGGAATCCACCTCCTGCTGAGCAAAAACTCTCTCTGCTTTCTTGCAGGGAGAGGATGTACAAGTAGCTGGTCAGGTTAGCCTTTGATAACAAAATGTGGGTCAACGAGCTGGTTCATCTTTTCAGCACTGACCACTTCTGCTGCTTTATTACTTGGAAATGTTTTTAACAAAATCCTGCTGCTCCATGCATTTTCTCTATTCATCACCCTTAGCAGTCACAATATAAATATATTCAAATTGATTTGTATAATGTTATAGACAAAAAATGGCATTATATATATATATATATCTTTTTTTTTTCAAGTCTAAACACAATAGTGCATGTATTTTCACAGACAGATGGTGTCAGAAGGATCTGATTTTTTTCTTGGCAATAGAAACTAGAGCATTTTTCACTTTATTCATCACTATCAGCCCTTACATTAAACCACATATTTATAGCTATTTAAAAAAAAAAAAAAAAAAAAACCTGTGTAACTCTCCTTTGTATGCTTGTAACAATTTTAGCGTTACCAAATGACTACTCGGGCAATGATCTTGAAAAGGTCAAAGAATTGCTTTTCTGGCTCGATAACATTTTGTCTAAATGCTAAAATATGTTGTGATCAATTTGGGCACCAGACTGACTGACTGTCAGTGTATCAGGTAGACCGGAATAAATAAGATCATTATAATGTTGTTTGCATGTGTAATCAAGCAATATCTTCAGGACCCCTATGATATGGCCAGTATGTTCTTCTGAGCTAGTAATAATAATAATCTCTATTGAGAATGTTTTGGATGCTCTAAGATGATGAGCTGCCTCCTTCCAAACCCTTCCAAGAACTACAACTTCTCAGATAAGGCAATATTGTTTATTTTCCAGTACTCTCATTGATGGAATTATAAACAACATGCAAAGCCACTGAGAGCTATTTATTGCCCTGAAGGGGAACCACATTCTCTCTTGACTACCCCCTCTATGTTAGAATTCCTTCTTGTTTCCCTTTACAACAATGAAACTGATTTTTAATTTACACATTTCTATGATAAAAGTTATATCATATGAAGAGAAGTCCGTATTTAACATTTAATGAATAAAACTTTAATAATTTTTTTAAAATTTTGTTTTTTTTTGTTTTCTGTAAACTAATGTGTAATCAAATGACATTTAAATACCAATCAGTTTGTATATCACAGTATATAATACACTGCAGTTTTAATTTGATGCTACTTTGCAAATTATGTTTTGTGATTTAATAAAAAAAAATTGTTATTAATAAGAAAATAAAAAGGGTTTCTTTGCTCCTAGGAACTCCAAATATCCACCAGCTTTTAATAGTCATAATTGGTTTGCCAAAGATATATTTTCATCAAACTAATAATTAAATAGAACTCTGCTTCTCATAAATCACATAGTGCAGATAGAATGAGCTGTGTCATCAATGCGCATTAGAGAGATAATTCAGACCCTCTGCACTGATATCAATAAACAATAAAGAAATCACTTCAACATATACTGCCCCTGAGTCTTTCTGACAGGTGCTGAACAAAGTTAATATATGTATATGAGTGACTGAGCCAAATAATTTGTCTAAAACTCAGATGTTCAAAGTATTAAAACTTTAAATTATACTCTCAAATTATATGTCAGTGCACTGACTGATACGTCTTTGTAGACCTCAAGTCTACTACAAGTAATTAAATATCATGAACAACACATGTATTAAAATGTACTGCAGGAACTAAATGCTGCCACTGTCTACATGTGGAAAAAGCTCAAGTAGTTCTATTTACCATACTCATTATTCTGCATTTAATTATTAGTGAAACATTTGATTATTAAAGGAAATCCAGACTTTTTGATTTAAATCTCAAGCACAAATTTAACATCTACCAAATAATGAAAAGAAATTCTGTAAAGAACTTGTACACAAATATCTGAAAATAAAAGACAAGAAAACCATTCAGTACTGTGCAAAGTCATATTAACACACCTTGCAAAACTGAAATTTGTTAATGTTAGGTATTAATTTAATAAATAATGACAGTCATTTTTAAAATAACATTATGTAAACATATTTTCTTTTAGTCTCTAGCTAACAGTAATGAATAAAGCTATGTCTATCATGCCTTGTATTTGCATACTTCTATAAGGTTTATCAGAACAAAGATAAATTTAATTCTGTTTCAAACTATGAAAGGTTTTAGAAGATTTGAATCACTTGTTGAATAAAATCCAAGATTTATTTGGTAGCTGGGGTCAGAGATTTGAGGAGGCCTTACCATTTGCTTTAGGATTCCAAAATCTCGCTTCTTGACCCAGAAGTTAAAACTGTTTAGGAGGGGCATTATCTTCCTGTAACCAAAAATTGTGTGATAATACATACATCTGTACAGTAATATATTTAAACAATTCTCTTGCCTCTGATATAAATTACTTAAAATATTAGAAAATTATTTAACATTAAAATTATTAGCATTGAAGAAAACAAAAACTCTGACATTTAGTCAGAAAGAGAATTATGGGAAACAAAAAAAGATCTATCACTGAAATAAAAGAAATAGGGTTGTCAGGTTAATTTTCCTCCACGCAGCCATGCCAAAAGATGTTTAATAAATTTGCTGTTGTCTGCTATAAAATTTTGCATTAGATAAACATCTAAACACACTTGGCTCTTTACTCACCACTCAGCAACAGTATTCGGTGCACTTATAAGGTAGACAGAAATCTTGTCTCTGTCTGCATCTATAGCCAAATGATGCTTAATTTTTATTGGCCATGTCCGCACTTTTTCTTCTTCATTTAAACCAGTAAGTTCTGTTGTTTTCCAAATATAAAACAGCTTCTAGCAGTAAAATGAATGAGTTTAGTGAAGACAGTTCAGCAAATAAAAGACTTCTTAAAAAATTTAGCTGAATATTGACACTCCAATTTATAAGAATTTTCTGCAAATAATGATGATGGCAATATAGAAATACTGAAAAATTTTGCTGGAACACAAGATAATGCTAAACTTGTATATTTTAGATTGGTTTATCGAGGCAGTCAGTATGTGCCCTTCTGTTGCCCCCAATATGCAAAGACGAGATGATCAACCATTTATTTTGAAAGTCAGCCACCATCTGATTACTTTGTCTTCAGTGAGACTAACAAATATGCAGAAAATCAGACTTATTAACAGGAAGTGTAAGCTGCTTAGTAGCATACACACATTCCCAAGCTAAAAAGGACACATAAAAAGACAATCAGACATTTTAAAAGTATTTATAATCAATTTATTTATTTTATAAATCAGTTAAAGAAATCATATATATTATTTAAAATTCTTCATTAATGATTACTTTTTAAAAATCATAATAGATTTAGAGAGGATTTAGACTAGATTATCACCTTTGAACCTAAAGAATCAAGTTGGTTAAGTTAATGTCCATAATTCTCTTATATAATATGAGAAAAAAACAAATAAAACATACAACTTTGCAAATTATAGCAATGTGCTACAGTACATTCATTATTACTTTAAATAATTTAGTGTATAAAAATTCAGTGTTTAGTTCCAGAGTCTAAAATTAACATTATCTTTACACATAAACAAATATGAGAGAGAAAAATAATTTAAAATCTTACATCAGTAAACAGGGTGTATAATAACTCATACTGTACATGAAATGGGTATACCTGTAGCCAGACATTTCAAGTAATACATTTATGAGATATTTAACTGTAAATGATATATGTTAAATCATATTCTGTTTTCTTGATGGTTAAAAGAGAAAGAGCAGCAGGCATTTATTTCTTTTATGAACATATTAGAGTAAAAAGACTGATGACATGTTATAGTTATTCTGGCTGACAATGTCAGTCATCTATATGTCCAGTTTTGCAGAGATTAATTCAGAATTGCGTTCTGGTTGGATGAAGTAATTAAAATAATTAAAAAAAAAAATTTTATAAAAAAAAACAGGATATTTTCGAGCTTTCCCCATTTAGCTTTTGTATTAGCATCATACATAAAGCTTGGTCAAATACCATGTTAAAGTCCATTAACTTGATACTTAGAATTAACTACCTTAGTTAAAAATTCATTAAATAATGTGTTTCTTTTAGTATAGGATCCATGCTTTCTCACAGATTAATCTGTTTTAAATAAAGTACATCAAAACCTTCACACATTTGAAAAGTAAAGTGACAAAGTAGCAGGATCAATGAGCTATCTTTTCTTAATTTGAACTAACCTGGCTTTGCAACTTTACTAAACCTTTACAATATTTTATTTTTATTTTTAAAAATCATATTCCATGCAACAGCCATCAAATTACAGTGTCTTTTTTTTTTTTTTTTGGTTGGCTACTGTCCTTGTAAGTCATCTTCTGCAGTAATTTAATATTGAGTAGTATTGATTTAAATATCTTTGTTGTTTCTGTCATGACTTCTTTTACAATCCATTAATAGAGACCACCAAATATTTCAAAGTTAATATGTAAATCTTTAAATGCTATTGGAGAAATGTTCTGAGGACTGATGTTACTTTTGAATCAAATCTTTTAAGCTTTTATAAAATGTCCTCATTTTGTTAATAATCTTCATTCTGTTTGATTTCATGTTTACTTCCTGATCTCCTGGAAATAAATATAAATCTTATAACTCAGGAATTGCTGGTAATATTCCTTACAGTATAACACAGATCTAAGTGTGTTTCCTACCGTTAGCCTATGCATGGCTTTAAACAGTCATAATAACCTAAACAATAATGATTGTGACAGAAAAAGATCAATAAAATTTAGGTTCATTAGTTGTATAACTACTAATAAGGTGATTGAAAAAGTTCTAACTTCTATAATCACCTTTGTTTAAACCAATTTTCTCTTCCTGTTTCCTTATAAAACTATTTATAAAATGAAAATAATTAGAGAAAAGTTTTAACTTTTATTTGTGAGATTCTATATTTATGATACCAACAGTAAATATTAGAGCTAAATGAAAATTTTCTATTTTAACTCTGTCTGAATAATTAAGACCATGTCCATTTAAATAACTGTTTTTTGTTTTGTTATTTTTTAAAACCTATATTGTTGCTGTTCCTTATGATTTTTAAAACAATGAACACAGTATTGTATATTCTACTCCATCGCCAGTTCTAATTTTATTCTAAGGTATGCCAACCTACTCAAATGCTAATTTACATGATTTGTATACTAAGAATTCATAACAACAGAGTTTTTCTTTTATTTACCTTCTGTTAACATCATTATCATTTGAATTTGGTAGCTTTATCAAAGTCACACACTATTATAATTGATTCCTAAATGAATTTTTCTAGTTGAACCTCTAAAATAATTGTGTATTTTTAGTTTAATACAGTGCATAAAACTATTTGAGAGAACCAATATATTATAGTATAAAGAGTTTATTTACTTAGCCGTTTCTCATTTAATGCAGAAAAAAAGAACTCTTATTCTAATAGGACTTAGACAACAAAAAGAAATATTTTCTATAAAATGTAAATAATCTCAGCTATTCTGCTCAGGCTAAAAGATACGTAAAAAGAAAAAAAGAAGAAAAAAGAAATGACACTACAACAGAGCAACCATCCAAGATAAAACAATTGTAGTCTATTACTCTAGGCGTGTCATAGAAACAGTTTATCTGGGTATAAGCCAAACTGTACATAACACATGTTTACTTCCTGTTTCACTTTGTTGCCTATAAAAACATACTTCATATACCTAGCATTTCCATCCTGCTCCTTGCATACCCCAAGAATGTCAAGAGGATTCACATCTCTCTCTCATTTCTTCACGTTAATCAGAATAAAACATATTACATAAAATAGTGACAGTAAATGATCACAGTTTTACGTATTTTCTTTGAAATCCTTCAGATGGAAAAAGACCAAGATTGCTGAGTGCCAGGATATAAAATAATGTGCCTCTGCTGCTGTTGATATAACTGAAAATGTAATGATAAACATGGGATTCATTTGGAGATTTTCTTATAAATTCTTGCTTTTAGACTTTAATTGAGCCTAGATGATTTAGCATAAAAAGCATGGTAAGTTTCAAACCAATTCTAAGTAGAAATTTCTTTCCCACATATTTAATGGTCTTCTTAAAAGAAAAAAAAAATTCCAAAAACTATGCATGGATAAATTTAAAACAAACAATAATATACCAGGACACCTTTCTTCTGGGCTCCTTAGTATTAATTTTACAAGCTTGCAAAACAGAGTCAAAGAAATGCATTAAGAAAGTTTTTCTCTAAAAGTACTACTTAGTAACTAATAATTAGTTGTCTTAAAAAAAGATGATGCATGCTGAACTGTATGCTTGCTCCTGATTTTAACTGGCTTAGGAAAAACAATAAAACTTTATTAAATAAAGACAAGATTATCCCAAAGGGCATGCTAAAAAATGAAAATGATAAAAATCCAATTAGTTTCTGATAAAATGAGCCAATAAATATAAAAACTAAAAAGCTTTTAACTCCCCAAAGACTACAAGTTCTGACCAGGCCTTAATCATGGTAACATCCCGCACTGGAGGTAGTAATTTTCAGATTATGCTTATCGGTCTAAAAGGAAAATTAAACAGCCGTTATCTTTTCCAGTTCAAGTAAGTAATTTACGGAGTATGCAATAAAGTATGTGAATTTAAGTGCCATGAATGAAGTCAGAAACTTTCTGTAAGTAAGACTCTCAAGTAGAGTGGCTGCTAAGCTGAGAAAATCCCAATTTTATTGTTGCCTAAAAACAGCAGCAACAACAAAAACTTTTAAAGCCAACATGGCCCAAAGAAATTCAACATTTGACAAGAACACAAGTTGTTTTATGGAGAAAGAAAGTTGTGCTTTTATATAAAGTCAACAAAAATTGTTCAGGCAAATATTTAAATAAACCCTGGCTACTGCATCAACCCCTAAAAGTCAAAGTGAGCCACATTGCACCGTTCTCTGAAAAGTAAACAAACCAAGATAAAATAACCCTGACTTTTTATGAAATTAAGGGCTTTAAAGTTCAAGTCAAGGTTAGGATTTTCTTTTTTCAAATTCAGTGCCAGACAATTTTTTTTTTTTAACTTTTTTAAAAACAGAACATCCCTGCTTTTTCCCAATCTCTTCATTTAAAAAAAAAAAAAATTGTATAAAAGTAATTACAGGCATATAAATGACCCAAATCTTTGAGACTTAAATTTTTGTGAATATATCAGATTTTAATCTCTACTTTTTATTATCTTTTTAAAGCCAAAATTAATAGCAACATTTCAGTATTTGCTTAGGTGCTTATGGATACTTCTGGAAGCAAAGTTCTAAAAAGAAATGCCTGAAACCATGCTGATCAACATGTAGGCAGTTCAACTGATCAAACCAAAGCAAAATAACAATAACTGGTTTTTAATTATCTTTGGTAAATTCTGTAAGGAAAGACGAAAACTTACACATCTAGGTTTTGTGCGGTGAAACGATAGATGCTACAAAGATATAGTAATATGGGACTGCAGCTCAGAATCAGCCCAGCGTCACAGTTTTTGTCATAATTAAATTACTGTCAGAAAAAATAATATTTATTCATTAATCAAAGCAGATCCAACCCTCTTAGACAATTATATAGCAGCAGCAGTTCAAAAATGCTTTTCATAAATTTACTTTGCTTCTCTTTAGCACATCCCCAGACAGGAATAAAACCATGACTGTCATCAATCTACTGAATGTCAAAGGAAGGAAGAAACCATGGTGCTGGTGACAGACGATCACAATGTGCACAAACAGATATCTATGCACTTAACATAATTTGGTCAAAGAGTTTATTCACACAAGCCTACAGGGTAAAGAAATTCAAGTGTTGATTTTTTATGAGCTAATTAAGTGTTAGGATGAAAAATTCTAATATGAAAAGAACTAACTATATGCAGAATAAACAATATCATGCACTAATGAAATTTTGAATCTACAAATGGTCAATAAAAACATGTTAAGCTAATATAAAGAACTTTTAGAAAAGTTTAATTTTATGTACTATTTTTTTAAAAATGTAACACATGATTCCATTAAATGTTTTCTTGCTATATATTTAGAAAAAAGAATAGTCATTCAATAACGAGCCTGTTCTATACAAACTAATTAGTAATTTAAAAACGTGCCTAATTACCACAGTGAAGACTACTGAATGTAGTAACAGATGTGTGGCAAAACTATTCTCTGACTGTAGTTCCACAAAAGTTATCCAATCTTCTAAGACTTGAGGAAGAAATATTCCTTTTCCAGATCGGCTAGAGATCTCAGATTTAAACCAAATAATTGAATCAATGTTGTGAAGCCATATCATTCATGACTCATGTGTCTACCTGTTTCTGTGCATTTAAATTATATCAAATGAAAGTAATTCAAAATCATCACTTGTGTTACCAGGGCCTTTCCGAAGAGTAAATTATTGGGAGTGTGTAAAAGTATATATTTAGAAAAAGAAACTGAAAAGGCTTTATTAGAATATTGAAAAATACAAACAAAATTAATTTCAACCTATTCTCTCAAACAACAAACAAATAATGAGGTGCAAAATGTAGCATTTGTGGTGATTAAGGATCGTAATGATAACTGATATAAGACAAGAAAAAATATCATGTGATGCTAACACATACAAATTATTTTGCAAACATTTTTATTCTAAGCCTATAAAATTGTGCACAAAACAAAATGACAATGGCCACCAAGAAATAAAATGCAGATTCTCTTGACAGCATTTCTCTCTCATTGGACTACTTTAGAAATGGACTGTTAAATAATACTGATCATTCTCTGCACATGTTAGAGCATACTCTATGGTGAATTTGTCTTGACCTATAAACATCTCATGACTTTTATTCTGGAACAGAATTTACTTATGTTTTGCGCCAATCAAGTTTTTCTAGTTTTTAACTTACTAATTTTCGCAAATTGAAAAATTAGCGGTGTATCTGTACATAATTCTGTTACCCCTCTTCAGCATGTGGTTTGAGATGCTGTGTGAACATTTCCATTTCACTGTGAAGCAGTGTAAGTGATGGACGTTCATTTGGATACTTTTCACAGAATCTCTCAATCTGAACTTTAGTTTACACCTTGTTAAGGTTTAGCACACACACGCGCACACACACACACACACACACACACACACAGAGAGAGAGAGAGAGTTTAGCAGATTAACTGTTTGCTATTTTGCTATGAATTTCAGCTAAAAGAGAATGCAGGAGAGATGAAAATCTCTTTCTATAGAATGAACACATTTTTTTTTATTGCATTGCTGTATTAGAATTTTTACCTAGTTACCCAGGTATTTTGTGAGAGCAATGAAATTTTGTTTTCTATAATTGCATCTATAACATGTTGACATGACAATGAGCTGGTTCAACTCTTCTTCACTCCCAACTAGTTGCAGAGTATTGTCAGTTTCATTGCTTACACTATATTGTTATTTTGATGTTTAAGCTTTGTTTTTGAAAAGATTTTAGCCATAGTTGGCATGGAAAAAGTGTTATTAGATATGATTTCTGGCTATCTGGCAGATTCTGTTTTCTTTTTCCAGGATCTCATAGTTCACCAGACTGTCAGATTTATTGAATATACATTCAAAGTGTTTAACTTGCTTGTGCTCTACATTTAGATCTGTGGCAGTCTTTGAACACCTGCTATTTCTGCTGCCTGCACAAGAAAATCTGCAGAATCAAACTGACCACATTCCATCTATGCAACAAGGCCTCGTACTTTGAGAGTTTAATAACCGATGCTTTCTCTGCACAAACAACCTGACTATGATCTGTATTTCCATGCAGTTCTTTATCTTCGTGCAATTCTTCTCTGCAGATTTAAGAAATTTTGGGTGCATCTGTAAAACATTTTGGGACAACATTTCGCAGCAAGAATTATGGCATCCATATTTGACGTTAAAGCTTCAGTACCTTCTAACATTGCAGTGCCTACAGGGTTAACTGTGCTTGGGAGTTCCACCTCCTTTGAACTGTTTAGAAAATGCTTTTTCTGTTGGTTCTATGGCCGATGTAGTGATTTCAGTGGCAGGAATTTCAGAATAGGTTATTTCACATGGTATAAATTACTTATTCATTGAGCCTGCTCGGTTGGCAAAGTCCTTTGCTTTTTGGTTTTACACTCATTTTCTAGCTGCACCAGATGTACTTGAAAATGCTCCAGCAGACATTTACATTTTCAAATTACAATGCATATGTAACATTATGCAAATAAAATTATTTATGATAATTTTATATTTTAAAGATATTAGACCTATATAATAATAATATAGATTTATAGTCGAGTAATAGTTGATAATAATTTTGAAAAATCAGAGTCTGGAAAGATAGAACAGCATTTAAATAAAAACTTTCTTATAAATATTTTTTCAAATGCTCAAATTTAAATGTCTAAACTGTTACAAATACATTTCTAATAAAACATATCAAAATCAAAAATTTACATTCTTTGCCCTAATTAGAAAATATTGAATTTAGTGTCACCTCACAAGAATGATATTAATATTCTTTGGGGACCTTATAGTGAAGAATGAATGAAGATTACATCATATAACTCTGGGACCCTCACAAGGCCGTCCTAATTTAACTCATAACAATTAAGTGATTGGTAGTTATACAAGGCTCCACATAGCTAACATTAAGGGACCCCCCCAAAATACATTATTATTCATCATTGATACACAGTGAAAAATAGTACAAAAAACAACACAAAATCAAATTAAAATGTTTAAATTTAAAGCCCTGAACATCGCAGCAAAGCATCACATGTGAATAATCAGTAAATAAAAGATCAAATAGGGTCCCATTTCTACTTATGGTAAACCAAAAATAAACATTAAATAAATTTTGGTCAAATACATATTTGAAAAAATTGAAATATTTAAGTACAGAATAAATAAATTAAAAGAAAATTTTATATAATTATATATCATCTCCAAATTATAGATCAAGAAATTCATATAAAAGGTTAAAATTATGAAATTATGTACTATCTTTAATAGTAATATGTGTATAATAGTAGAGTAATAAATTAATGTAGGACCATTTCAGGTGTCTATTATACATTACTGATTGTGTTTAAAACAATTGATAATTTAGAATAAAATAAATTTTAATTACACATATTCAATTTAGTGTCTAATTTAAAAGGCCCCCACCCACTATCAAATATCGACATTTCTGGTTATAGCCAAGAAACATTGTGTGTAGAAAAGTGAGGAGCCATTATTTTAAAATGAACATTATCACTGAATACAATTTTTGGGCAAAATTATTGTACCCCCCCCCCCCAGTTAGCAGGGTTGCATTATAACACATCATTTAGAGTAGAATTACATATCTTTAAAACAGAAAAATCTATACATGATTTTAATTACACAAGGGTTAGTAGTTTGAAGTTGTCCAAGTTAAACCTGTCTAAAGAATAACCAGTTAACAGTGCCTATAAATTGCCAAAAAGCTAACTTGAGGACAACAGGTAATCATGAACACAGATTAAACAGGGCTGTGAGATCAAAGTCATCATCAGTAGAGGGCCAGATGGCTATGGCACTCATTCGCTCAAATTTCTATAAAACCCAGCAAAAGATTTGGTAAGAAACTATATGGATCCATTATAGGCTGCATGTTTGACATTTCGATATTCACTTCTCAACAGTTCTACCGTGAAGGATATTTGAAAAAAAAAACACACCATGGTCAATGTGTAGTGACAAATTTCTACAACTAATCAAACAGAATGAATCTGTGCCAGTTTAATAAAAGGAACCAATAACCCATAGTACGTGTCTGCATACATAGCGTCCTTGTTATCGTCAGACTGGCCTGAACTTGGCATACAGATATGAAAGATGAACATCAATAATTAATGTCCAATAATAATATGGTTACCAAAACTAGTAACATTGCTGCTCTCTTGTGTGCACAGGCAGATAGCATAACACATACTGATTGCCTAATATAAAAAATGTTAAAGAACTTAAAAAAAAAAAAACAAAAAAACACAAAGAACAAACAAAACAAAGTTAGATAAAGTAAATTATTGATATTTGTGTTGGACTTGAACAATAACGACTAAGTTAAGTAAAAGATCTCCAGAAACCAGTTGTTCTGCTGCAAGTCTGACAAGGCAGACAAATCATTCAGTGAATCATTTTTCATGTAAGATTTTATTACTGCCTAGCTCTTTTTTAGAAATTCTGTATAACCAAAACTTATTACCGAAGAATGCTGAGCTTATCAAATAAAGACACGGGTCAAAGAAAAGTTGTTTTATTTCGTGTCTGATAGTATTTCTCATAAGTGTTGAAGCAGATGATTGTCAAAATTCGCTAAAAACTGTTTATGCTTTCATTTAAAAAAGTTTGCCTGCTTCTTTTTTTGTGAGAGAGAGAGAGCTTGTCTGCTTTTCTAACAAGTAGGTGTGTATCATCAACAAGATTAATACGACGATGAATGTCAAAACGTGTCCCTTTTGTTGCCTGCAACAGCAAGATATGCAACTTACACACAGAAAGGCACATTTTAAAAATGCCACAGATACTCGAGAGGCCTTCCCTGACAGGAACATGCACCATACTATACTTCATGCAGACACTGCTCTGTTCAGTTTTAAATAAATTTTTTTATGATTGGGGCTGAAGTGTACTGAGTAGCTGCTGCTGCTGTTGCCAAATTCAATTTTCAGAGCACTCACATGGCACACCAAATCATAGCATTACAAAAAGACTAAGGTAGTCACCACACTTAGGAATGGTATCAGTTAGCAAGTAGCATGCATCTTTGCATGAAGACTATTATAGAAAAAAATGACAATTGCTTAGAACAATATAGCATTTGAATCTCAATAAAGGTTTCAGTTTTAACTATATACGTGTAATGCTTTCTTAACTCATGTTTTTCTTCACTTCATTATGTACTGATTTTAAATATTATCAACAAAACAAACTAAAAAAATCAATATTTAAACATTTTACACTGGGGAAAATCTAGTTAAATTAGAAGCCCCCATTATAATTAAAAATAAGCACTTTGGAAATCATCACCTTTATATCTACTAATTTGAGCAATAACATTAGAGTTTATATTTTAGTGAAGTTGGGAAATGTGAAATAGGTTGTTTACTAAATGTGATATTTAATCATTTAAATCTCTGAGCTATTCTACATACTGTATACACTGCTTGGTAAATCAATACATGGCAATAGTTTCTCCCAACAAACTGTTAATGAAGCTCAAGATGGAACAACTGATGTAATAGTTAATTAGTCATTTGATATTTTTCACTTTGTACCACTTTATTTTTGCATAGTTAGTTATCGCATTATTGCCAAATTTCTGCATTTGCACATTTTTCTATGTAATTATTTAAGATCATCAACAGTAAAAAAAAGAAAAATATTTAACTCTAGGAAAATGAATAACTGATTAAAATCTTAATGAGTTAAGATATTTTATAAAATGTTCATTTTAATTAAAAATTTCTACCGTAAAAAAACTAAACATTTATTACAAATGCAGCAATATCTTTTTAATGTTCTGAATTACAATTCACGTTTGCAGTATTTAAAGGTTTAATACAATAAAATATTTCCACACGTCATACTTAACTGTATAAAGGCAGCAAAAACTGCTGATGTTCTGTCTACACTCATGTGCCTGTGTTCTGCTGAGAAGAGTATAAACCAACCTAGCGTTTCAAGAAATGGGCACCCTTCCCCCATTGGAAAGTTGACAGTGATAGTGTATTTATAGCATTATTTTTTGCCTGATTCACCTAACTTACTGATGTGCGGACAATCAGGTAAGAATCAACAAGTCTGACTGCACCTGGCCAAAGGCAAAAAGATCAAA
Source organism: Nautilus pompilius (assembly GCA_018389105.1). Classification (NCBI taxonomy): domain Eukaryota; kingdom Metazoa; phylum Mollusca; class Cephalopoda; order Nautilida; family Nautilidae; genus Nautilus; species Nautilus pompilius. The sequence goes on from JACATO010000338.1 coordinate 219,234, forward strand.
GGCCGAGAAGAGAGTAGCAACATAAATACAAGGCACTGGCAGACCGTACATATGCATCTCTTGTAATTCATCCTGTGGATGATTTTAGTTTTAGTCACCCCCCAGAGGAAATCTTGCAAACACCCATGATTCCAAGATATCAAATTTTCTATGCTCTGTTAAACTATTCTATCTCAAGTATTTGTTACAAATTTTCAAAGTACAGAGAAAGGTGCAGAGGACCCAACTGACTATGATCCTTGAAACAGGTATTTAAAGTGGATGATGAAACTGTTTTGCTAAAGAGTGGAATATGAAAATTTTATTAATGATTTGATTGTTTATGTTGATAGTACTGAGGAGGTGTGATAAACTGTTGTTCTAAGAATCAACTGTGTTTTTTTTTCTTTTTTTACATATATTAATTCAACCCTTTAGAGGTTTTTAGTTAAAAAAAAAACAAAGAAACTGACTGTTACCATTGATTTACCAGGATGTTGCTTCATTGAAAGGCACTGTTGACTGGTCCACATTATCTATAGGGAACCACTCAGCAAGGATCTTTCATGAGGCTGACGGATCAACTGTGCCATCTTTTTCACTTACTAGCGTTGGGCCAGTAGATGGATGCTTGATTTTCTAATACATAATACATAATTGTTAATTCATATTTTATTTGAATTTTATTACTTCACTTTTATTAAATAGGTATTTGTGGAAGTCAATAATAAAGCTGGTGACTTTTGTGAAGTCAGTCATATTCATTAAAGTTGAAATACTACAGTATACTAGAAGATTTTTTCCTAAAATGTCCAAACACTGAAGCTACAAACTTTTTCACAAAAATTGTGCAATAGTCTTCGTTGGTGCAACCCTGGTTACTAACATAATTTTTACGTAAGCATGAATGCAATGAAAATATGGTATAAATGATTAAAAAGCAAAGAAACAACAACAAAAATAAAAAGTGAAGATATGGGCATAATGGTACAAAAAATTGGTATTCCAGGTTTAAAAATGCTTGCATTTTATTAATAACAAGGCAATCTTATTTGTTGGCAACAAATAAGTAATGGGTAATAAAAATTCTGTCAAATTTCAGCTTTGAAGCACAGATGGCAAAATTGCCATACCGAGTTTATTAAATGAACTTCATGTTCAAGTTAGAAAAATATAACATCTAACTTCTGCGAGTTTACTGTGTAGAGCCATGCAACAAGTTGGAAATGATACTATCACAGCATTGTTGCTATCCAAACAAGATTTAATTAACATTTGTTAAAAAAAAATTTACTAAGCAAAGCATAAATTCAAATCTTATAAAAGTAAATATCAAAAATACTTAACCACTTTTTATAATAAAGTAATATTTTCAGTTTTCTACAAATAATCTTTGGCAAGACTTGAATGGACCTGGACCTGAGATTCCCGTTAATTGTATTACATTTTCAAAAACTTGCAATTAAGTATAGTTAAGAGTATAACATGCTCTTATATCATCAGCATTATTTGTCCTTAAAAAATCTGCAATGTTTAAACATTTTATTAAGAGCTAAAAGATGCTCTCTATTTAGTTCTAAAGTTTCCTTTTCTTGATAATTAAATTCAATTATTTAAAAAATGAATTTGAACATTCTAAACAATGATATTAAAAATTAAATTGTAATTCATTTTGTTTATATACATACCGATATTTATTTTGTTTGTTTTAAAAACTGAAATCAATTCATATGAATAATTGCTATATGTTTCTTAGTGGTTTTTTTTTTTTGTTGCTACTTCAGAACTTAAAATTCTGATAAAATCTTTATTTTGCAAAAGCTATTCATTGAGAGCAAAGAACATTTTAACTTAGGTACTAATAGTGATAACTTTCTTAGAAGAAACTAGTAAAAAATCTGTAATTTTGTTGTAATATTAGTAAATAATAGTAATATAAGGTTATCATCATTTAACTAAGTAAAAAATTAGCTCTTTATTAAATTAGTAATGCCATAAACAATGTGGTTGCTATATTTAATTAAAAAGGGCAGGTTTTTAGCACATCATCTTAGCCAAATAAAAGTAGCAAAGTTTTTTGTACAAATATAAAACAGACACAGATAATAACATTGCATTATTTTAAGTTTAATACTTTTTCAATTTAAGAAATTTATTTTGAAAAGACTTCAAAAGAAATGATTAGTAAATGTTTTTTATATGCAATAATTTATTGAGTCTTTACATGTGCAGATTATATGTGAAAAAGGACTGTAGACTAAAAAATTACAGTAACCTGAGCTTATTACCACTATAATGCCTTTGATCTTTATACTAGTGAAATCAAAATTCAAATACCAAACTCCAATGAAAATATTTTTGATGTTTTCTTTCTGCTAGGCCCTGTTGTAGTCCAAGGTTACCATGATGCCTCTATGAGTTCAAGTCTTACAATTTGTGGAGCTGATGGAAAATGAGTTGGCATTCTTTTCTTTGAAGTAACATAATGTAAAACAGTAGCTTCTCATTAAGAGATCAAACAGGATGAACTATTATTACCTTTTGCATAGGTTGCATTTTGTTGTCCTAATCTATTTTCCTTGTTTATAACTGAACCCAAATGACCCGTTTATTTTGAATTGATCATTATTCTGTTTCAATAAGCTATCCAAGAATGAAGCACACAGTGACGACAAACTACAAGCATTCTTAGCTTGAATGTGCATCAGATGTTTCTTTTATGGCAGAGCATTGAAGGCAATTCTTCTCAGCAAAAAAAAAAGAGTTAAAGTCAGCTTGATGTCTAATCACTGTGCTTGAAAAAACTATTTTTGAAAGTCATTTATTGGTTCAATACTTCAGATTATGATATTTCTCTTTTCTGACATACAACACACCAAATAACTATCAACCTTTATAAATTAAAAAAAAAAAACAAACATAGAAGCAAACAAATTAATTTTTGAAAGTCGCATAATGCTAAAATTTCAAGAGATTTGTTTACTAGGGATAGGATTTATTATACTGTTTAAAAAACAAAAACCAAATTCGGAATGTAAAAATAAAACAAAATTTTAAAAGATAACAGGTGATAAAAAGAAAAAAAAAACTATATGAAAATTTTGAAGAAATAAATGGCAACTACATATCTTAATTCAAAATTGGAAAGCTCCAGAATATACTGTTCCTTCATTCATTCATTACCAAAGATTATGCTGCCACTGATATGATTGATGCCTTGTCCACTACATACTCCCAACTTTCTGAATTGCAATGGTTTTCTGGCATGGCCATCAGCATGTAAATGTCAGCAGTATAAGAATGGTCACCTTTGCCTACCCAGTCTGAAGATAAAAAGTTGACTTGGAACTAGTGCAGACATGATAAATCTGACTATTTAATTAAAACAAAGTATCATGGTGATGGGAAACCTGCATAGACATAATACAACTGACATTGAAATCATTTAGAAGCAAAGTAAGGGAATCACAGAAAGCACAGTTAAATGGTGGGAGTAACTATAAACCCCTTAAAAAGTAACTTTGAGGCAAAGCTTGGAAAAACCTGAGTACCACACAGCAGCTGAGGGTTCCATTAGTTGTCTTGACCCTCTTTGAGCTAAAGCTCCTGATTTTAGGATTGGTTTCATTGCTAAGAAGGCTAGAGTGAAAAATTGGTAGGAATACCTTTAATCTTGTGTGTCCGTAAGCACCTTCCTGTAGAGAGTTGTCACTAGCCACACCTGATGTGCTCTAACTCCTGGTGGAGTGAATGACAAAGTATGGTATACTCATGTAAAAATAAAAAAATGCAAATAATGCATGAAAATACAAGTAAGTTCACCCATTTTTCCCTCACTGCATCAAGATGGGGATAATCATGGCAATTCAAAGTGAAACACACACTGTGAATTATACAGGTTGTTTTTAATGTAATGACTATGGGAAAATTACAGTGAAGGGTATGGCTGCTGCTAGTCACATGAAGATAGCACACTTTCAAATGCAGCAAAGATTTTCCGACCATCAATAGTGTCACAAGTCACTATGCACTTTGTTAATAAATCTTCAGTGAGCCAGATACACCAACTCAGTTTGCTTCCAATTTTCACACCTGCAAAGAAAGCTCATAAGGCTTCTCCACATTTGACAACTAACAGATCCACTAGAGATCCCAGCATCCAGTGGAGTTCTGCAATACAAAACCAAAACAGAAATGTCCCTATCATCTTGCACAGGAAACATTAGCCAGACACTTTCTAAAATCCTCCATATTATTTTTAGCATGAATGGAACCATTGATATGATAAAAATCCAGAGGAAAAAAGGCCAATTACATGTTGCAGATAAAGGAATTGAAAATGAACAACAGATCAAACAAGGAAGGTCCACTGTTACATGAACCCGAGCCCTTGGTGCTATTCCCAAAGGATTTCTAAATGTGCCAAAGATCAGTATATCAATGAAGGATGTCATTCAGCAAATCAACACAGGCTAAAATATCTTGAATAAATCATCTGAGTGATGCTTTCATTAATTAAGCCATTAACGGCCACAAAAGGCCCACAGAGTTTCAAGATAAACCAAAATGGTGTCAAAAAAATAGAAAAGAAAAATTTCGTATTGTTCACAAAATTGTCTGAAAACACCAATTAATGGCTGGCAGATACTGCAGTGGATTGGTAGCCCATTTCTGCTTACCACCAGCCTATACCAAATTTCCATGAGCCCTTAAAGACTTTATTTAGTAAGCCATCACCCTAAGACTAAAACTGCCTGTCAGAAATCAGAAGCACAAGGAGATATCCATCCTGTAGCCAATTTCAACTGTAGAATTCAACAAAAGTTTAAACAGCAATTAGTCATGATTGATACCTTGGCCAAGTGGAATAACCGGAAACTTAATGGGATCAGATATTTTACCTGACTTAATTATGATTTTTGGTTGGTCTGACAAGACATTTCCATTGTATCCAAAAAACGTTTCGTGCAATTCTTTCACCAAAAATTCCCCCAAAAACTTCATTTACAGGTTGATTAGCCAAATGCATACAACTAACAATCTCAGAGTAAGCATGCCTCTCAGTTGCACTTGTGAAGTATTTAAAAAAAAAAAAAGATAGTTGTAGAGAGAATCTACTGCTCCTGCATTTGGCTTTTAAGCTTGCAAGGAGATATTGCATTACTTGGCCTTGCCAAAGCCTTTGATAGAGTCTCTCATCATTCAATTTAGCAGGCCGTGAAATGGCACTACCTGATGTCATCTATCGTTCTGCTCATTAATGATTAAAAATTCAACCACATAGGTCAAATACAGCAACCTCTCTACAATACCTATTAACCAAGGTACAAAGCAAAGGGATCAGATTTTCCCCTTTCTGTTCATTTTGTTGTTTTTAATGAATTTCTATGGTTGAATTTCATTAATCAGTTTTATACTTGTTTTTTAAAAACCTTGCATCCATGGGATGTTAAATCCATAGGAATATCAAGCTAGCTACCAAAAGGATCCTCAAGCTGCCACCAACATTACTCATTAACACATTTTATTAAATCCTTTGGTCCATGGTGGCCTGGTTTCTCTCGTTTAGAAAACCAAATAAACCTAAAATTTTTATATCCATGAACAGGTACCACTCAAGTAATGATACTATGATTGCTGTAGCTGCTAGCTTGCGAATATGAGAAAACACTTGCTGTCTTTGCCAATGTTAGCAAAATTATGAAGCTGGAAGTCAGAGAGGCTAAGAAAGAACTAGTTGCAGTATATGAATCAAAATAGTAAACAACATCAACAGAGAAATAGATATTCGGAATATAGTGATTCAGCAAGGCTAGGACAGTCCTAGTCCCCATGCAACAACAGGTGCATTGTGGTCAAGCCAAACTCTGGATTGAGGCTACCTAATACCAACAATGTGGAAGTCAAAGCAGCATCCAAGAGAGCCTTAGCCACATTTACTTAGTCCTGTGCAAGAATCCATGAATTTTGAATATGATGCCACAATTCCATGATCAACAAGGTAATTGAGCTATCAAGGAGTGCAAATCTCCATGTCAGCGTGGAATCCTCTGTTATTGCAAAAGATATAACTTGGAAGCTCAATATGGTCATGTAAAAAGAAAACAGTGCAATGATTATGGATGTCACTATCCCATGGGAAGGGAACCAGCCAGTCAGTGAGGTAGTACCACCATGAGAATGCATAAAGTATAGTGTGATCAGATGCTGCCATTAGTCATCACAGTACAATGACCTGCAATTTCAGAGTAATTATTATTGGAGATAAATGTGTAAGGTGAAGGAAAATTGATGGGACAACCCCCCCCAAAAAACTTGGTTTGATAATATAACCAATGTTTAGGTTGCTTCGTTGCACCACTGCTGTGGAATAAACTGAGAAAATAAACTACTTCATGAAAACATAATGCCACTCACTGCTTGTTACAATCAAACTGGTCATCAGTATTGCCCAACTTGAAGTTTACTAATACTTGCCTACCACTGGAATTTCCCATTGCAGACAAGTTGCCTATACATTCACCTTTTGTTCTTTATCTGTGCATTTTAAATACTTTGATATTCAATATTAGTTAAATGTTTGTGAATACTGGTCTTCCTACTAACATTTTTTTAGATCTGGAAAACATTAGCCTTAACTCTGTATGAATTAAATTACTTATATACATATATCAACAGTGTTGTATTGTTCCAAGTAACATTTGATACTGAAAATAAAAACTAATAGTCATCTATCATAAATGTAGTAAGTACCATGAATCAGCAAAGTCTTTCATTGTTTGCCTTTCTTCCAGAATTTTTATATTCAGAGAGTAAAAGCAAATAACTGGACTCAATCTTCAAACCTCCTAGTGTCGTCATGTGCCTTCTTGTTATGGGGTTATCAGTAGCCAGTCCTGTCATGTATAGGTCTAATGAAGTAAACAGTGTAAGGGCTAAAAGTCCCAAGATCAAAGGTGATGAAACTCCCATGTGGAAAATATCTGATCAATCTCTCTACCTATCCTGGTGAAACCCAGATTGACTGCTCCGAATAATAATGGAAAATACTGAAAATGTTCAGGCCTGTCTCCCTGCACATCCAAGTGTGTAATGGATCCAAAGACTCTAGCCAAATTCAAAAGTTACTGCTGTTAGTTATTCTGGTCCATTCAAATGTGATATGAGAAAAGCCAATCTTGGAATTTCCAAGCAATGCTATGCACTATCAGGCACTATAGTAATTGGGAGGACAACCAAGATTACTGATTATTTCACAAAGATGTGAGGCCAACCCATCAAATGGAAACTTACCTTTATTTTGCAAGGAGTCACTTTGTTATCAATGCTAACCATTGTTTGAAAAATACTAACAGTAGCAGTGTTTTGAATTATATCTAGCAGTTAATAATGTAATGCATCACACTGAATAATGCAATTAAATGTAAATAGTCAAATGCCTTTTTTTGTCATCATAATCTTCATCATTTAACATGAGGCATTAAGAGAATTTTGCTGACTTAGTTGGTAATGAATGAACACATCTCATAATCTTCAGCTCAGTATTACTTCAGAAGCTGACAAACTGTAGTTTTGATTAAAAGGGCAACTTTTACTTTAGAAAACTAAAATATATAATAATTTTGCAGTAGGAACAGCAAACCAGTAAAGAAATTAATAAAAGGGCACATGTAATGAAAGGCAGACACGTATGTGGAACGTCTGTCTGTAATGGATGTTGGTCTTCTGTATAAGGAATTCTGCCCAGCAGGAGAAGCCAGCTTTAACAGGGTTCACTTTTAAATGAAACCCACATTGACGGTTGGAAAAACGAAAGCAAAAAATAAACCTTGCTAGAGAGATATACTAAACCAAGTCATTTTTTAATCTAGGATTTGAATTTAGACCCCTGACCTCAACTACTGTGCCATCTGCTGAAGGTGGTATGAGCACTAATTACAAGCTCAGAGTGTTCACAACTTTTGAGCTGTAGTTTTAAGAACTGTAGGTTAAGAGGACAAAGACTACAGTGCTTGTTGTTCATTAAATTGAGTGCAAATATCAATGAAAAGGTTTGCAACAGATCAGAAAAATGCAAACAGATTTATAATTATACCATGAAGAGTCCCAACCCAAGAATGAATTCGGAACTAAAATAACAAAAGGTGGAGTATCATAACCAGGCAAACAAATTCTAATTAAAAAAAAAACAACAAAACAAACAAAACAATATGATATAGAGGAACAATTGCAGGAAAGATATACACCATAATCATGAAACTTCAGGGAAGAGCTTAGCACAGCAGTCAAAAGTCGATGAACAGAATGGTTTCAAGACTCAAATCGAAGATATAACCACTGACATAAAATGCCTTTCAGCATAAAAACAAATTCCGAATTCCAATGAAGAATCCAGCAAGTGAGAAAAGGAGAACAGACTTTGAAAAAAAAAAAAAGTAATTTATGATTGAAAGATACATTTGCTACTGTTCTTAAATAAAGTAGTACAAAGGAAAAATGACAAATAAACTGAATCTGGAACGGTTAGAAATCTTTGAAAAAAAGAAAAAAAAAAAAGAAGCCTACCAGGTGAACTACACATTCATGAAGATCAACCTGCAGCAACTGACAAATAAAAATAAACTTCTGTCACTTATAATTTCTTGATGGAGTGGGTGAAATAAAAAGCAACTGTTGCAAAAAGAAAGAAAAACCTCTTCTAGAACCAAAGTTTGAACAATGACTTTGAAATGTGAAAGTGGAGGGACAAATGCTGAGAAGCAAGACACAATATACTGAAGTAATGTCAGCCAGAAGATAAATTAAAACAAGAAGCTCAATCAGAAACAATACCTTACACCCACAGTAAGTGAATGATAAGTTCAATACAGAACTTGTTAAGAATTATCCAAACATGGAAGTTTATAAACTTATTGAAATTTCTGTGTAACAAATAAAATTATAAAAAAATTTCATGAGCCAGTGATGTACATTTTCAGCACAAACTGATGACTCTGATCTGATCCATCATTGTGTGGAAAAAGCAGCCTAACTTTGACTTTGTAGTAAATAAGATTGATCAATAAATATCTAATGAAATTACTAAAAATTCATCAATAAAATGGACACAAATATCAGGTATTTAAATTCAACTAAACATGCATTTTACAAAAAACAACAAAATACATCAGCAAGAATCCCACTGCAAAAATTTCTCATTTTAAAGCAGGATTGATTATAATAATGAAGATGATAATATGCAATATGCAGAATGAGGAAATACAGAAGATAAAAGAAAACAAATATAAAAAGACAGGTGTATCTGGATTAAGCAATATTAAAATATCTAAGCCAGATATCTGCTATAATAATAATTTTTTTAGCTATATAGGTTTTGTACTTTATTTATTGTTAGTCTTTAAAATATCATTCTCATTATTTGGTAGAAACAGCTCTAAAATTGTAGATGTCTAGATATTCCAACGAAGTTCATAGATGTTTCTTCAACTGATGCTATTCCTAGTCATTTGCCTCTTAGCTATCTGCAAAGATGCTCCATTAGATACTTAATGGTGCCCAGGAAAGCAAGTGCAGTTCACTCCTCATTTTCCAATAGTAATTGGTGTTTACTCTTCAGGATCACTTGTTCAAATGTAGTTAGGAGGTACAAAGGATGGATGCTTAACTGGTGGAATTCAAACATCTGTTGATGATTGCAAGATTTGCTTTACCTTCATATCAAATTCTCATACCCACACTTTTGCTTCAAATCCACCATGCTTCATAACTAGTTTTAAACATATCAAGTCAAAAGCCTTTCCAATCTTTGGCAGTGAATGGATGTAAAATGGTAAAAGGTTTATTTGTCAGTGAAAACTATGAACTACCAAAATGAAAGAGCTTGGCAATATACATGATAAGTTAGGCAAAGTAACTTTCTTTATTCTTATCTTTCACCAATAACTCCCATCTAAGCAATCCATCCAATACAGTCAAATCTATGCAAGAGCACAGTGAGTTGACTTAATGGTGCTAATACAAATGAAAGTCACTGCAACATTTTGTAAATGCACTGATAGTTGCAGGATATTCAGGACATTGGTGTGTAATAGTTTCACCTACCTCTCCAAATAAACTTTTCAATGCTCAATACCTATAAGCAGCAAAAGATTGGTCACTTAAAGCATCAGATCTGTAAATTTTAGTGCCCTGGACAAATGGGCAAATATCTTGGCTACGACATGTTTTTGGCATCACTTTCTATAGGAAAACGAATCTCTCTACCTAGTTATTAGCCCCTTTGGCTATAGTGACAGTAGTCACATGAAAATTATGGATAAACTTGATTTCATTGAGGAATATTTAAAAGAAACTATTAAAACTAGGTGAAAATTGCATTTGATGTTCATAGAACCTCACTAATTTTCTCAGTTTTATAAAGAAATACAATTTCAGAATATCAGCATTAAGACTCATCATATTAAGTCCAAAGCAGATTTCTCTTTCAAGATAGTGGGTTTGGAAAAGAATGCAGCTCAAGGTTACAGATAATAAATGCATTCTAGAAATAGATATTTCCTGAACACCTGTGTGTGTAAAATCACTCTGCTCAAGTAGACAATCACATAACAAATTTTCTCTCTCCTTTGATCAAGATGGGAATAATCAATAGGTACCAACAGAGTACACCATCTATTATTGTCTTTACTGACATTGACTGAACATGTCAATAATGAATTGAAAGAAAAACAGTGACAGGAAAGCTGTGGGAGTGCAAGATTCAAAACCAATGACATTTATTTTAACTTTGTACAAACTTCTTTTTTTAGTTGTAATGTGAATGCAAAAATGTTCTATTGAAATATGTAAAATCATTTAATAAATTATTTAAGGTACCTAACTGCTAAGAAAAACAAACTCATTTCATGCTGCATTTAAGAAATCTTAAGAACAAATTTACAATCATTTAAAAAGTATCTTCAAACATTAAAAACAAACTTGCAGCACATAAATGGCAAAAATGTGTTAGACATGACAAAATTTTAAGTTTTTCTCATCTATGAAATGTGTTTTTAAATAAAGAAAGATAAGATACAGTGAGATTTTGCTTACTCCTTAAATGATGTAGGCATCAGAGGTTGTTAACAATTTCATTCTGTTTTAGTGCTCGATGCTTCCTGACTGTTATATTCACAAATGGCTACTAAACTTTTTAATGTCCATACATATGCAATGAGATAGATGGTAGACTGCTACTTGATTTAGTTACTAACTGGCCTAAACTGCAATTTCTGTCTGATCAGGCTCAAATCAGAAATGACCACTGATGAAGCAAATAAAGGACATGTACATCAGGCGTTGCTCTGGATACCCTATAGACAAAAATGACCTCATTTACTTGTGTAAACCATGGTGAGAATGATATTCGAAGGCAGATATGATTAATCATTTAGGGTTATGGTTAGAATTAGGGTCAGGGATAAAATTAAAATCAGCTTGCATCATTTGAGGATGTAATAAATAGCTCAGTTAATAATAACAAGCAACAAGGAGCATCCAGTGTAAATGTCTATTCTTTTCTCTAATAGGCTAGTTGGAAACTTGGCAAAGACATGCAATAAGAAAATACACATTCACTAATTCAATATCTATTTCTTTTTTATAGCACATATTTGTTGGTTCATTCTCTAAATATCATTCAGTTTTACCTAAATGGTTCGCTAAATCAATCATTTAATTTCAGTAATCATATAGTCACTAGTTTACATATTTAGCACTAATTTAGAAACATATTCAGCAACAAATGTTTCAGACAAACTATTAACTGTACTTCATGTCAAGAGTATAGAATGTGTAAAAGTCAAACTGGTTCATCTGAAGCAACCATGTTTCTGTTCCTATCCACTTTTCTGTTGGTGGACTTTTGATCCTGCCACTCAAATCCATATTTTTCATTCAACTTTTGTTTCTCTGAATGATCACGAATGCCTCAAAATAACTCATATCAGTTATTTTCATTTTAAATAGCTTTTTTTATCAGTAGTGTCATCATGATGTTATTTTATTTTCTTTTATTACTTAGAAAGCAACAAAAGAAAATATTCTTAAATCAAATTCTAAATGCAAATCTAAACACAGATTTTAAGAGAAGTGGTGACTCATTTCCACTGAGACATTCAGATGCCCGACTTTCATGGTCAGAGACATCCTTCTAACAACCTTTATATTTTTGCATTAGTGACCACTGGCTGTAAAAGCAGCGTATATGACACTTTTAAAACATCTTGACATGAAAACTGCAAAGCTTTGTATGATTTGCCATCACTAATTTCTTAAACCACGGAAGTCTTGCTGCTTGTCCCTATACTTCAGTTCACACCTTAAGGAGCAGCTTTGTCCCCCAACAACAATTAACCAAGAAAACAGGCTGCAGGCATCAGAACAAATCATCTGTAGTTCTCTCTCTCCAACCAAACCAAATAATAGGAAAACTAGTCTACAGAATTACTAAATATCAAGTAAAAAAAACGTAAAAGTACATTAAGTGAATACATTGTTTACAGCATATTTGCTGGAATATTTCAAAAGTTTTAATTTTTTCTTTTCTAAGCTAGAATAAAGAAATCCTGGTTATTTCTGCATGCTATTAGATCATACAATTAACCTCTCTAGGTCACTCATTTGCAGAAGTGAAAAACAAAAAAAATGCCAGTACATTTTTCACTTTTCTGTTGCTGAGGGCTCAGACTTTTTTCTTCTATAGATAATTAGTCATTTTATCAGCTGATGGTGGTCATTAGTTGGGTCAAATTGCCAAATAAGTTACTGTACACTAGCTCAAAAGTCTGTAGCTCAATGTTTCTTTTCTAACATTGTTGATGAATTTTCGGATTACAGAATCCGGCAAAAGACAATGTAGCTCTCTTTCTGACTTAAATATTAAAAAAAAATTAAGGCAAAAATATATCATAAACCTAATAAGAAGATTACTAATGAAATCTTAGACATTTTGCATTGATTACAAACAAAACAAGAAAAACAACCTCTAAGTGTCTCAAATGGCAGAAAAACATTAAATGTAAACAAACTAGACATGATAAAATTCATTAAAAATACTGAAGACAAACTTTAAACTAACTAAAGTCCCCAAATGCGTACAGACTAAATAGTGTGCAACACAGGTAATAATGAGCAGCATTCCAGATCCTATGATGACAGGTATTTGTGATAGTTCTTTCTGCACCATTAGTTTGCTAAATGCTTTTCAGTGATGAGTTGCTTATCTTATTTCACTTGCAAGTTATCAAGAAGTTATGTAATAAACAAAATCTGTTTGGGATGTCAGTTTAGCATCAGATTTCACCAAAGTTACATCTTTAACTTTTCCTTCAATAAACTATCTAATACCATGAGAAATATGTTAAAAATAAGACAAAATCTTTAAGAAATGTAATTTTTCCAAAGATATACATGTTTAACCATTTAGTCTTGCTAAATCTTTCTGTTTACATCTGTTACAGATTTTTAAAATTATCCATGAAAATTCAATAAAATTGTTTCTTTGCTTTTTACCAGATTAAAAAAGAAATTAAAGTATGAATTTTATTAAGTCAAACTTCCACACATGAAAAAATTTCCTGTAATATACAAATATTGTGAAAAATGACTTTAGAAGATTTTGTGATAAGAATAAAATTGAAATATCTCTTTAAAAAGTATGCATTTGTGAGGCAAAAAATACAAGTATCTATGGTAACTACAAAACCACGAATGTATTTATTTTATTTTAGCAAATAATTTTTTAGATAAATGACTAAGCACAGCCATTTTCATCATGTTATGTAAAATGAATAGTACCTCATGTGCATAATAATTAAAAAGCCAAGCCAAATTGCATGTCAGTTCTTCCACTGATAATTTTCATATCCATTAAAATAAACATAAGTATAATAAACAATGCAAGCAATACAAATTTCCTATATAAAAGTAATAACAATATAGAAGTGATAAAAATAATCAGTTCTGTCATAAGCTTATACAAGAGGACTCAAAAAATTAAAAATCTTTAGCCATGTAAATAATGCATAATCTCTTATTTTAAACCCCCCATGTTAGGATCAACTTGTTTCAACCATTATAATGGTGTTCTTTTTGTTTCCTATTTTTTCCTGTTGGAATGTTTGGTTAAGTTAATCAGATATTTAGTAAATAAATTCTATAAAATACAGTAATAGATAAAATACAATACATAACCAAGCTGCTAAATAAATTTGGTTCATAAGCATTAAGTTTTACATTGTTCAAACTGCCTCACTGATTTCTTATTTCTTTCAAAAGCAAACACACACACACCAGAGAGCATGATTGTAAACTATAAGTTACTGGTGGCCCAAAAGATGAATCAAAACACTGGTTTTCTAATTAAAGAAAATTTTTAAAAAAAAAGAAAAAAAAAAGGATCAATAGGGAAGCCTTTGCTATGCAAGTCGAGCAGTTTCTCCACAAGGAGCATTTTGCTTGCCTGACTGAATTTTGATATTGTATATTAGACAACTGTGTCATCTTGATGCTCATCACATCACGAGTGCACAATTTCAAGCAGACATTGATTTAGTCCATCCCCTGAAATCTATGATAGATTTCAGTTTTGCTGTGGTTAACAGTAACACTGAAAAGTATTGTGAGGAAAAATACAAAAACGTCAACATGTAAAATGAGGAATGCCTTTAAGAAACCTTCCACGAATTACCTTAAAATTATGATAATTATTCCACAATTAAGATATGAATGATGTGGTTTAAGGAAAGACAATTTGAAATCAAAACTAAAATTTACTTCTTTGATAAATTCTTATAAAGTACTTGAAGTTCATGTGATTTCTTTAATGTGATAAAGCACACAAAATAATAATTGCTCTCAACACAGATAAATCATGATTCTTCAATGAAAAAGATGACTTCAGTTTCTTGCTTTCTATAAGAGGGTCACTTTCATTTACTGATAAAAACATCCCTTCCTGGAATTAACCTTTTAACTTAATTATATTTATGAATAGTGAATTTTCCTAATTACTTTCTTGTTTGATGGGTCAGTAACTTAACATTAACCCATTAGGCACTGCAAGTAATTAAACAGAGTAAAAACAGCTATATTATCAAGAAGCTAGCTGATAAAAGTGAAAAAAAAAAAAAAAAAAACTGACAATACTACTTTGTTACCTCAGGATACAATAACTAAATTATCTTTTTTTCCTCAGTTTTTCTTGGTTTACATTCATAGTACAAATTAAAATGAAAGCTTCTGAGAAATACAAAAGAAACTTATTCACTGAATATGCACTATTCCTCCTGACATTTACAACTCCCTGTCACTTAAAAAAAAAAATGATTTAATTTTGATTAATATTTTTATTTAAAAGAATCAAAAGCTATAAATCAGTTTATTCATTATGAAAAAGAAAGATAGATTAAATTTAATAAATATAGAATGACTAACCCAATGAATTTGTGATTACCAGAAGGCTTATTATAACTGTCAGTACATACATGCACACACACAAAGCTTTATCAAGTCAGTGCAGTACAAAATAGTTATTTCAGTTTTCACAACTAAAACATGTATATTCTGCTTTTATTTATCCACTGTTGATTTCACAAAACCACTTTTCCAATATTTAATTACATATCAATTTAGGCTAGAAAATAAATTCTCATGAAACTGTTTATCAATCAGCTCAATGCTGAAAGAAAAAACTTAAGCAGTTGCTACGGCTTCAATGTCATCTTCATCTCTTTTGTCTACTTAGGACATTGTAGAAATTTCATTCTGAACAGGCAGCAGTGACAGCTAAAACTATATTCTCTAATGGCCAACAGGAAAGTTGGTTGAAAAAGCTCAAATGAAATTAAAAGTGAATAATGTAAACTTTAAAGATAGTTTTGCTCTCGACAAAGGCTTTAAATAATTTGGATAAATATTATAATTATCTGAGGTACAAACAACAAGAGCAAGCAAGATGCATTTCATCATGAGTGTTTTGCATACAGTGTCTTTATGTTTCAAACAACCAGGAACAAATTTTTAGTGTACTTAAAGAAACATTTTCCAAATTAAAAAAAGTCAAAATCATTAGAAACCACTTTACAATGAAGCATTGATGAATAGCTATTGTATATTCCAAACGAAACTAATAAAAACACATATCTTGTTTTAGATGAAGTGTAAAACCTACTCCTCTGTAACCATTTTTTTTCACTCAGCTTGTCAATGAATTTCTAAAAGCATCTTTTTTTATATTCAAAATGACAGTATACTATTTTTTATGTATATAGAGGTGTCCCTATACTTTATATTATTTTTTTCTTCTCACTCTTTCTGGACTAGTGTCAGTACTGGAAAATGCAAATGACAAAGATCAGAACTACGCTCACAACAAAATACAGCACAGAAGAAACACCATTTAAATGTATAATTGATTGTCTTCAAAGTAAGCAATCAAGCGAATGCTACAAACTTAAATACTTTTAAACACGTGAAATTATAATTTTTAAAAGAATAAAAGAAATACTTCTTTTTTGTTTCTCAGCTTTTAAGAAAATGTAAAAATTGTACATTTCTTCGGGAAAACAGCTGCTTGTCATGATATTATTTTAGTTTGACAAAAGTCCAAGGTACAGTGCTTATTGTAACTTAACCAATGGGCACTGACTGATCAGTCTCCCAATAACGGTGATTATTTGTAGTCAGTTTGAAAAATTTACTAGCAAATTTATTTTCCTAAAAAATTTCATATTACATAATTAAATATTGATTTAAATGTGCAGAAATGTCCATGAAATAGATTTTTTAAAAAGAAAATTTTAAGCTTTAGATTTTCAAATGTTTGCATTGCAAATTAAATCGGCAGTTTATAAAGAAAATAAAAATCTACAGAAACATTCATAAAAGAGTAAAAAAAAAAAAAATTTAACAAAACTGTATTTATATTCTGAAAAGCAATTAAAATGAAAAGTTTTCCTTTGAGAAACAAAAATTAAAAAAAAATGAGTACAGAAATTATTTTTTAAAGATGGTAACTTCCCTAAATCACAATATTTAGCAATAAACTGCAGATGGTTTTTCTTTAATGGATAACAATACGATACTTGTTTAAATATTTGATCAACAAATCATTCTAATATTCATAATCATGTCCAGAAGACCAAACTTTGTAAATGAACATCACCTATCAGTTTTTAATGTCAAATAAATTAAAAACTCCATCCATTGCTATAATCATCAAAGTTGGAAACAGACGATATAAAAAGGCAACCAAGTGATGAATTGAAAAACTAAGCTTTCATCTAGAAAATCAACATCAAAGAAACTCAGTAAAAATGATTTAAAATGTTCTTCACAGAATTGTGATTAGGGACAAATTAGTAGCAAAAATTCAATAACATTACAGTTTATCTACTTCCAAAATTCTTTAAAGAAAAGCATGATTCTGTAGCATTTTATAGATTAAAATCTAAGCTTTTCAGACTGGTTTAAAATAAATTTGATGCAATAACATGACTTGCATGCCAACTTAGTTAATTATGCATAATTACCTGAATGAATGAAATATATACCATCACTAAAAGATTACCATCTGACTCCAAAAATAACAAATTATCATTATTGTTTATTGTGATGTGGAGAAGATGACAGAACATTATAACGTAAAATTGTGTTGAGAGAGAAAAAAAGTAGCACACAAGGAAAGGTCTAAAGTCATAAAGACCTTCTACATCAGGGGTCAGCAACATTTTTGACATGAAGTGCCAGTTTGAAATGTTCTTGTTAATTAGTGTGCCATATCAATATTAAGTTTAACATTAAGTTTAATTATGACATCACATAAAAAAAACATTTCTAATAGACATGGAATTTTATTCCATCCATATAGGCTACATGCATAGCAACAACATTTTAAAGAAACATTTCTCTCTCATAATCAGGACATTGTAATAATCATTTTATCATTGTAAAATTTATCCCCTATGAGGTTACAAATTACATGTACGGACCCCATTTCAAAACAGTGCTTTCAGTAACTCATTTACAAAGTATTGCGATGGAAGCAAATGTCAAAAAAGGAGGAAAGGAGGAATAAAGTGTATAAAACAGAAATACCAGTACTATACAGGAATGCTTCCATCCTCATGAAAACATCCACATCTGAGTTGGAAAAAAAAAAAAGAGAAAGACAAATAGCTACATACGCAAACCCATGTGTACTACAAATAAACAGATGCCTACCAGTCAGTGTGATCCCTGGCCATGCTTTCCTTTGCTGATTCCATTATCTGGAGGTTGTTGTTAGTCACTTTAAGTTGCACACATGCTTCGGAGTGATCGGTTGTCAAACAACTGTGGGAGGGGCTGAGCACGTTCTTCATGTGTGAGAATATCTGCTCACAGAGGTACGCTGACCCGAAGACTGACAGCAAAGCCAGTGCAACGTTCCAAAGACAGCTGAACTTCTCCGGCAAGGATGTCCAGCAGGTGAAGATGCAGGTTCCGTGATCTTGCATTGCTGTGGTTTCTAGTTGTTTCTGTAGCTCTGCAAACTTAGTCACCCTCAGTGTTGAACTCTTTAGCTCAATCAGCTACATTTCCATGTCCTGTGTATCCAACCAGTCTATCAGGGATAAATCAAATTCATCTCCATCAAAGCTGTCTGGCTTGATCAAGAAAGAGAACATAGGTCCATACTTCTGAAAGTTCCCAAATCGTGTTGTGAACTCCGACTCAAGCTCGCTCATGTATTTGCATATTTCAGCAGTGCTGATGCTGTGCTACGAGGACAGCTCCCTTACGTGTCTGAAGTAGTGGAAAGTGGAGGTAGCAACATCACTTGAAGAGATTGCTAGCTTGCCGACAAAAGCTGTCCATGTATTGAACATGTCCAAAACAGTTTGCCATGCAGTTTCAGTCAGAGATTGAGCTCATTTAAGTGTCCCGTAATATCCGTAAGAAACATGAGTTTCACAACCCATTTCTCGTCCTCAAGTTCTGGGTATTTTTGGCCCTTTTCAGCCAGGAAGGCATTGATGGCATCAAAGCAGCTGACAAACTGCTCCAAAATTTTTCCGCAGCTTAGCCACCTAACCACTGAGTGGAGAAGGATATCTTTGTAAATGCAGTCAATTTCCTCGAGTGGGGACTGGAACTGTCAGTGTGTCAAAGCAGATTGCTTAACTATGAAGTTAATAACCTTTACTACCATAGCCATAACCTCATTAAGATCTGAATTTGACATCTTTGCACAGAGGTTTTCTTGGTGTATTATGCAGTGGGGTTTCATGATGGGGTGACCAACTTTTTCCTCAATTAATTTGACAGCTTCCCTGTTTCCCAACTATGGCAGGGGCGCCATCTGTTGTCATTGCAAAAATCTTCCTGATGTCAATCACTCACTCTTCAAAATGTTGCATAAACACCTTGGCTATGTCCTCACCTTTTGTTGTCAGATATTGGCTTTAAGCAGCAGAGTTCCTCTCACAGTCGAATCACAGTATCTTGCCATGACTGCCGAACGTGGTATGTCATTCATGTCCAATGCTAAATACCACAGCATCTTTTAACCCAGCTATTTGCTGCATGCTGACATTTTCTGTCATTTCTTTGATGCGTCGCTCAATATTTCTAGCTGACATGGGAATATCTTTTATTCTTGATTCCTCTTTGTTTGTTAAGCCTTCAAACAAAACCACCTAGTTACAGAGAAAAGCCTCTTTAATATATTCGCCATCAGTGAATGGCTTTCTGCATTTCACAATGCAATGGGTAATGTGTTAGCTTGATTCAGTTACATGGTTTTTAGCAGTGGCAAAGATTTTGAGGGTATTGGCTTGCTTCCCATACCTGGACATGGCATGTTTGATGGATTCTGCCTTGTCTGACTGATCTTTGAAAGTTTTCTCATGCTTTGTCTCAAAATGGCGCTTAGCACTTGATGTTCGACAAACAACATTTTCAAAACATAAAGTACACACAGCATGGTCCTTCTGAAAAACAAAACCCCACTCTTTTGTCCACAAGGGCTGGAATGCCCAACCCTTTACTTTAGCTTTCTTAGCTAGCAGGGTTGCCATCATCTCCTGAACCTGAACCACTTCATTGCAATTCCTGTGGGAAATGTGAGCAGGAGGCTGTACCGTCAATCAAACTAAATAAGACAGGCCGTGCAACAGCCCCAATGGCTGTTCAAGTGATTTGGCATGCAGTTGACAGGACACTGCTTATCGCCAGTGTGCCAATGATTATGCTGCCGCGTGCCTAAGGTTGCCAACCCCTGTTCTACACTATCAAAATGTCCCTTAATAAGAAATCGGAATTTTAAAACAATTTTTTTGATCAAGTTGTAAAACTTACAGGTCTAGTATACAGTTAGTCTTTGTTATTGGTGTAATGGTCAGATTTACATTTACTCACTTTCATTTAAACAAACAATATACAGTTGGCGAGACCTGACTATGCATTCCTCACTAAAAAGTATATTTAAATTATTTGACTATTCAAAATTATTCTGTTTCACAACAGATATAAACAAATTTTTATTCTTGAATTTCAGAGATACAGTTAAACGTTTCATCAGACAGTGTTGGTATTTGTATTTGAGACCACCACAATCTGATTAATAGCACATATCAAACTTAAAAAAAAAAATATATATATATATATATATAGATAATTTATAAATGTGCTAAGGTGTATGACTAAGATGATGATGATAGTTAATATTAAAAATATTGTAAATATTTAAATCTTACAATCTTTTCTACATATCTCATAAACATGATTTTGTAAAAATGAAGATGCACTTTAGTTAAAAGGAATAAATTCTGCAGATGTAGAGCTTCTTGGCCAAGCATCTGATACCTGCAACAAAGCATAAATGGCAGTTTTGGCTCTAATAGTAACAAAAACTATCTTTTTTTTTCTTTTGGTAATAAGAAAAGCTTCAAGAAGACTGTCTGCTCTGATGTTAGTGAGATTGTTTTTATTTTGACTAAGTCTTCTTGCATGGAGAAGTGAAAGGAAAACCTTACAAAATAAGCTTAGTTATGTCATTTCCCCCTCCAACCAACTGCACTTGAGCAGAGAAAACCCATAGCTGATCAGCAGACATATATTCATGGATGCAATCAGCTAATTTGTGAACTGCTTCTAAAGAACAACTACAGAACTTTATAACTGATGAAAAATTAGAATCATGTCTGTCAGAAACACAAAAACCTGTGCACAAAGCAAAACTTTATCATGACGAGAAATCTTATTTGTACAGGCTGTAATAAATACATTTTGGATTCACAATTAATATTGTTAAATTATGTACATAAGTTGTCATCATTAATGCAAATTTTACTCATTATAAAATATTAAATCTGTGTTTAACACGTTGGTGAGTTGGTGAAAGTAAAAGTAGCGCTAGTCATTATTATTTCTGTAGTAATGCAAAAAGCTGCCTTTTGAAAAAATGTTTATTTTCACTTGTGTTAATTCCCTTGTTTCATTAAGTTTTGTAGAAATAAGCACAGTATTAAAACTAAAAAAGTTGCAGTCATGGATGAATTAATAAGACATTTTGTGGAAAATATGTAAAATAAAAATTTGCAACAAAACTGACACCTAAATAACTAATACAAAACTACCACCATGTTCCACTGGCCACGGCATTCAAATCTCTCTACAGACAAATTAAAAATAATGAAAATTTTTTTGTGAAATTCCTATTCTGGCTACAAGCAAAGTATAAAAATAAATAAATATGATTTTTAACTATTTAACAAAACTTGTCTTGTTTTTGTTTGACATTGATATTGTGTTTAAATGTAGTGGACATTAGATAAATCATATACTGTTATTACAGAATATTTAAGTCTTAAATCAGTCCTGTTATTTTGAGCCCTGTAACCAAAGTAAAATTCCAAGAGGTTTCTCCTGTAAAGTTGCCAAGCAAGATTTTACTGACACCATATCATGTCCGTTTGGTAAAGACTGATTTGAACTACAATTATGAGAACTAAAACTTTAATTAAAAAAAAAAAGAGAGTCATATTTTCAGAATTGTCTCCTTGATCAACCTTTAAAGAATCCAGCATTCAACACACATACACAGGTTACTAGTGATGTTGCATCTTGGGCATGTCTTTAAAATGGCCAATCTTTTACTACCTACAGATCCAGGAAAATAGTAAAAATCTCCTTTGGATTTGTTGATTCTAATCTCTTCAAATCAAGGTGTGTGTGTGTTACTTTAAGATTTAACTCTAGACAACTCCTTAATTTTTCAGTTGGCATGTTTCCATCCTTGAGAAGCCAGTACCAATTTAGGGCATGATCTTCATTTTCTTCCTGACAAATGCTAGGTTGATAAACTAGTGGAACGAGTTGTACAAAGATGCTTGACTTGGTGGCTCAAAAATAAACTTAAAGTAGCACAGTTAGGATTCAGAATAGCTACATTATTTGATCATCTGGTACAGCTTATGCAGTCTGAGAAAAGTAAAGACACTGGCAGACCTAAAATCAGCATATGACAAAGTATAGAAGCTTGGCCCATTTCCATCAAATCAAATTAATAGCATTACCAATGTGAGTAATCAAATCAAATGAGTTAAATCTTTCACTACATATGACTTGGACTCAGTCTAAATGGAGGAAAAGGCAAAGACATTGCAATATTTAAAAATGGTATGATAATGGGTACATGTCTAGCGGGTGCTACAATGACCAAGACAGTTTCCTTGGTAGTCTGCTCCAAGACATAAGTTGTTTCAGTTTCTTCAGCAAGGGCAAAAGATAGAATAAATGTCTGCTGTAAGAGAGAACTATGGCTTCAAATGTGTAGTGACAAAAAAGGGTGGGGGTGGAAGCAGTTAGACAGGATAGTAAAGCCTAACAGTTATCAAACAACAGACTAAATGACACAGGCCTATCCACACCCAGCTAGAACCATACCTTGTGAAGAAAACTGCAATGAAGAGAACCACTGTATAAACCAATGATCACAGTTACCAACATGAAAAGACAAAAGATGCCTTGTATGGTATAAGAGCAGACACTGGATTGAGGAAAGCGAGCAAAAAAGATGATGTGGTCTGATAAGTCACACTCCAACCTTTTTCTTTTTAGAGAAAGCCACATGAATACCCCTTTGTGTGGTTCCAACTGTCCAGGCTTATGGTAGTAAGGCAGGCAATGGTTTGGAACATGTTTTGCTGGCATACTATGGGTCACCCGATTTCTTCAGAAAACAGAATGAATGTTAAAGCCTACCTCAGCAACATTTATGATCAAGCACATCCAGGGAGATGCTTCAAGTGTACCCAGCTGGAAACAGATATTTCTAATATGATAATGCTCGGATGCACCATGCCCACATTGTGCATTTATGGTTTGAGGAACGAGAGAGAGATTTCAGGCATTTTCCATGACCAGCACAATATCCAAATCTTAATCCAACTGAGCATCTATGGGATGAATTTAAAGACACACATGTTATCACAATCCTCTGACAACACTGCTCCACACATTTCATACAATATTAATGATTGAATAGGGAAATATTCCTCAGGTTGCCTTCTATCACCTTGTGAACTTTATGCTGTTGTGTCATCATGACTGTTATTTGAGTGGAAGGTGGCCAAAATTGTTATTTGTGTAGTACTTAGTGCAGAAATGTTTATACTGTCTTTGTGTCTCCCTTGGTAAAGAAACTGTGGCTGCTTCTATGATGAATACAGAAATTTGATCACAGACAATGTCCATAGAGCCAGCTTTGACATCAACATTTGTCATATTGTTTTCTAGTTGCTTACAATATCTCTTCTAGTTTGCTCTTTTATAATTAAATCTTGTGAAAATAGACTATATGATAGCTCCCAAATGTTATTTCAATAACAATTGGGAAGTGATCACTTATCAAATTTTCATCAGTTTTCTAGCTTGTGCATTGCATCATTGTTGCTCTGCACAGGATGAAACATCTAGAGCAGAGGTGGGGAACCTTTTCATGTTGGAAGGCCACATACAAGAAACTTCAATTAGATATACTTCAAAATGCACATTATTTTGTAAAAATCTAACCATTATGACTATGTACTAACTTCAAAAAAATGAAAAAAATTTTGTTAATTCTAAAAGTAACTAAGCTTTTAATGACTTTGTTGTGACTGCTTTTTGTAGGAAAGCACTTGAATATTTGGTTTCAACATGGAGGCCCACAGTTTCATCTGATCGTAGTGGCGCCGGTCATGTTGAGAAGTTAACGTACATTCTAGAATCACATTAGAACTAACTCATGAGCGCAACAGGTGTCAAAACAACCCTTATGACTTACTAATGTTTTAATTGTGGTCGTCAGTCGGGTAGGACTATTTCATTGAATCTTCTTTTACTCGTTGGTATTTTAAATACGTTCATTTTAAGATTAAAATAAAAATAATAAAAGACAAACAAAAACATATTAATAAAAATAAAAGGATTTGTTCAGCAAAATTTAGATTCATTCAAAAGGTCGCACTTAATGGCCTAGAAGGCCACAGGTTCCCTACACCTGATCTAGGGTATATGCATTTTGTGCCTTTTACAGTGGTGTGCAAAAGTCTTGCATAAAAATAATTTTTCCTGTAAATTAACTCGCATTTTGTCAAAAGCAGTTGTTATCAAATTTTGTTCATTAAAGTATTTCTATGTTACTGTTGTGCATCTATTCCAATAATATCAAGCATATTGTTTCATTGTAAGAAAAGTTATAATTTTTATAAAATCATTTGCATCAAATCAACGTGCAAAAGTGTTGCATAAAATCTGGACAGATATCTAATCAATTCAGATTCAATTCCAATTATGCAGACAGTGATCAGATCTATCAATAATGAGTAGAATATCTGAAATTCTTGATTACTTGTTCACAATGACGAGGCATGCTGGCTTCCAAACGCTGACAATTGTCACTACTGAACTCCAACCAGGCTTCCTCGATTTTACATTTCAAATCGGTTTTATCTTTCAGTTTTTTGGCATTAACGCTGAGTTTAATCAAGTGCCAAATGTTTTTGATGGGATTGAGATCCGGGCTTTGAGCCGGCAAGTTGAGGAGGGGGATTTGCATCTCTGCCATCAAGGCCTTGACACTCCTAGCTGTCTGGATGGAGGCATTGTTCTGCTGATAGATGGCCGTCAGGGGCATGTGGTCACACATATACGGTTTGACAATGTTTGAGACGATCTTAGCATAGTCATGAGCATTCATTCGACCCTCCATGTGATGCAACGGATCGACACCGGATGATTTAAAACAGCCCCTAACCATGGCCGAATCTCCCCCTGCCTGCAGAGTCAGTTGAGTGCAACTAGGATGGTATTTCTCAGAAACCAATCGCCGAACGTATACCTGACCTGCCAAGTGGGCCTTCATGAATTTGCTTTCGTCAGAAAACAGCACTCAGGAACACTGGGCCACAGTCCAGTGGAGATGCAGTCGCTTTTGATGATTGTCCAGTCTGATGAATGGCTTCTTTTGTGCCGATCGCCTGAACAGTCGCATGTGGATCAAATGCCGTCTGATGGTGCACGAGGCCAACTGGATCCCATGGTGCCTTGACAAAGCGGTCTGGATGTCGGTGTAAGTGTGGAATCGGTCCAAGTTCGACATGCAGGCGATCAGATGATCCTGTTGAGCCGTCGTTTTCCAATCTGCCAGCTCTGCATTTCGAAATTAGGCTCCCATCGGCTTTCCAACGTTTCAGGGTGCGAGATATCGTCGACTGATTGCAACCAATACAATCCACAATGACCTACTCAGTTTCACCATCTTCTTTCATGTGAACGATTGTGGCCTGCTGTTCGGGGGTCAAATATCGGGCTCTCGGCATGACTATATTGAACAAAAATGAATCAGAATAGTGGAAAATGGCAGTTTTCCATATTTATATTCTACTATCCTAAACAATTATAGCACAAAATATATATTCTAATTTTTTGTAGTTTATGCAATACTTTTGCACTCACCGATTTCATCCAAATTATTTTATTAATATTTAAATTTTGACTGTGCAATTACAAAATGGATCTTAGTGTTATAAATCGTTTAGAGACACCAATACCTTTCAATCAAAACAGAAAACATACAATAGTTACTAATTTCTACAAAATAAGAACCCATTTTCTAAGTCTAGTCATTTTTATGCAAGACTTTTGCACACCGATGTATATACAAGTCATTTAAATGACAAAATTATTTATTCTGTTGCAAAGTCCTTAATTCTTTCTGTATTTCTACCCTCCTCCCAAGCAGAACTGTGCTTTCAAATCCCCTCCTATAATAATTTTTTCTTTAATATTCCACCAAATAAAAGAGGGATACATCAGTGGTTCCCAAACATTTTTTATGGAGGAACACTTTAAAATCCAGTAGCTCCCATTGGAAAGGTAGCTAAATCTGATCCTAAATCTGGTGCTTAACAGGAACTTAAAAAAAAAAAAAACACTTATGCCTTGCTTTTTTGACGAATAAGGTCTAACGAGGACCTACAGTTTTACACGGATTCTGAATTATAACTAATTCATGAGTTCATACCACTTCACACTTAATTATTAACCAATCTATTAGAAATTCAAATTTACTATGATAATAAAGAAGTGAAATGAAAATCTGGCAACAAAAACAATTTAAAATTCAGATCTGCTATATATTTTTTTACATTACAAATATTTTAAAATTAAATAAACCTTAACTTTTATGTGAAAGAAAAAAAAACACATTTGAAAAAAATGGGGCTGCTTTTTACCTGATAGCTTTTCAATGTTTGGTGCCAAGTTAGTTACCCCAATCCTCAATAGGTCAAGCAAATGATGATCAGTCATGCAAAAATGCAATTTAGATTTTACAAATTTGATTTTTGAGAAAGTCTGCTTGCACATGTGTGGGCTGCCAGGCAAAGAAGAATAGCAAGTTTACAGATTTGTTTTTTGAAATTTGTCCTTCAAAAAGTCATGGGCCTGTAAAATCAATCAACTCTAAGTCTTCATGTGCATCATACAATTGTTTCAAAAAAAATTCTGAAGAATCTGCAGGTGTTTGCAGTGTTTATAGAAGTCTTGGAACTCTGAGAGTAGTTTTTCAACAAACTTTGTACCTCTGTTAGATGGCAGTCCCAGTCATGTTGTTTCTTGATGTAACACCTTTGCAGGATAGGAAAAAGTGGACAAGGTCAGCAACTTTTAGCTGTCTATGAAAGTGTTTTAGCTTAGCTTCGAAAGGGTTTTTATTTTGCTAAACATATCACAGATAAGTTTGTCCCCCCCAGTAGTTTTAGATTCAGCTCATTTAAAAAGGTTTTGTGTCCACCAAGAAAGCAAGATCCCAGATCTAAGCAGGATCAGACAATTTAGGCACAGGTTTTGATTTTTCAAGAATAAACATTTTTATTCCATTTCTCTGTTGGTGTAGCCACAGTTGTTATAATCTGAATTTTGCTTGGTTAGTCAAACTAGTTACCATGGTTGCAGGTAGTGTATTACTTCTGGAGACCACGTGCTATTCCCAGAATAAAGATACACACACATACACTAATTTTCCTTAGGCACCATCTCTAGCTCCTTCACCATGTAGAATAGACAGTGGATCCTTGTAAAGGGCTGTCCAGTCATCTAAGCTGCTCAAAAAGGTTCCATCATCAACAAACCAGACAACTCTTTACTAGGGCCACAATCATGCAGGATTGTGACTGCTGCCTTTGTCAGTACTCCATTACCAAAAAACTTTGGATCCAATGTATTCAGAAGAGAAGTGTGAGCATCTACACATGAATTAAATATTCCACACTAACTTAATGTCAATTCATCCAGTGACACAAGAATGACTGGATATGTTGAGGCTGCAATGGATGAACAGAGTCTGCTAAAAGTGTCACACAACAAGAAAGCATTGGTTTGCCAGTTTCAACATTAAGATCTGTTCCTGTTCCTTATCTACCATGATGTCCATCATACTCTCTGTGTACTTAAAAGGACAAGACAAGTCCCAACAGCGGAAATCCAACTACCAGGTAATCCACACCTAGTTTAGTGCATTATTCAAATTATCAACTGTGGTGTGCTTACTACTGCATACCAACAGTTACATTTATTAATTGGTGACTATGATTGTTCCAATACTAGTAAACTTCAAGTTTGTGGCCTACCTGCACCAAAATTGAAGAAAATAAAATATCTCTCTAAGATTGTTAACTAGTATCAGGACATCATAGTCAATAAAGATGAAGATTATGAAAGTTATCCTTGGATAACCCAAGAATGCTTATCAGGATTGTCATGAAGATGGTGACAAGAAAAGTTTTCTGAAACGTCAGTAATTTTGTAGCAGGTTTGTTGATAAAAGGTCAAAAGGTACATGTTAAACACATTATCTGAGCCACCAACATCCTGCAAATATCTAAAAGTGATATGTTTGTATAATAATTTCTGATTTCTCTGGCTACAAATCAAATTTATATCTGAAAGTGCTTCAACTGTAAATTCAGTGTACTGACATTTTGTCCAGTATCAGTTACCTATATGTAATATATAATATATATATAGTACTACTTACTTGCTTTGAAGCTTGTTGAAAAGTGAGGAAGGCAGATGTTAACTCTGGTACAGCAAAGGGTTGTTTTGTTAAACGTTCTTGAAAAACCTTCATTATGATGGACACCTGGTTCCTCCACTCCGATTGGCCTAGTTCTGCTAGTTTGAGCAAGTTGAAAGCAGATACAGAGTTTGCACTGGGTTCTGAGCCATCTTGATCTAAAAAGAAATGTTTTTTGTTGAGTTTTAATCAAGCAGATAATAAAATCTAAATTGCACAGGCACAAGACTGATTCACAACATACTTTATGATTTATATCAAGTTTCACAATTTATATTTGTAATGCATCTCAAAATATATTTTTTCTCAAGAATTTGTAGCATAGCTTTAATGGAATAAATCCTCATTTTATGTATGTCAACATTCGTCTTCCTGTTTTGATTTTCTACAATGTCATTCAAATGGATATTCTGTTTTGATAAGTAAAAAAAATTAATGACATTAATTACATTTACTGATAATTATATATTTGATATAACCACCAAACAATCTTATTAACTTAATTTTGAACTCTGCTTCAATTGCTAATATATTATGGAAGTTACCTATACTCTGGTTACAGGTAATACATGAGCGGCTGCTTTCTGGCATCGCTGTTATAAACTATATACACAGTTTTTGAATCAATAAACTGTATATTTTTGTAAAAATATGCAGTAAAGGTGACCTTTGACTTTTTCTCATTAAGTCACATCCTAAATTTGTTATAAAGTGTATCAAAATTTGCCTTGCAATCTGTTGTAAGGATCTTTACTAAAAATTAACCACCTCATTACAGTCATGATTCCTTTTAAAATAGCAACTTAAGTCTTTTCAGCCAATTATTAACACATCTACTCTCTATCTCTTCCCTGGTGTTTTAAATATTGTTATTTCTTTTAGAATTACTCTTTTTTATTCCACAAGTTAAATAAAAAAGTTATATTCAAATTAATCAAAATGAAAGTTTCATATTCGTAGGTGATACACCATTATAAAATACATAGTTTTTATCAATAATAATGCTTCCCTACAAATTAAAAACAAAAAGATGGTGGCAGTGATGTATTGTTTATAGGTTGCTGTTTCTTATGTCAAACAAAAAGGTGGTGTTGCATTTGTCTTTCATTAATTACCTAATTTCAATATTCTGCAATGTTTATGACTAAATGTTAAATAATTATTATTCAGAAGCAAAGCAACAACATAAAATCACAGGCTAAGCTCAGTCAAAAATAGAAACATTAATTTTCAAAGTTCACACTACAAAAAATAGACAACAACAACAAAAATATTGCATACAGTGATGATGGCATAGTAGGTAGAAATATGTAGTAACTCAACTTTAATTAGATTTCAAAGGGCACCAAGATAGATTTGTGGAAACTAAATGTAAAAAAAAACAAAAAAAAACCAAAGTTTATTTTATACAACATAAATGAAAATGAGAGACTGCTGATATGAAAGTCATCCTGTGATTTCTATGGATTTTTTAAATGTCAGAAGGTTTGATTAGATCCATTATTGTTCTAATAAATCTTATAACTTTTGTAAAAGTGAAATTCAATGTTACCCAAAGTAGAAATCTACCAGATGGTACTATGAAGCTAATACAAAAACCTATGTTGAATAAAGATTTCACTATAATCCAACACTGCTATTATTATTATAGTCATAAAACTTATTTCTGCATAATCATTTATCAAAATATATCAGAAACCATGTGCAGCCAATGAAGAATGTGGTTAATCAAAAATAGACAAAAAAAAAAAAAAAAAAAAAAAAACAAACTTGGCACTTTAAAATCTGTAAACTGGTAAAATATTACTAGCTAATTATCATCGTAGGTCAAGTTGAATATAATTTTAAAATGATTTTAGAAACAAAATAAGAAACTTGAACTATGAATCATCATAAAACAGCTAAAGTATGGGATATAATTTCTTCATGTAACAAATTTGAGATATACCAAATTAGTGTTTCACTCTCCGAGTAACAATTTAAAATCCTACCATTTAATACAATAATTAAAGTTTCAAATCTGAATCTTCATTTTGTTTCAAGCAGACAGCTGGTTTAACAATTAATAACTTGAACACCATGCATATGATGTGCAACTAGATAAACAATCAACAAAATTCATTTGTAGATCTTTGCTTGAAAAATTATTTGTGAGAAAATTAAAGCTAGAAAATAAAAAGATTTTATATTATCATTATCAATGGATTTTACAATATTAACTACAGAGAAGCAACAGAAAAAATATTTAGTTATCTAAAATGATTGATTTTTAGTTAATTTAACAGTTACTGTTGCAAGACAGTTCTAAACCCACCTGACAAAAACTCGAATCCTAATATGTTTCATGCAAGCAAATCTGAAAAACCTGATTTTTAATTTATTAATTCCGTAAATCTTGACAAATTTTTTAAATTCATGGTTCAGACTTGAATACCATTAAACAGCAGGTGTTCTCCAATGTCAAGAGACCATGAAAAGTCTCCTGAGGTGTAGCCAACCATTCATCATCAACCTTTTCAGCTGCTACAAGGTAATAAATAACACCCAAGATAAGTAGTTTAAAGTGTGAGATACATTGATGTCATTAGATGCCAGTGGGATGACAGTTTTCTCTACCACAGAGGATCTAATCTGATTGATTACTTTCATAGCCCACACAAAACTACCAATCTACAAATAATGTTCACTTTTAGTGGTATAGAAAGCAGTCTGTCAATCTATTGTACAATATCCTCCAAATATGTAGCCTAAATAAATGTCTTGTACCATAATTAAATTCTTGGCAACCAGATGGAAAGGTATCTCATAGAAATGATACAAGCCTCTGAAAACAGTAAAAGTTTTATTCAGGCTCATTCTAAAAATATACAACTGTATTTATACATTCAACTCATATATGTAACCTTATATGGAGTGGTAATTCTCACAGCTACTGAACCATCTTGCAGATTCAATATATTGTTTTTTTTTAATATAGAATGTAATAGTCAAGTATAACAGTCATATGGCAGAGCAAGTTTTAAATTTAAGCAAAAACAATAATGAACAAGATGGCAGTCAACATAAAAAGCAAAGAAACAAATTTTTTGAAAAAGCATAAAAGCCTAAAATATTTCAAATATCACAGGTTCAGTTTAAACCAAAAAAGAAAAAAAAAGAGGAAATACACCTTCCAGAAAACTCACCAATTTAACAAATAAATAGACTGAAAGATTACTTTTTGTTAAAGTGCATAATTTGAGGAAATTTGATAATTAAGAACAGATCTGAAATGTTTTGTACAAAGATTCTATGTTGTAGTTTGAAATCAGGAGAACGTGGCAAAAATTCTACATTTACATTATTCAATAAAAATTTGTGACCAGAATAGAGTCTCAAATAGTTTAAAAGGGCAGAATATCCTCTGCCTGACAGATGTACACTACATTTTTCCCTTATACACCAGATGGTCTTGCTGATTTATGTAGCCCCATAGAACTAACACTGAATAAAATAGACAACATGCAACTTGTCAGGGATTGAAATTCCATTTGAAAAAAAAAATAATAAAGACCTGATTGTGGTGGTAGAATTAGCAAAACATCTTTAAAGCCAAAACAGGAAAACAATTTTGATGACTTTACCATTTACCATTTTAATTTTATAGTATAGAAACAGAGAAGAGGGATGATCAAATGAATCACTTTTATAAGGTGCAGTGTGTAAAGATGGTTTTGGATTCCACAGTTTACACAGAGCTCTGCAGGTAGAGGAACGAATTAGTAGTAAATTCAACCTCTGAATGAAAGCTAACATATGGTCGGTAGATATTGCAGGCTCTAAATATTAATGCAGATGCAATATTGAGTTTATAAAGCCTAAGAATAAAACTTTCCTACTTATTGTTAACCCGGAAGTTGTAGGCATTCTAAAAATGAAAATATCCACACCAACTAAGTCATCATGAAAAAACAGATAGTCAAGATGAAAGTATTGTCTGTCTACTGATCCCAGTTACCTTAATATAGTTTGTTATTGAACAAAAAACAAACATTGATGGCAACCATACTAACTTATTATGTAATACCATGCCAAGTAACATCTGTAAAATAAAGAACTATTTAATAAATAAATCTTTAGGTTAATGTAATGGAATATTACCAAATAAAGAGTTATAATCAAAGCTGCATTGTTTTCAAACTATGTACAGTTAAATTGTGGAAATAACAGCAGCAAATTAAAGATCAAAAGATAAAGAAATTCTAAAAACTGTAAAATATCTAATAAAAAAGAAGCCAATTTGTAATTATGGGTACCTATAGATATTAATGAACTTTGAATAAACAATACAACATGAGGTAGAGAACCAACTGATCTGATTTGATTATATACATAGTTTGTAAAACAATATTTTTATTTTTAAGTGCTAGAGAGTATCTTTGTACTCTTCAGTATGTTTAATGTACACATGTAGAACTTCAACAATCCACTGAAATATATCTGAATCAGAAAATGCATTAAGCACTTCCTGCATGTAGTACAGTTTGTTTAAAATCACTACATCTGCACCTTTATCAGTTCGAATGAGTACTGTGAACTTATTTTCTAATGTGGTTAGGTAAAGGCTTTACATACTTCTTGATTAAATTGAAAAAATAAAATTTTTAATGGCCTTAGAGACTTGATCAGCATTTTTAAAGAGTCATAAGCTGGTAAAAGGCATCAGAATATCTGGATAGTTTCAACTAAGTCTCCACCACCTAACTTTTTTTTGGTTAAAAATAAACATATAATTCAGAATACCCAAGGTTTGTATTTTCTGTAATTCATTTCTTTGCTCCTCACAATGCCCTCTGCACTGTTTTTTTAAATTTTTTTTTATAGTTTTTGCTTAAGTTTGAAATATCCCTTAACCCTTAAAGCATCAGGGCTATTATGAGAATTTGTATTTAAACGTGTTAGTACAGACTCAGCAGTTACACTCAAGCAGTTATTTTGTTTATATTAATTCACTACCATGCCTGTTTCACATTAGCGCAAGTTCATTCTTATACTGTATCATGTCAGAAGCACAGAGATCTTGTAAATACTGACTGACATTTTCCCTCTATCTCAGTAATGTCAGTAACTCTATTCTATTTGTCTAAAATTCAGCAAAGAACACTCCATCTTTTAAATTATATTGTAGGTGTGACATCACTTCATACAATGGGAAGGTGAAATACACAGGGCATGAGACATGATGACTAAGTGTATGAAATCAAAATTTCCTGATAGTTCATGTATTTTTGATACCTTTTAAAACCATTTTCCCCACCTAAGTAGCATTCCCAATAAACCAGCTGCTGTCAACTATTATTGATAACAATATATTATTATTTCCCAAAGTCAAATCAGAATTTTTTGCAAGTAAATTAATTGATATTTTATAAACTACAAGCTAGAATTTACAACATTAGAATAATCTTGCCGTTTAGGTCACAAATGGCTATATACATCCTGATGCCAGATAAAACTATCCTTAGTTTTCCAATGGAATCTGAACTATTGCAGTATGCCTGATTTAGTCTGTCAGACTGACATAAGTAACATGTTTTATTCCTGGATCTGAGCATTGCCATACAACCTACTCAAATGATAAGAGGAGGAGAACCTTCCAACTCACAGTATGCTGCAACACAATAAATATAGCTTGACTGGATAAAGAAAAAAGAAAAATGCTAATTTCAAACAATAAAGAAAAAAGATATATAAAGGTGAATAACTTTAAATAAAATAATTAATTGAGTAGATCATCACCATTAATGTGCGACCTTCCAGGACAAAGTGCAGCAACATCATAAGATAAGATCACAATGCTATCACAAAGCACTGGCTGCAGGATGGTATTTGGACCATAAATAAAACAAAAGGAGAAGCTGGAAGTGATGAGGAATTACTCTGATAAAGCCTACACAGATCAGGTTTGCCCAAACAACATGTTCTGATAACTAGTCCAATTAGTTAGACATGGGTTGAAGCTGGCAATCTCTGAGCAACTACACATGTCCCCCCCAACAATTTACAAAAACAACTGCTTGAAGCATAGCATTTATTCCCTAGATCTATATTATGCTAATATTCTTTGATCTGGCTAATAATCACCTGCCTTCCTTTGAAATAAAGACTTTTTCTTCTTGGTTTGTTTTTTTAATGCCTAGGTGTCATCAAGTAAAAACATCAGCTTAACAGCATAATTTTTGCCACTTCAAAGTAAAGCTTTTGGCCTTTAACTGCAATTTGAATTTTAAAAATTTAAGCAAACAAGATAATTATTAAAATGGGAGATTTTACTAAGCTTAGATTCTTAAACAAATCTGCAGGCTAATCTCAAAAATGCAAAAAAATTGTTACTTCTTCATAAACTTTTTTTTTCTTAAATTCTAAAATCAAAGAAAAAAAAAGATAGTAATCAAAGCAAAATTTTTAGATGTAGGTCCTTCCATTCTTGTATATGAAATTAAAAAGGTTTTAATAGCAGACCCATCTAAAAAGCTATCCTGTAAATGGCACTGTGTTGTATATATATAAGAATTCTGTAGAGAGAGAGTGTGTATGAGTGTGATGGTCCAACCAAGAGATTGAAGAACTTCATATCCACATCCTTACAATCATGTTCCAGAGGGATATTCACAAAATTCTAGAAGCAATAAATTATATACTCATAACTTATGTCTGAACTAGTTCAGGTGAGTTATCACGACCACCAAGAATACCCTTGAAAGGGGGCAATAATATGTTCCAAATGTAATTTATCTTTCTTTATTTTCTTTTTATTCAAATGACTTTAAAAAATAAAGGAAGAAAGTATATTGTACATACAATTTGTAACATTTAACGAAAAAAATTAAATAAATTTTTTAAAATCAAGTTTCATAAAATATACTTTTGAATAATTCATTTGTGATTTTGATAAATACTACATTTTTTTATTCCCCAGTATCAGAGACAGGTCATAAGGCAAAGACCCAGCTGGGTCAGTTTCTAAAACCAGATGCTTAGCCTGGTGCTCAACCTTCCCATTAAACCAGGCAAGGGTGGCTTATACCCTGAGATACAGCAGGTAACTAAGCAAAAAATACTCAGTAAAACCCTTCATTTTTAAATATGGGAGGAAACTGAAGTGAACAGAGCAAACCCACACATGGCTGCCTGGTGAAGGAGAGAACAAACCATAGACCATATCAGGGAGATAGGCCAAACCAGGCCATTATTCCCTGCCAGCATCGAATTGGAGTCTTAAACCCTAGCAGTCAAGTGAACTATCCACTGGACTCCTCCCCAATATTGCACTATTATAAATAATACAAAAGAAAATGTAAGAAAAATTCTTGACTTTATTTGCTCCCAAATTAAAAAAAAATTGAATACAACTATATCATTTATTATTATTTTTACTAAAAATATTATAGTAAAACTTCATAAAGTGTGATATAAAAGTAATTCAAAAAGAAAAAAAAATGACAAGTTCCTGCTTTTCTACCTAGCAAACGAATAATTCATATTTAAAAGAAGCTAAGAAAAAAGACTACAGTAATGCATCTGGGTTGTGAAGCATGTGCAGAACCACAAAAATTAACTAGAAAACTAATGTATACATGGGAAACTCTTTGTCCAAAAACAGTTACTAATGACACATTTGGTGGCAATTAGAGATGAAGTGAATATACTTATTTTATACTTCTTCGTAATACAGTTCATGCTTCAAATTAAAATGTAGTCATATACACATATTTTTAAATGATTATCATCAAATTTGTACTATTATTGCACTGGTTTCATCATGATAACAGTAAGATAACTATGCTAATGATTTAGATTTTCCGCATGGGTCCAGATGTTCTGCTCAACAATGCTTAAGCAATGATTTTGTAAAATTTGATTATGGAATTTTTCCAAATGAGTTTTCCATAGCCTGTTAATACATAATCTATCTTTTATCATAATAGTGTTTGTAGTTAGAGTATATTTGAATGACTTCACTTATTTCATACATATTCTGATGTAAATAAGATTTGTAAACTTTGAATTATACTAATATGACTAATACTAAAGTGCTAATAAGAATACGTTTGGCCAAAGATAATTTGTCCATATACTTTTATTTTTGTTTTTGAATGCAAATATCTAGTAAGCATACAGTTTCTCCCATCTTGAATGACTCATTCAAAGAATGCTTTACAGACCCTAAGAGCTAATTTAAGAGGTACATGGTAGGTAATTGCACTGTACCATCTCGCTTTTATACCGTAGCCTTTAGAAATGAACAAAAATAAAAAAAAAGATTCCAATGCTTTTTATAGATATGTACAGATCTTTGTTAAGATCCATCTTACTAATTATACTGCTCTGCCATATTAATTTTCCAAACCACACAAATAAATGTATCTGACCAATTTTGAATATTTCAATTGTGATTATACATATAGTGTGTAGCGTGCATTATCACCATGCCAAACACAGGCAGATTCTTAATATTTCTCCATTTATTCGAGGTTGTGTCACAGGTTACTTAGTGTGTGGTCAGAATAAAAAAATCAGCATTTTTCATGGATCTAAGTTCACCAAAGCAAATTTTGCTGCTGTAGCAAAATGACCTGGAAGACTTTCAGCAGTGATATCACAACAAGAATGTGCCATTACACACCACTTCTATACTCGCGATCAAGAGTTTCTTGCTGACAACATCCATGCAACAGAAACAAAACAAAGATCGAAATCATATCCACTGACTAGGCCACAGAAACTATGTAACATGTAAGAAATTCCTTCTGTACAACAGAAAAATAAAATGCTTTAAAAGGATCTCATCAAGCACTGATAGGGTGTACTCTTCTCCAGTAAGCCCAGCTTTCAGTAATTTACATCTGGACATTGCATATGGGCTTGGAGTACATTTAACCAAACTGTCTTTGGCCCACAGTCAAGTATAGGCAACAGTGTCATGTTGTGGACTACAATTTGGCACACTGGAAATTCAAAATTGCTGCTTGTCAAAAGATGTCTAAATTCTTCCAAGTACATTGTCATTTTAAAGGCACATCCACCAATGAAACAAACAACAAACAAATTTACTGATCATAATCATCAGGATGCTGCTGATACATGTTATACTGCTTGTGTGATCATAGTTTGAAAGAAAAATCAAGGTAGTTAACTTATTCCTTGGATATGAATCCATTTAAGCACCTGAAGAAACATATGAATCACTGGCTAAGAGGAACATTCCACCAGTATGATTAAATTAAAGAAAGATTCACTAGATACAAAGGTACTAAACTAGACCATTATATAAAATGGTCAGTTCAATGCCAAACAGGAAAGAGACATCATCATGCTTAAAAAGGTGCCTTCCTTGATCAATTACTAACAAATATATAGGATTTAAATCTATTGTTGTCTTAATTTACTATTTTCCCCAACAAATTATCATATTATAATGATAACAGGTATCATTATTATGGCAGGGCACTGTCTATCATAAAGCAATATCATGGTTTGGCTGGTGTTTTTGCTAGAAATAATATTCTTTCAACAGTACTAAAAAATACTAGAAACAGATAATATAGATTTGTATTATTTCAGCATCACTCAAATAATACACACAAATTAGTAGTAAAATTATTAGGTGAACAATTAATTTTGAAAAGAAACAACTAAGCCCAAGTGTTTTAACTTGCTTTTGTAATTAATATATAAAACTACAAATCAACTGATGCCACAGTATTATTGTCATAAGAATGAAGGTAGACAGTTGGCGGAATACTAAATTGATTCTTGGAAGATTAAATTAAAATAAATTTGTTTATTCAACCCTGTACCTACAATGTATACAGCTTCCAGAACTGAGGATAATGACAAAGCAACTAAAACAATAATAAATTCATGGTTCTGGTTAGGTTAGCATCCAATTTCAGTAAGGGTCCTCCACTGTGGTGTAAAATGTATACATATATCAGATTGGGTTTCTTCTGAACTGGCGAAATTTTAAAAAAGGGGAACAAAGTTAAAATCTAGTAAGCAAAATTCTGAACATGCAACTGTCTCCCCATAAACACATTTCTGAAATCAGATAACTAAACTTGAACTAACTGCATTTTAAAATTTCAGCCATAAAAAAAAAACAAGCAGTGTTTACTAAGATGGATATTTTAAACTGTATACAATTTTTTAAAATACCTGCCTCGTGTA
Organism: Nautilus pompilius; assembly: GCA_018389105.1. Taxonomy (NCBI): domain Eukaryota; kingdom Metazoa; phylum Mollusca; class Cephalopoda; order Nautilida; family Nautilidae; genus Nautilus; species Nautilus pompilius. The sequence goes on from JACATO010000338.1 coordinate 258,064, forward strand.
AAAATTCAAAGCCAACCCATTGTAATCTAACTGGGTCATGTCTGTCAACAAGCTTGCTTAGATTTACAGTTAGGTATTTACAGATTTGCTGTGTTGCCAAAGTGGACAACAACAACTTCACATCTTTCCTGAAAGTGCCAGAGCCAGGCATCTAAAATAATTTCAGCATTAGCTGAAGAAGTATGAATTAACACGAATTGTGCAAGGTGTTATAAACTGACAGAATTAAGTATTCAACACTTCTCACTTTTCCTCTTTTAACAGAGCCCACCTGTGTTCTCTCTCAAATACTGCCTCCTCTATCTAGGTAGACAAAAACATTATAGCTGGTTTTCAAAAAAAAAAAAAAGAAGAAGAAGAAAGGTTTTTGATGAAGTTCCAACTACTTTACTCATTTCCACAGGGAAAAAAAAAAACAAAGATGTAATATTTAGAATACATAATTTATTAGCATCAAAATTTCAAAAGGAGTTATTTTCCTGAACAATTGTAAATAAAACAGTCTGGATTTACTCATTTTTTAGTCTGCATAATTAACAGATTTTAATGCCTGAAGTAAAATGAACAGTTACTATTTGACTGACTTTCAAAAAAAAAAAAACAACAGGGGAAGACTATTATTAGTTAGAGATGTGCCAAATAACACTGTTACTTTAGTTGGTGTTTGTTCAGTACCCACCCAGCAAGGAACTTCATGAATTTCACCTTGGAATTTCTCTTTAAAACATGGCTATCCAAATAAAAGTTTTCATGTCAGCAAGACAAGATGCTATTAACGTTACATCATCTAGTCTCTGCATACATTACTAAGTAGTACATTTATTCTTGTATACTTTCGAGAAACACAACCAAATGAGAACATCAGATGATTTACTCACATCCACATCTGTAAGAAGGGAGCAGGCAAGACAGCACAAAAATAATACAGTAACTCTCTGACAATCTAGAGCTTGTTCCAGTAATACAGTAAATCACAACTAATATTTATCAGTGAAGGGTAAATTGAATAATGATCCAGGTAAACAACACAAATCAAAAGAAAATGCCATGACGATTTGCTAAAATAAAAACTTTTCGAAATATTCTTTAACCTGTGTCCAGTATTAAGAGCCTTTTTCTCATCATACTTTTAATCATTTAATTTTAGCAAAAAAAGAATATATTTATATCCATACATATATACTCATCACGAAAATACTTACATTTTTTTATACTTGTAGAAGAGAGGCTAAATAAATCCAAGTAGTAACAAAGTGTTCTGCATAATTTCTTCATGAAAATTCATGTTTAATTTCATCTACTAAATCCAGTACAGATGTAAATCCTAACAGACACTATTTTGATTAGCATACTGTACAATAGATATCTTTATCAAGCTTTTGCCTAATAACTTTAAGTTAGCTATAGTGTGGTGCTCACTGCAATTAAATTAAAAGAAAAAAAAAATTTTCTTAAGTTAGGATATAAATAAGAAAATCATTTGAATAAGATTAACAGTCTCAACAGATTTCAAAGTTTTAAACAATCTAGTGCTCATTACTTTAAAGACTTTCCATAACTCTGAAGATCAGCACTTCACAAAAGTAGAAAAGAGTTTTAATATACACAACATGGATTTTTTCCAAACAGGTTTCAAGTGCAATTTTGGAGATTACATCAGTTTCTTCATCCCACTTCTGTTAACTTATCCCGTTTTCAATGTCACCATCTACACTGTAAACAAATTTATGCTTTCTACCCCAACAAAAAATTAAAATGTGCAGACTTTTAGATTTTAATAGCATGATATTCTTTTCAAAAACTAGCACTGATCAGTGCTCACCTGATACTACAGTATGAGGCAAAAGATGACACATTATGAAATCACCTTTGTGTCCAAAAAGTGTTATCACATTTTCCAAATATTTGTAACCATCAATAACATGTAGATACTGCAATATAGTCTCAGGAACAAAAATCTAATGGCATAACTGCCACTTCTGATGATCAACTTCTGTGCTTTGAACCAAGGAAGATATGCATATATATTCCTGGATAGTTTGTGTTGTACACCAATCCAGTTACCCGTAACCATAATGTGGACAATAAAGATCTAGAAACACCAAAATAAGTCTTCAGTTAATTTTCAAATAAGTAGTTGGACAAAAATTCACAACTCAACTACAGCTAGTAAAACTAATAAGAATACAGGTGAAAGCAGCTATTGTTGCAATCCATTGGGTAGCATGGCAAAGCTAATAGAGTTAAATATGCCTGTATGTCACTGAATGACTCAAAACAGGTTTATCAAGATCTAGAAAGTGTACTTAAAACCAGTTGGGCACAAGAATTTAACCTGTAATCAGTCCAAGAAGTTTACAAGGATTCACTGTCCATTTGGTAGCCAAACAATGATCCAAACCTCCCTAGAACTACAGATGTGGGACATCAGCAAATGGCCATCAAACAAAGAAATCATGAGATGGCCAACTTACACATCTATAAATTTTAAAAGGCATGAAAAAAAAGGGAAGGGACAAAGACAACAAAAATAAAGGAGACCTAAGAAAGGATGTAAACAAGCTTGTGCTAGTAGCAATAATCCAAGTAACTTTTTAATAGAGACTAGAGAATGGAGCATAGCACATTTGCATAACTAGGTCCAAAAATGCTAATTCAAGATGAATGAAGGAATGTCCTAAAAATATTTTTCAAAAATGGAAATCAATGGAAAAGTAATTTCAGCTATTTATGGATCTAATCAAAGGAGGCAACCAAAATCAAACTAATTCTTTATTTCACAGACCACAAACATTACAAAATCTATAACAGTCTTCTCAAAGTAATCATGGAAATCATACAATATCCAATGTTCAACACTGATAACCCATATAGCTCTTAAAAATGTTTTTTTTTTACTAAAAATTAATAGCCTGAAGATTTTGTAGATACATTTTTCAGAGAATTAAAATTTTATGCACCAACTTGAAACATTGAGAATCTTACAAGATTGTCTTATCAGAGATGAGCTAGTGCATGATATTAAGGATTTCACATCTTTGAGAAAAGTTGATAGTAATATGTAAAAGTTTTCAAGCTACTCAAATTATGAGACACAATTTTTGGTTTCTAGTTGAAACAAGCTATACCTGTTAAAAAAAAAAAAAAACAAATACAGAGAAGAAACAGACATCAACATGCATATTTTTGTTAGCAACAGTTGTTTAAACAAGACAAATGCCTAGTTTTTAGACAAAATTTCCATAATTGTCAAAACAGAAACTATTTTGAATATCAGTGTAAGTGATGATATCAACAGAGATAACTATGAGGCGAGTAGTCAGCAGCGGCAGACTACTAAACTGTCCCAGCTCAGTTTGGTGTATCCCTCTGGTGTGATTTCTTCCTCCTCTTCATCAGCCAACTATGTGGGTTCCCTCCTACATTTTAAAAAAAAATATGTTCCAATAGTGTTTTCTGGTAGATGTGGAGATGTCTGTAGGTAACTCTTGATAGGTTTACATCTTGACCACAGCTCCAGAGCTCCCAACCATACCTAAGTAACTACTTGCCCACTAAGACTAGTACTAAACACCTTACTTTTCCTGCTCCCTGCTGTGAAATATTTGTAGGCCTCAAAAGTCAGGACACAGGGTTTGCCAAGTAAAAGATGATAATCAAGAGAAGTCAGCCACATTACCCATCAAAGTGTCTAAATTAATGCTGTCAAGAAAAAACCTGATGATCCCAGTTTTACCTTTCCTATGCTGCCTACCATCTTTGACAATATTACCAAAGACAGCAGGAGATTTGCATTCACCAGACAAATAAAAGTTTATGCATGTACATCAAAACTGCTGCTAAACCAGCTGGGTGTTGAATAGTGAAGTTGATTAATTCCAACAATGAAAAAGGATTCTAATGTTGAGTTTGCAAACTCTGATGATGCAACGTGCACACCATTGCTTGGGTAGCCTGTAGTAAGGCAAATTAACATATTAAGAATCTGCACAGGCAAGAAATCTGTGCCAATTTCTTTATAAACCATGAGAATGACAAGAAAATTTCAAGGAACCAAGGTGATGGAAACACCGCTCAATGCATATCAAATAACGAAGTTTGATATACTTTTCAATAAAAATCTGGTCAAACTACAGACCACCAAGAAACCCAAATGCAATTTATTTTAGTGAACAGTAATTCATCATAAAATTTATTGTGATTATCTTTGAAATAAATATTTTATTAGAAGTTTAAAAGAAAGAGATATAACAATGGTAATTTGCTCTGCAATTAGAAACACCATTTGTTGCCTGGAATGAAGTTGTCTTTCACTGTCATTTAAACTCTGACTACCAGGTAGTGTTAGAAAACAGTATATTCTGAAACAGAGTGGTTGCACTGAAACTATTTGGAAAAAAAATACAAATAATATAACACCATCAACCAGTATTAGAATGTAGCTTTATGCCATTTAAGGAGATAACTAATTATTCCTGAGAATCATGTTCTTCAAAAGCTACGCATTAAAACCTATTAGAAAATTAGGTAAAACTGACCAGAGTGAATTAAAAAAAAGAAAACTATGTTGTTTCCGTAACACTCAAATTTGATTAACCCCACCTTCCTTGTATGTGGTGGGGGCATGTTACCTGTTGAAGTATGATTGGTCACAGCCAAGGAATATTTACCAAACCAGATAGTTAATTATCAATGATCTGGCTCTTAATATTCTCAGTAGGTACAGACTAGAAAGAGAGTAGGAAATTGTGTGTAAAGGCTGAGGGGAAAAAAAGTTTATAAGATAGCTTTTATAAGTGGAACATTTCTATTCATAATTTAACAATCATCATTAAGAGGTATGGCTATTAGGTTATCTAAAAACAGAGACATGCTGATCACGTTTTCCCTTGGATAGCTGTTTTAAGATAACTATAGCCATTTTCATTTTAACTTGCAGCAACACTACAGAAATGCTCTTTAAAAAAAACCACAAAAAAAAAAAAAAACGATGAAGAACACTCATAAATTAGTTACAGATTTGTAAAAGCACCTGTGATATACATAAATATTACGCAGATAATTAATTTGACAATTCTACCATCCATGCTCATGTACTGACCAGGAACCAAAAAGAGATCTGTAATCACAGGAAACACTTAAGCAGAACAATTGGAATTGAGTGATTAATTTGTGGGTGAAAGAACCGGCAGCTGAAGGGTAAGCACAAGGAAATGCTACTTGTATATAGTGGGGTTTTCGAGTCAGGTTGTGTAGAACTGGTGCAAGAAGTTCCCTTGTGGCAAGGTTAGAATAACCAATACAACTTGTTGCTGTAATCACAGTGTTAATGTGTATGGAAGAGATGATGCAGAGAAATCAGCACTACCACTGTAAGGCCCAAATATTGCCTTTAAAAAAGCTCTTGGCATTTCCAGTATGATGAGAAAGAATTGAAAGTAGCTGTATCAAATGGGCATGAGTAAAAACCAAAATGATTCTATATCAGCAGTGTATAAACTTTTGAAGTGATGAGACAAGTGTCTCAATGCAGAGTAATGTAATTTTCCTTTGTAACCTATTTACTTAGTACTGTTTACATTTTATCAAATTTTCCAAAGCACAAAGAAAAATAATAATTGAAAAACTAAATTCAGAAGTTCTTCCAGTATTCTACTGAAATCCAAACTATATCTATATTGAAGAAATCTGTAACCATGCACAAAAGTATTGGTGTTGCTAATTTTCAGTCAGATGCTATAAAGGCAAGCTACAAAAGGCCACCAGTGAAAAGTGATAGCATGGGATATAATTCTTCCCATTCTAGACTGTTAGGCAGTAGTGGACAATTGCCACTCTCACCCATTCTCTGTATTTTCAACAAATAAAAAAAAATAAATTTCCTTTTAGAAATAGAGAAATTAGAAATTTTGCAATAACTGCTAATGATATGCTTGTACTTTCAGGCCAGAGATTTTATCCTTCAGAGAATGTATACAATTTAATATAGATTGGTATAAGTCTTTTCTTGTAGATAATTCTTGAGGTTTACAAAGCTATTACAGTAACCCTAATAATTTCCAACTTTTATTTGCCAGTTAACATCCTTCATATTTAGTTTTATACGAGGTCTGTCGAAAAAGTATCTGACCTTAGGCTGGGAAAAAAAAATTGCGTACTTGATGGGGTTCAATTGCTAATCCCCTTCGAAGTAGACCCCTTGTGCCTCCACACACTTAGCCCAGCGATCCTTCCACTGTTTGAAGCACGTCTGGAATGCTTCTTCCTGAATGGCTATCAGCTCTGCCGTCGCATTCCGCATGATGTCCTCTCGGCTCTCAAGGCGGAAACCGTTCAGTGGCATCTTCACTTTTGGGAACAACCAGAAGTCAGAAGGAGCCATTTCTGGAGAGTAGGGAGCCTGGCAAATGAGCAAAATGCCTTTCTTTGCCAAGAAACCATGAATCAGCTGTGATGAATGAGCCGGGGCATTGTCATGATGCAGCTGCCAGTTTTGCAAGGCCCAAAGATCCGGTCTCTTGTGCCGAACTGTATCACGAAGATGTTGGAGGACTTCGTGATAGTACTCCTTTGTAACTGTTTGTCCTTCTGGTGCATATTCATGATGCACAACACCTCGGTAGTTGAAGAAAACAGTCAGCATCACCTTGATTTTGCTCTGGACCTGACGTGCTTTTTTGGGCCTTGGCGACGTTGGGTGCTTCCACTGTGATGACTGGGCTTTGGTTTCCGGGTCGTACCAATACACCCACGTCTCATCTCCAGTTATCATGGTATTCTGGAACTCAGGATCCCTGTTGGCAGTATCCAGCAGGTCCTGTGCAACCTCAAGACGAAGTTGTTGTTGTTCCTGAGAAAGCAGCTTGGGCACAAATTTTGCTGCCACTCAGTGCAAGCCCAAATCCTCATTTAAAATTGCATGTGCAGAATCTTTACTGATCTCAACCTCATCACCAATTTCCTGTACCATCAAATGACGATCCTCCATTATCAAGGTCCACACTTACTCGATAACAACTGTATTGTGGCTTGTTGATGGCCTCCCAGAACACTGGTCACTCTCCACCGATGTGCGGCCATCTTTGAAACTGTTTTACCATTTTTTTAATTTGGGTAACACCCATGGCATTGTCACCTTTTGAATTTTGCGAATTTTTTCCGCTTAGGTATCTCCAAGCTTTTGGCAAAACTTGATGCAAGATCGTTGCTCCACACGTTCCATCATCACGGGTGAAATGAAAATGCGATGAGTTAGTAGAGCACCTCACACGATGGCTGCCTGACAGCGACTGACACATCCAGTGAGTTCGCCAAAAATCACACATGCGCATGAAGGTATGTGGCTCCACTATGCAAACTTTTGCCTTCCTAACGTCATTACTTCCCACGGGAAAAATAAAGTTGGATACTTTTTCAACAGACCTCGTATAATAGCTTATTGCCAAACAGTATTTTTTTGTTGTTCTTTTTTTATTTTTAGAAAGGAAGGTGGTAATCATCATCTCAACAGAACAATTCATACAAAAGGATCCACACAATTATGGATAATTAAACACCTTACCTTAAGTCCAGGAGAAAAGAGTATGCAATATACTGTCTCTGATAGTAGGAAAAACTAAGTAATGGCTACATTATAAGAATAAGTGATGATAAAGAGACAAATGTTTTATATGAGAAGTCAAGGAAATCCTAGCTGTAATTAATCCAGCAGTAAAATACTGGCTGGCCACATTTATAGTACCTTTACATCGGCAATAAAAATCCCAAATGATCAAGCTGCTGTGATCTGACGACACAAATATCAGCATGATATAGGAAGTACTGCTGTGGATGAATCATCAAATGTTTGTTTGTCTTAGCTAGTGTCTGCAAATAGATCTGAAAAAACTAGCATTGTTCAGTAAGGTGAGAGAGAGAGAGAGAGTGAGTTTCCAACAAATTATCATGTGATGAAAACTGGAGAGAGTAAAAACAAGCATTTCTTAACCTTTTAAATTCCATGTAAAAAATAAACTTCTCGAAAGCTCATAAAATAGTCAATAGTGAGTTTACAAAAATCCATTATTAATACAAAATGGATTGGCATTTCTGAATATACTTTAGAAGTAAAACTGAAAAAAGCTCATGCATATCTAATAAAATTAAGCACATTGCAGAAACATTTTCTCATGCTACAAGAACTAACCTTCACATGCTATTTCAGTGAGCCAACAAAACCTACTCAAATATACAATAGGTATCTATCTTGAGCTTGATTGTCTCAGTGTTCCATACACATATGAAAGAAGAGAGTTGCAAAATTTAAACAGCATCCCAGAATCTCTTAGGTCCAGCTGGCATTGAGAAATGATGTAGCATTCAGTTTGGAACTTAAAACAATGTGGCAGCACCATAACAGAGTTGTGCTGCTGCTGTCTGACAATCTACAGAAAAGATGCACTCCATTTGGAATTCACAAAAAAAAAAAAAAGAAAAACGTGTGAAGTGTAAGAAAAAATTATGATTTTCATTTCAAATCAGGAATCAGTTTAGTTTATCATAAATGAATTAATTATATAATTTTTAAGTATTAGATGTCAAAAACAGGATACTTTTGTTTACTCGATAATCTCATTGATCAAAAATATTCACATAGACTGCCAACTTAAATCTCTAGCTGTTTTCTTAACAATTTGAAAGTATTTTACAAAGGTATGCCCTAGAAATGTGTGTTGACAGGTACTTGTAAAACAAGTGGTAGTCCCAAAGCATAATTTTTTTGTTTTATTGCTATCTGATCTCCTTGTGGCAAATGTTTAAGATTTTCAATTTTGTTTTCCAAGCAGTAAGAATTGGTTGAATCATTTTGCAAAAGAGAAAATATATTTATCATGCTGGAAAAAAAGCTGCTTCCAAAAATGAACCCAAACTAAGCTTGAAAGTATTCTAGTAGCAGTAGATGATATGTCTAATTAATATGTACCACACAGTACTGCTAAAAAGGAGAGAGAGAGAGAGAGAGAGAGAGAACTGAATATATGCTTTTGTGCATAGGCATGGATTTAAATAACAAATGTTGATTATCTGGTTTAATTTGACCATGTTCTTTGTCACTGATAGACCAGTGGTTACCAACCTTTTTGGACTCGTGGACCTTTTTCTAATACTCAAAAGACCTGCAACACCCTGTTACACTTCCATAATTGAAATTTAAAACTACAAAAAATAAGTTTAATCAATACAAATTCAAATGAATATTATTGGAGAAAAATCAATTTAAATGTTCCCTGAACTAAAAAGTAACAAAAACAGAAAAAAAAGTTTTAGTACATTTCATCATACATTTATTGAAAATCATTTTAGTGATTTTTTGGGGACAACATCTGCACATACAGTAAATTCACAACAGCTAAACAGAAATCTACTGGTGTCGGTGAACTCTACCTCTGGCCAGAACAGCTGTGTGGTGTGTCGTGTTGGTGCCCAAGTTTGCCTAAAATTGAGCTGGGTAGTGCACAACCGGCTGAAGTCACAGTCCAGTCCTTGTAGCGTGCTTTGCCCCAGGCGTTAGCCAATGGGAGTGCGGCTCGATTGTGTCAGTCCTACGGTGGTAACAGTTCGAGTTCCGGCCTTTGTCGCCAGTGTGTATTGTCCGTGTTTCTATGAGGGTGGCAGAGCAATAGGAAGCCGCAGAGGGGCCGGTGATGCAAGCGTGTCACTGCAGAGGTCTGTGATGCAACCAGCAGTGCCTGCCTTTGGAGACAAGCCTAACACCTTTGGCGCTTGGCCTCCCATCAGTGATACCGGCATATTGGATGCAGGGTCATTTTTGTATACTTTTTCTGGAAAAAAGTGCATCTTATAAGCCAGCAAATATGGTACATATAAACAAAACAAATACATACTCATGAACAGTTTCTTGATTCAGTCATACTACAAAAATTGAAACTGCCAGGGTTCCACAACCCCCCCCCCCAAGAAAACACTTCACAACCCCCTAAGGCGGTTGGGAACCACTGGCCTAGACCCCTACTCCTCTTTCCAAAAAAAAGCTTATGAATATGAACTGGACAATGAGTGAATTAGGAAAGTGAAAGCAAGCTTTGAAATTTTACGAACTTATGGAATTAATTTAGGTAAATGGAATAATATCATTATTATATTACCAGACTATTCTAGTGCTGGGTACATATATTCACATATTGTGTTTAATATAGAGTTAGATGTGGTGAACATGACAGATTTTGAGCATACATCAAGATGATGTACACAATTGTCAAAGTACATGATGAATTTTCATCTAAAAGGCTACCTTATTAGGCTAAATACTTTCACCATTTCTGAAAAAAAATAGAGTCTGAATCCTGTAGTACCTTTGCTAATGGCATACCAAGGATACAAAATAAAGTTCTCATTGTCTTCCTTCTAAGTATGTTAACTTGTAAAGAATCATAAATATGACATTTTCAAATTACACAAGAATCATTTGCCTTAGAAACTAAATTTGAAACCTGTATTTTAATTTATGTATTAGAAAAAAAAACAACCTATTTTTAAAAGTGGGTATGAAACACATTTTGAAGAGTGAAAGCCCTTTAATAAAGGAGTTACAGCCCTTTTTGTTCATGAGTTGTGGCACACACACACACACACACATATATATATATATATATATATACAGGTGCATCTCAAAAAATTAGAATATCGTGGAAGAGTTCAATATTTTTTGTTAATTATTTCAGAAAGTGAAAATTGTATATATTCTAGACTAATTACATGTTAAATAAAATGTTTCAAGCATTTTTAAATTTTAATTTTGATAATTATGGCCTACAGCTAAAAAAAAATAGAAAAACTGTATCTCAAAATATTAGAATATTCCATTTCCAATTTGAGTAAATCACTATTTATGCAGTATAAATACCATGAATCTCTCAGTTTGGTTCAGTACACACAACCACAATCATGGGGAAAGACTGCTAACTTGACAGTTGTCCAGAAGACACTCATTGACACCCTTCACAATGAGGGTAAGCCACAGAAGGTCATTGCTGAAAGGGCTGGCTGTTCGCAGAGTGCTGTATCAAAGCATATTCATGGAAAGTTGACTGGAAGAGAAAAGGTGCACAAGCAAGAGGGATGACCGCAGCCTTGAGAGGATTGTCAAGCAAAGCCGATTCAAGAACTTGGGGGAGCTTCACAAGGAGTGGACTGAGGCTGGAGTCAGTGCATCAAGAGCCACCACGCACAGATGTGTCCAGGAAATGGGCTACAAGTGTTGCATTCCTAGTGTTAAGCCACTCCTGAACCAGAGACAGTGTCAGAAGCATCTTACCTGGGTTAAGGAGAAAAAGAACTGGACCGTTGCTCAGTGGTCCAAAGTCCTCTTTTCAGATGAAAGTAAATTTTGCATTTCATTTGGAAATCAAGGTTCCAGTCTGGAGGAAGAGTGGAGGGGCACAGAATCCAAGTTGCTTGAAGTCCAGTGTGAAGTTTCCACAGTCAGTGATGATTTGGGATGCCATGTCATCTGCTGGTGTTGGTCCACTGCGTTTTATCAAGTCCAAAGTCAACGCAGCCATCTACCAGGAGATTTTAGAACACTTCATGCTTCTGTCTGCTGACAAGCTTTATGGAGATGCTGATTTCCTTTTCCAGCAGGACTTGGCACCTGCCCACAGTACCAAAACTACTAGTAACTGGTTTGCTGACCATGGTATTACTGCGCTTGATTGGCCAGCCAACTTGTCTGACCTGAACCCCATAGAGAATCTATGGGTATTGTCAAGAGGAAGGTGAGAGACACCAGACCCAACAGTACAGACAAGCTGAAGGCCGCTATCAAAGCAACCTGGGCTTCCATAACACCTCAGCAGTGCCACAGGCTGATCGCCTCCATGCCAGATGCAGTGATTCATGCAAAAGGAGCCCTGACCAAGTATTAAGTGCATAAATGAACATACTTTTCAGAAGTTTGACATTTCTATATTATAAATCCCCCTTTTTTTAAATTGAACTTATGAAATATTCTAATATTTTGAGATAGTGGATTTTTGATTTTCATGAACTGTAAGATGTAATCATCAAAATTAAAACAAAAAAAGGCTTGAAATATTTCACTTTATGTGTAATGAATCTAGAATATATGAAAGTTTCACTGTTTGAATTAAATTACGGGAAAAAATGAACTCTACCATGATATTCTAATTTTTTGAGATGCACCTGTATATATACAGAACAAAATTTAGACACACGAGATGTGTAGTAGGCAAAACTCCAGTGTGTGATTCATTTGACATAAAATGAGCCCACTGTGTGAAATAAGAAAGTTTACAACAGTTTATATTATTATCAGCAGTACTGTAATTTCCTTTCTTTTTTAAAAAAAAGGAAAGATACAAAACAATAACGGTTGGTTAGTTATTTGCAACAAAGTAATGTCACTTATTTACTGGCTATAATAATGTATTATTGTTTATCATACCATGTAACATTAATTTTTTATTGAAAATATCAATAATGAATACCTGATGCAAGAAACTTTATTAAATAACATTTAGTTCAAATCTATTTATTGTGTTACTATTTTCTGGCTATCATGAAGAATCAATACAATACGACACATTATGATTGAGTAAACTTATTCCAAACAAAATCTGGTATCCAGTAATAAATAAGTCTACATAAAATATCCAGCACTTTTGTTGTGTAAAACCAAAAACTAAGTATAACTCTTTGGGAAATTATCTACGTATATAAAAAGCCAGAGAATGCAGTTCCAGACTCCAGCAGAACTAAGTGACTGTTAAGATTCTAATTCATCATCATTGGCAGTAGTAAGTACTATTACCACATCTTCAAAAATCAAATTATAAAATAATACTTTCAAATACCCAAAAACAAATGAAAACTACATTGACATAAGTACCATGAGTTTGGTCATAGTTTATCTTTTATGCTGTTTTCCATGGACTCCCCCACTTCAGCTCTGACTGCCAACTGACCAGAAGTTGGATTCAACTGAAAAGTATTTAAATCCAGCAGAATTAACAAAAATAGAATGTCACAGCAAACTATGGTTGCATCAGGATGACTGAAGCTCTGGATATACTACATATTGGAAGATAAATCATGCCACTACATGATTTTCTGTTAAATATGAGAAGTGACTCGATACCATCAACTTCATCCTTCCAATAAGTATTTGTTAAAAAACGCACAAACTTTAATTACTGTTTGCTTAATTTCAGTTACTGAAAAGAGTCAAATAATTATTGATACTGTCAGGACTTCTACTAAGTTAAGATAGAACCATTAAAGAGCCCCCATGTAAATTTTTATAACTACTTTGAAGATCAAGCAAACCTGAGGTTTAGCATCTACATAAAAACAAATCACATTCTTTTAAAAAAATAATTTTAAAATTTGTAATAATATTCATTGCCCTAACTGATAAAAATCCAATAAGAAATTAGGAATGATTGAATTGGAAAAATGTGTCAATCTTTAGTGGGAAAACAAATATGCTTTATCACCATAACAACATGTCAGACTATCTGTGTGTCATAAATTTGTTAAATGCCCTAAGTACAAGATCATGAGGATAAAGATAGGTTACTGTAATCATGTAAGGTACAACATTTCTGTTGTTAGCTGCGCAAGATTCACTAGATTTATATTAGTGAGTCACCCCACAAATGAACCCAGATATATACATGTCATGGTTAAGGGTCAGGATTGTCAAGATATGTTAAAGCAGAAAGTATTTATTTAGTATAATTTACCGTCTGTCATACACTTCCATAGTTATGAGGGGTTGCAGATCCCCCATCTTGGTTATGAAATTAGGGATTATGCGCTTACATACTGAGTGAGTTTCATGACCACTTCTCTGCATGAGAGGCCATGAATGAAAGTCCCTATCAGAACCTTTCATTTTCAGATGTTGAAAGAAAGTGGAGTGTCTTGATGAAACCAACACGACTTGCTGGTACGAAAAAAAAGAAGAAACCATGCCAGGGAAGAATGCCAAACTGAGCAAATCCCAACAAGGATCTGAACTCAGGCTCTCAACCTCAGTAGTCCAGCATTCTAATCTTCAAACCACTATTCAGCTTTTTGCACATGTTTATCAAATTTCTACAGTCTGATCAAATTAGATAAGTAAATAAACAGTATCTCGCTGTCTGATTTTTCATTTTATTATATAATACCCAAAATTTTCTAAGAATGAAATGATTATAATTATCAACAACTAATGAGTATTACATCTAATACTAGTGCAGTTTACTTTTACTTTTGGTCAATAACTCTCATTTAGGACCCTCTTGCAGCACCTGACTAAATTTCTGCCAGTGCTTAAAGGTCTGAGATGCTCAAAGAACTGCATCCTGTCACTTTGACATTTAAGTGACACTTCATTGCCAAGTTGGTCAGTTTTAAATGTTGGCTAATACAGAATGGCAGACATGACATTGGATGGCCACAGAACCTGGCAAAGAGAATGGTATGCTAAAGACTTAGAGCAACTAAACAGCACCCAGCAGATGAGATTTAGTGTTTGCTACAGTGTTGTTTCTAGGGCCTGAACTCACCATCAAACGTTTGGTAGTGCTGCCAGACAACATGGTAGGGGATGATTGGAATCAATGATGCTATTGACAGGATCACTTTTTTGGTCTTGCAAGCAAGAGGAGAATGTTTCTGGACAGCGATAAATCCAACTTTTAAAATGCAAGTGTCAATGCCTCAATTACTAGCTATACATAAATCAGCCTCATGCTAATGATATGCAGTAAAGAAAAGCCTCTAAATGCATACCACTAACCATGGACCACCACACAGTGTGGATGAGCTAGGCTGTAAACCCTGTAAGGTGGACTCTGGACTTTATATAAAAGATTTATGTTCCAGTGTGAAGAAGACAGAAGTTTCAAGATGCCAAAACTGCTGAGCATGAACACTTTTGGAGGAGGCTTACTGATGATGTAGGGAGGAATTAGCTGAGTTGTTAAGACTAATCTCCATGTTTTCCAGAATGACACCATGACAAGTTTAATGCACAAAGATGAAATCCTTGATTTTTGACACCAACTGCTAATGTTATTGAGGATAACTTCATTCTCATGGATGATGACACCCATCCACGTTGTGCCTAAGAGTCAATAAATACCTGAAGCAGAAGACAGTGGTCTGTACAGAAATGGCCAGCTCATTCTGCAGACAAAACATATTTAGAACCAGCTTCAGACTACCATTGTAAGATGTCCTGTGCTACCACAAACTTTGCGGGAACATGATAAAGCTTTCAGAGGAATGGAGCAATCTGGTCCAGATCAACATTACAAATTTCATCAAGAAGATGAAATGCCAGTGTCAAGCTGTTATTTGTGCTATAAGCTTTCAGAAAAGATGATGAATTAATTTCTTAATAGGAATTTTCCAGTTTGTAGCAAAATATCAGATTTGGTACTCTCTGACTCAATAACTAATTTTTTTTTTTTGAAAGTCTAATGACCAGCTGGAACATCATTGTTTAACACCTTTGAAAACATTAATGTCTTTTTAAAGTAAGTTTATTAGTTTATACACATTCTGACTTTTTGTTTCCTTATGATACCTAAACAACATTATGACATTAATATGTTATCCCTCGATTCTTAGCAATTTTTTTAAAAGCATGTCTGTCCTGATGCCTTAATGATAGCCCGGATTATATCCCCCACCAAAAAATGGCATTAGTAGTTACAGATAATTATAAAACAGAATGACAGTGATTTTAGCACTGGAGGCAGTGCAATGCAGAGAGTCTACAAAAAAACTAAACCAGTAGATTAGAAAATAACCAAAAGTTATCATGTCTTAAAAATGAAAGAAATTGCAAAGAATAAAAGAATATAAATGGATTAATAAGCCTTTTAAAAATTAATTTGTAATAAAAAAAAACACTATTTCAGATACAACAAAAAAGATAAGAATAAAATCCTGTTGTAAAGTCATTTTCTAGTGCATGACTTTAATATTACATTTACTGATTGTCCATTTTTTCACTACAAAGTCTGTCAATTTTATTTTGTTTTTCTTATGGATTTCTGTTTAAAAAAAAAAAACCTTAACATTAAGTGCAATATCAAAAGCTTTTGAAATTCTGATTTAACAAATGCTTTTAGTCTTAATTTTAAAAAAAAAAGCATGACAAAATATCTATGTTCCTCAATCTTTGGAACACAGTAATTTTATATTTTCTATAAAAATGAAGCTAAGAAAAATAATTACAATAATTTTCATATTAAAAATGTAAGTAATTTTGCAAAATAAAAAATCTGGTTTTGTATGTGCGTATTTCAGAAAGTAAAGATCATTCATGAATAAAACAATCTTTTCATTTGCTGTGTAAACCACACAATTTCTCCTTTTGTTGGACCTTATGATCATTTGCACATCTTTGACCTTGGAGTGCATCTTTCAGAGGTCCAGAGAGGTGAAAAATCAGATGGAGCAAAATCTGGTCTTTAGAGGAGTTATGGTAAAGGCTCAAAGTGCAATCTGTTTAATGTTGATAACTGTGTGGTCTTGTTTCTCAAGCTGTGATATGCGGCACTGCTGGGGCATCCTGGTCAATCTTCATCTTAATCCATTACTGATTTTCAGTAAATTTTAAACCTTTCCAACCACTCATACACTTTTCTCTGCATCATAGAGTTCTCTTCATACTTTGCCAACATTCTCCAGTGAATTTCAATAGGCAGAACATCGTTACCCCACAGAAAAACAAATTACAGATTGCTGCTCTTCTCTGGTATACAGACAACTGCACGGCCATGTTGTTTACTCACTCATTGGTGCCACAAATGCACAATGCATAACAAGGAGCATTCAAGAATTCAAGTACCAATGCTGCTTGACGGCATGGCATTTATTGGTTTGTCACACAGCACTGATATAAACATTTCCTTATTTTTCCGAAACACCCTTATATAGCATCCCTATTTGCTCAGTTAACCTGCACAATTGGTCACTTCAATCCAAATAAGTGATTTTTTTCCTGGTATCTCTGAAACTGTCACTCAGAATCTTCAAAGTGATGGTAAAACCAATCCTACCTCATTAAAAAATGAACATCCAACAAAGTAAGCCAAGGAAGGACTTCACTAACCCTTAAACTAAATTTTTAGATCAATACTTAAGTTTGAAAATGTACAAATAATAATACAAATACATATATGACAAACCAGAGTTTCATTCTTAATGAAGTTTGCCTGCTCCAAGTAATAAGTGCGATTTCCTTCAGGCTGACTGTTTTTTTTTTTTTTCTGGGTTAGTGACAACCAAAAGAATCCATCTATTAACAAGAACCATCACAAATTTGGCTGGATGAACAAAATTCATCAGTGGGTAATTTTTTTTTAAATTTACAAATCCATGAACTAGTAAAAAAAAACTGTCTGGAATCCTGAACAAAGGCTAAGGTTTAGCAAGCTCTGGATAGTAGCTAAATTATAGATTTAGCAACACAAGAGCACATGATGGAAAAATACGTAACTACTAAAGTCACTGTAACATCAGGATATTTCTAAAGTATGATCAGACTCTAAGACGACAAGTTTGTCCGTTTCTATGGTAAAGTTTCAGCTGTTTTTTTTCTTTCTCTTTGCATTAGTAAACCTAAACCCCAGAGAATCAGCTTCAAAATTTGCTATTAAAAAAGAAAGAAAAAAATATTTTCACTACAAAGAATACACTTCTCAATCTTACACAAGAGTGATTTAAAAAGAAAACAACTTAGTTCTGAAAAATTTTTTATTAAAATTAAATACTATAGGGTTAATTTCCACCACTAACATTTTAAGGGTATTCTTGATAAAATATATAGTTTGCAGAAGGTTTTTGACCATAATTGCATCTCAAGAATATCTAGCAAATTTATTCTTGGATATTTTGGCTTTCCTTCCCACTGCTTTCATGACACCCAGGCTGATAGTTTCCACTCTCACTCCCATAGCATTTTCACTCATCCATTAATTAGCTTTCAATAAGCAGTTAGTGTGGCTTTTTTCTAACAAACTATTAAACTCATTAGCAGCATTAACCATCTAATTCAAGAAACCACATTGACAAATTCTGCTAAAAATTTAATTAAGTTTGCTATAAAGTTTTCGTCTCTGGAAATTTCTGGTGGATTTGAACAAAAAAAGAAAATAAGAGAAAGAAAGAAAGAACTTTTTGGCTGCAAACAGACTGTGAGTCAGTTCTCTGACATAGATAAAAATAAGAAAAAATTGTTAAAGAAAATACCCTTTCTTTATAATATGCTGTACTATATATGCAGCCTGGGAAAGTAGCCAGTCTGCATTTAGGGGTAAGGATATTGTTACACATTTACCTTTTTCATCACAGACACTACAACTAAGAAACCAAACATTTTTAAAGGTATTTTGATAGGGAAGAAAGCTAGTGCAATGTACTACCAGGTTTATCCACCTTTTACAAATAATGACAAAACAAGAGAAATCTACCACTTCTCTCTATGTGCATCCTCCCAAACCTTCATGTTTAGCCTCCACAGCAATTTGATGGGTTTCTTTCAGGAGCTCAGTTTCCTCCCACAACACTGCACATGTAACATTTCTTTCTTCTTTCCATAGTCTGTCAAGTCTCCTCACTGTTCAGGAGGTACATCATCATCAACAGTTAATAAGCAAGATAAACACCACCTCTGCAATACTAAATACCATAGATAAACTAGAGAATCATTCCCTCACATAGCATAGTGCTAATTCAATGTCTACTTAAACATCAGTCGTGATTTCCTGGTTGGCACAAAACTAAATTTAGTAGGCACTCTTTATTCAATCCTTCAACAAATCCTTACTAAATTCAACTGCTGCATTGTCTCCTTTGATAAAGACAAGATTTATAGATCCTATAGCACTATGAATTATACAGCACACTTAATATGATCCATCCTTACAGGCTTTTCAATTATGGGTTTGATAATTAATCCTCCATGAAATTGTGGCTCCTGCTGACAATTTCTCTCTTTGGAACTGTGCCAAAACAATATGGCACATTGTCTGAACAAAGCTTAACCAACCATTTGTTAATAAACAGTCAATTAAGTCAGACTAAATCTGATGACTGACTGACCATCCAGCTGGTCAGGCTTGTCTGCAAAGAGATGAAATGGCTAACCATGGCCTTTGGCCAAATAATTCCCATAGTACGACAGCAGTTGGTACAAATCAATAACCAGAAGAAAAAAAAATTAGCTAAGAAATGTGATAAAAGAAACAATTTCTTTTCTCATTATTTTCTAAAATTGTAAGCACTCCCACAAAAAAGCATTAATTTTAATAAGAAACCTTCCTACAGTATTACAGATTTAAAAAAAAAAACAAACAAAAATAAAACTACGTGCTAGAGTACTGTATATCTCTTTAATCAATATGTCCTTGAAGTGATTTAAAAGCAGAAAAATTTAAATTTAATTTTTAAAGTGAGAAAGAAACACAATTACATAAGTTCCCATTTATCAGCAGCTCTGGTAAAACCATTCCTGTTTCAATGAACTAATATATTAAACTTTTGGAATATAATTTTTTTTTTGGTATATTTTAAGGTTTAAAATATTTTATTATAATTGCATAACATGGCTACTATGCTTAGTTTAGTAATTACAAGAAAAGCAAGAACTCATCATGGGTTCTACAAGACTCCTCTAAGATAAATGGCCTTCAATTTATTAAAATCGGGATACATTGTAATTAATCTATGCCATACTTTCTCTAATAAATCAATATTCTTTGCCATACATTTTATTCTTTTTGAAATGATGCATTTCTTCCTTCAGAAAATCTGTTCTACACTGTTTTGAAGTTATTTTCTTTTTAACTTTTTTGTAACTTAAAATCTCTCTCTCTCTCTCTCTCACACACACAGACAGACAGACAGACAGACAGAGGTTATCTTCCAAAACAAAACAAAATCTGTCAATTTCAAATCTCTTCATATTGTGTCTGTGATGGATTACTCTTAAATCAAAGACTCAAATAGCTTTACCCTAAGGTACCCATTGCCTGAATTTCTTGGAACAGTAAGAGAGATATAAATTACTATGGTACATTAGTACAAATAATATACAGAAATATTGGTATGTGATAACATATGAAATATATATTTATATATATACACACTATATATTCCATTGTGAACATTTTTAAGACCATAGATCTGTCGTCAATGTCTAAATCAATTTTCATTTTAAAGTTTGACAATTACAACATATTTTATTTCCTTAATATTATTTCTAACTACTTTTGAGTAGAAACAGGTCTAATGACCCACCTGTTTTTGTATTCTTTTTTTATATTTTATTAACTCTCTGACCACTGAGGCTTTCAAAAAGAAAATTAATTAAGCATTCAGTTTGCAACCAGTAGTTCAAAAGTTTTAATCTGGCCTATGCAAAAATTTCAGAAGTAAAAAAGAAAAAGAAATTGGTGCAAAATTTATAACTTGAGCTGAGACCATTTTCACAAAAAAAAAAAAAAAAAGCTGAAAATCATTCACATATCCTAACAATCCCTATCAGGATTATCCTGAGTCCTGAGGATGGCTAAAAGTTTTCTAAAATGTTGATCTAACATCTCAGAATATGAACATAAGTATTATAAATATTCCCACAAATCAGGTAATAGTTCTGCCCATTCTGTTATAATGCACTATGTAGTTCAGGTACAAAGAGCACATCTTTATGAAAGAAACTTATGAACACATGTTTCATTACAACTAATCCCTGTTTGTCACAAAGCTCATTTGTATTGGCTCCAAGAGCTTATCAGTTGATCTGGTGATCCAACTGTGTCCACACAATCAGCAGAAATGAAAAAAACAAGAAAAGACAATGATTAAACTACTATTCGACATATATTAGATAGAAAATAGTCTAAACAATAATCAGCTGAAACACACTGATAAGAGCAGTGATAGATTACTGCATTACCAAATGTAACGATAGTGTCTTCCACAACAATAACAAAGAATAATAGGTGAGTGGTAATACAGGAATGTACAGCTGTTTCTACTAATCTAGTTTTTTTCGGAAAACCTCTGATGACTAGTTATTTAGAAATAATAAATGTAATGTCAACAAGGCTACTTATCTGCTAACCATCAACAGACTTCGGATGAAAGATAATATATAGCATTATAAAAAATCCAATTTTATGATAATCAAAGTTACAAACTTCCTCAATGGTTACTACAAAATTTGGGGAAAACATTTTTTAATTGTAAATATCTCTAGTAGACATATTTGCAAGAAAGAAAAATATCAGTGATATATAAACTGCTGAACTAGATTGCAATTCAGCTGCATGTCTTCCAAACATAAACAGCTTCAAACTTTTTATACAATATTTGCTAATGAGAATTTTCCCTTTTCTGATAAAGATCTAAAAGTTTCATTCATTTGGGTTATTGTCAACGATCACGTTTAGCAGTTATTGTGAATTAATCAATTTATTTTGACCTGCAGACAATTTCAGATTAATTTATAGATAGATATCAGTAAAGATATAAATAATAATAATATTATTTAAAAAAGAATGCTCACTGAAGAATCGCTTGAACTGTGCACATCCCAGGAAGGAAGGCGGCTCAAATGAAATAAAGTGGTTTGTTGTAAACTGAGCTGAATGCTTTTACTTCTAATCTAAAAGGATTGGTCAGTAAGAGAAATATAGTAGAGTATTTTTCATGCCTCTACATTTTCCTGATTATTATCCATAAACTGTCGGAATTTAATTAATACAGTTCATCTTGCATTCAAAAATAAATATCTAGGATTTCAAATTGTATAAGAATCTCATTTCAAAAGCTCTCAGCCTAAATAAGCTGATTTAATACAGTAGTTTTCTTTACAAACCAATATCTGCATTAAAATCTCCCTTTACAGGGGATTATCAATGTAGTAATCGAATCACAACACAATTTAAACTACTCTCTGCTGAAGGAAAAGCCTTGATTACTCTCCTTCAGGAGCCTTCATGCTGAACAAATCACCTATTTCGTTACATCTATTTTATAACAAATCTACTTACAAAATTCTGCATCT
The DNA here is from genome assembly GCA_018389105.1 of Nautilus pompilius. NCBI lineage: Eukaryota > Metazoa > Mollusca > Cephalopoda > Nautilida > Nautilidae > Nautilus > Nautilus pompilius. Next base: position 280,157 of record JACATO010000338.1, read on the forward strand.
GCTGATACTGAAAAGAATTTCTCAAACAGCCATGCATGGAAAGAATTTAATTCAAATTAAAAAGCTTCAAAGTTTCAGTTGATTATGGCTGAGCAAAATAACCACTGATGAATATGTGATGACTTTAAATTAAGCAGGTCCGAATAGCTTGCACTTCACAATGGTCAGCTTCAAATAATACAGACTCAGAACTACAACATGCCCAAAAACCTTTAATTGTGGTGTCTTGGTTGTTTGAACAAAGATGAACATTCATTGATACATCAACAGCCAAAGTTATACAAAGATACAGACCAGAGAGTAAAGTAAATTTTAAAATAATGCAATATGCCTGTGATAGCTCTTCTCAACCAAAGTCATTACATTCAACTGGTTCGATGATGATAGTCTAAGGATGCAATCTTGTCCTCACTTTTATCCAAAACCTCTTACTAAAAGAAAACTAAAAAAATTGCTGAAGAGAAATAACCTTGTAATACAGGAGAAAGATGTAAGACATTTAATATTAGGTGTTATTCCATTCTATTATTTTTTAATATCAAAAAGAGTATATCAGCAAAAATCTGATGGGCAATATGAAAGTTTGGAATATTTAAGTGTAAACAAATCTCTGGTTAAATGAGATTACTGAACTCTTTTTGTATCACAAACAAAGAGATCTCCATATCTCCTCCTGTTATAAATGCCATTCAGCAACAATTTATGCATAATCAGATTCCCTCTCCCCATCTTTGTGTTAGAGGCTTTTTTCTACACTTTATTCTTTCACAACAAAATCATATTTAAAATTTTTTTTTTGTACTGTTATTTCTTTGTATCAATGTAATATATAAATAAATATACTGTAAAACAGAAATTTCAGCAATATCTGAAGCTGACCTAAAATCATTTTCAAAAACAGTAAAAACCGTATTACTGAGACAGTTAATAGTAAGAAGTATGACACTTTCCTACACATTTTGCAATTTGTTTTGTATAAATTCTCTATATAAACGATGATTTATCTAAAATAAAATAAAAAAAATTATATTACCCCAAAGTGTTTAATTACAGAATATATTTTTTAATGAAGATGACACTCACTCTGAATTAAATTTTATTAGAAGTTTCTTTTAAAAAGCTATAGTAAACAAGTAATCGGACAGTCTATAATCTACAGTATCAAAATATCAAGATAGCTGAGGAATATATATTTTGATTTTAAAATTCTCACAGACAAACAAGACTGTGTGGTGGTTCAAAGAACTATGAAAAAATCTTTTTACACTGACTATGAAATCTATGACATTTAAATTATGTTGTTTCTTCTTTTTAGCCTATAAGAAAAATAAACAACTTCAAAAATGCTCTCTCACTGATGTTATTAAATAATGCTTGTTTGAAACTGGATTCAGCAATTATCAAAAACTCTTATCTAAGAGACATGAAGAGCGTATTTACAGTAATTAAAGTTAATGGTGTGAACAATCAAGAATTGCATTTAAGGACATTTCCTTGCTGTATCTTTGTGTAGAGAAAACCTTTAAACTACAGAAAAATTTTATTATTAAATAGAGGCTTTTAGCTGTCTGCTATAGGATTTTACTGTTTATCATTTGTCACTTGTTTATATCTCGTAGATGAAATAATATTTCCTTTTCCTTTCTTTCTACTACTCCACAAAGGCTTACTGTCCCTTTATAAACTAAACTCAAAGTAAAAAAAAAAAAAAAAACTATTTAAATGAACTTAAGCAAATTATTCTTCTGCATTGATGTTCAGTTATGCATACAAAATCCAATATCCTTTGGAGAAATTAATTAAAACACTAATCTGTCATTTTTCAAACAAATCAAAGATCTTCAGAAACTGGACCATAAATAAGCTGTTCAAAATCTGCTCAAGTAGAATAAACAATTACTTTTTTAAGAGGATTTCTATGATAATGGCTTCTCAGCAAGAATGTTTACCTACCTATGCATTCTGTCTTTTTTTATTTGATCATTATTTCAAGTAGCACTGGCCAAACTGTCTCTTCCAAATACCCAACTAAATATGAGCAAAAAATTAAACCACGCATGCCTAGTCCTCATCATCAAACACAGTTACGAATAGTCACATTATTTTAAATAATTGTTTTTGTTGTTCTTTAAGTCCCTTTATAAGCATTTTTATTAGAAAGCACATTTCAGAATGTATGACAAAGAGAAATCAAGCAGTCTCTTGTTTTTAATCCAGAACATGACAGCAGCATATGATCATTAAAGTTGAACGCATGTTTTATTTGCATATCAGTTTTGCTGGATTATGAAATGAATCCTTTTAGTATTAAAATTTAAAAAATATATATTTTTAAAAGTTCTACATTATTTTGTATTTTCTTTACTATCTCCACAAACAAAGTTAAATTCATTGCAAGGTTTTAATATTGTTCAAAAAGCTTATAATGGCTCATGTGTCTATGAAACACCATTCTATCTATTCACAAATGTACAGTTGTACTCTTCTCCTAGAACAAGCAAGTAATCTAGACCTAATGTGGCTAAACTAATTTAGGCATTTCTGATGGAATTTATATCAGATTGCTTAATACATGTAAAATGGCACCACATCTGAATCATATGCAAGTACAGAAAAGAAAAGCAAATTGTTTCGTTTTCTTCTCTGTTAGTGTTTCCACCATTTGCTTTTAGTGTGCAAAGGAAGTCTTGAACAGTGCCTTATTTAACCCAACCATGAAGCTCATTTTCTTATACAAAGCAGTACAAAAAAATAACATAATGCTACAGTTAATTCTGCTATAAAGTACAATCACATACTTGCCAACTTTCCAAAATTTTCATGGGGGAGACTTTGGCAATCCAAGTCAAGAAGCGCTCAAAAATGTAAACAAAGAACAAAGAAAACCTAAACACTCATGATTCCTTTTCAGAAAACAACCTCTTATATAGATGTATGGAAGTTTTGTACAAAATTATGGTTTCGTGATTTAATTTTAACAAACTGAAGTTTTAGTTAATGACACTTGCAAAACAAATGCAGTGGGAAATACATGTACTAGATCTGGAACATGCATTTTCGAGTGAAAGTTAAGTTAACTCCACAGCATATATAAAATTAAATTGACCAGAGTATTGTTACACTACATCAATGTACGTACAATACAGTGCTCGGCATTCCGACCACAAATAAAACATCTATGATTTATTAATACACGATAAATATCTTTGACAAATGACTCGCCAGTTTACAAACAAACACGAGTGAAAATAGCAACAGAAAATATGTTGGAATACCAGTATCGATAACACACACACACAAGCAACATTTATTTCAAAATAAAAGGTTTCTGTCTTACCTTGCAAAATGCACTTGTCTGGGATGTTGAGCATTTTCTAACCCAAGGAAAATCTTTCTCCCATGCTGGCTGGTATTTTCTTTGATATTTTTGGCGTTTAGGGTTTGTTTTAGGTAGAGTATGTACTATCTTCATGACCTGTTGTCTACAAAAATATGGCAGGTTGTTGGCGCCCAAGTTCTCCTAAAGCCGAGCTGGCTGTGTGTATCCTGATGAAGTCACTGTTTAGTCCTTGTAGCGTGTTCTGCCCCAGGTGTCATGGCCAATGGCCCTAATAGGAGTGTGGTTCGATTGCATCAGTTCTACTGTGGTAACAGGTGGAGTTCTGGCCCCTGTCACCAGTATGTATTGTTTGTTTCTATTAGGGTGATGGAGTGACAGGAAGTTGTCAGGGGCTGGTGATGCAAGTGTGAATTACCACAGAGGACTATGATGCAACTGGGAGTGCCTGTGGTTGGAGATAAGCCTGCAGAGTGGCAGGTAGCTTTAGGGTCAAATGGCAGACAATGATAGTGTGAGCCATACACAACAGGGTGACGGGTTTGCTGATTTCTTATTGGTCAAAATATGAAACTCATGAAATGTTGATTATGGGTAACGAAAAATCAGGTTGTTTTCACATTTTATAGGGAGGGTTCTTAAAAATCAGGAGAAATGGGACTTTTTAACGAAAAAAGTAAGGGAGGGCAGGAGATTGACTAAAAATCGGGAGACTCCTGCCAAAATTGGGAGAGTTTACAGTATGCATTCATCCTGGATTACCAAGTAAACATCACAATATATCAAAAAATATTCTTAGAGTCCAAAAAGATTTTTAAATGGATGCCATTCAAAAAAGTAAACTACATTTCATTTCATAGTTCCATACTTTGTTCTTTTCAGCCATTCATCCTAGCAATCATCAATTAGTTACAAATATTTAGATAACTAAAGTGGTTAAGTATGCAGATTCACTTAAACGTAATGGCAGTTAAAAGTGTAAATCATTTAGCCCGGTTTTTAAAATATTACTAGTAATTATGTGTTTTCTTTTCAAAAGCACCATGAACAGAAAAGTTTCCATCATTTGGAAGCCATTTTAAAAGCTGTTCTTGAGGTATATTGCAGACTTTTTGAGTAGAGATGAAAGAAAGCAGAATTCTACCTGTGGCTTGGCCCATGTATTATGGAAAGTAACTTTGTTCTTTTATAGTCATTTCTATAATTTGAATAAGGCAAATTTTTGGTTTAAAATATAAATAGCTTGCATAATCATTAATGAAGAAGGGACCATATTCTAAAATTATTCATATAAACTATCATTCACAGTAAAAAAAAAGAAGAAGAAGCCCAAACTGGAATCCTGCTGACATGGGCAAATTGTTCTGATCCACAATATTTCATCCTCTAGAGCAATTACACTCAACTCTCAATGATCCAGAAAAATGGTGGATGGAAAACTCCAGATAAAACAGAAACACAGATAGTGTAAAACTTATGTAAATTAGGCTATAAGAACATATTTATTATATTCAACGATGAAATCTTAATTTGAGATATAGAATGTATTTGTAAAAAGAAAAAAAAAATTGTAGTGTTTTATTAATATCAGTCATTTTTGTTTCATTGATTACACTGGCCAACACTTTTTTTCATTTTTTTTCCCCCTGATGACCGACCCCACGTGCGGAAGATCGGCCGCCAGCCATCCTTACTAATGGACGATTTTAAAATAAGTAACTTCTCGTGAGCGCTATGTCGACAAAGCTTATATTTTCAGGTATGCCTGCTGTGAGGAAAGGAGCTACAAGTAAATAAGATAAATATATGCTTTTGTTTCACTAAATTCTTTTGACTCCAAATTCCTGGGTGAGAAAACACCTTTCTACTGGTCAGAGCATTGGGAAAATCCTCCCTCCCTCCAGAGAGAGAGAGAGAGGGGGTAGGGTTGGGTGGCCGGCTCTCAGTCTCAATGTAAACTACTTTTGGCTAAAAATCCTTTAAGTTTTCATTTTAAAAAAAATTATCAATTTTTGTTACTAATCGAAATTTAAATAAAATTTCTTTGAACCTAAAAAAAAAAAAAAGATCTAACACTCATTTTTAACTAATTTTTGGGTGTTGATTTAAAAAATAAAATTGGTTTTTGTCTATCATGTCAAGTTTTTGTTTTATGGGATCTTAAAATGGTTAACTTTTTACTTGGTCAACAAGGAGGATACACGAAATATCCATGTTTCTTGTGCCTGTAGGATAGTAGAGCTAAGGACAAGCATTGGACTCAGAAGAACTGGCCGGTGAGAATATGCTTAAATGTCGGAGAACCAAATATCAAAAACCAACCACTAGTAGATCGGGTAAAAACCATCTTTCCTCCTCTCCACATCAAACCGGGTCTAATGAAGCAGTATGTTAAAGCTCTGAGCATAGAAGGTGACTGCACAACATTTCCTAGCCTCAGTTATGAAAAAAATAAAAGCTGGTGCGTTTGATGGGCCACAAATCAGAAAACTGATGAGAGATCAACATTTCACAAGCTCCACGAATGATATGGAGAAAAGAGCATGGAATTCTTTCGTGACTGTTGTGAAAAATTTCCTGGGAAACAAAAAAGCTGAAAATTACAAAGATCTTATTCAAACACTGCTTAAGAATTTTCATCATCTGGGTTGCAACATGAGCATAAAGGTTCATTTCCTCAACAGTCATCTTGATAAATTTCCTGAAAATCTAGGTGATGTAAGTGATAAGCAAGGTGAAAGGTTCCATCAAGATATACAAGCTATGGAGGAGTGATACCAAGGAAGGTGGGATACTCACATGATGGCTTTCCTTCCTAATATTACCATATATAGCCTAAACAGAACTAGTTTGTTAGCCACTGATGCATCCTCTTGCTGCTCCAGGTAGTTAAGCAGATTTTCAACATAGATGAGTGTGGCACCATGACTGATGTGACAACACTCAGGAACCAACTCTTGCTCCTTTCCCTCACTTTCTTTTCACTCAGTTGTTTGTCAATGAACTCAATTCACAATTACACTGTCAGTTAGTAGCTCAGTTTACAGCAATCACTCTATAACTATTCCTCAATGTTTCTGGTATGAAAATTTTCACCACCTCTCAACTGCTGCAACAACAAAAAAATTCACTGCTAAGGTGAAATTTATTCATCAAATCATTCAAAGTCTGTTGTTGTTGTTGTTGCCCAGAATAATTTTAAACAATGACCTTATAATCTTAACAAGCTTCATAGGATTAAAAAATCTACTTCATAAATTGCATCCAAAAACTGGTTTTAAATCATCGTCTTATCCACAAGTTTTTGTGATAATCTTGCTTGGTAACGTTTCTTTGGTATGCTGTCACCCCCTGGTCCATTGGCTGCATCAGAGTTGTAACAAGCAAATATTTCACAAAAATGTTGCCATCTCCAAATTTTAAAATACTCGTTAGGTTGGGATGATATATCTAATAGCAGAATAGCTTTTTTTTTTCTGGAAAGTCTTTTGATATTAAGTGTTCTCAAATTCTGGAAACAAACTTCTGGTCAAACCATTCTTTAAAAATAGCAATGTCCATAGTAAAAATAATCTACTGGCATATTTAGTATTTTGGTTCCTTTAAATGAATGTGGCTTCTTAGATTTACTGATCGCACAAAGTTTGAAGTTTGCAAGAACCTGTTACATTTGCACAGCACATAAATGTTAGCCTTTCTTTACTGGATTTGTGGTCGAGAACATGGTATTCATTTTTGAATGTTGAAGTCCTCTTTGGTAAACATTTTCAGTAGTTTCATCTGCACTGTATATCTGCTCTGATTGAAAGCTTTCACTTTCTGTAAAAAGTTTTAATGAAAATCAGCAGTAGCTAACCAATTTCCACTTAACTTTTTCACCAAATGTTTCTTTCTCAAATGCTGCGGCATTGCTTAAATCATGTAAACCACTCGGAAGATGGATTAAGATCATCTTCCATTCCTAACTCATAATAAAAAATCTTTTTGTTTCATGCAAATCCGTCAAGACATCAAAGTTCCATTGGCTCTTTGTTGCTTAAACTATTCCAGCATTGCTCTGTTTAGTTCCTTATATATTGACTTTTCCATAGATTTACATTTAGATAAACCACACAGCATACAAAACTAATTGCTCCTTTTCCTCTATTAAGTCTGTTCACCAATTCTGTATTTCACAGAAAGCAGTTTCACTTTGCTACCCTTTACAAGTTTTTCTATTATTTCAAGCTTTTCTTGAATTGTTAGCACATTTAGGCTTATTTACCAACACTGAGGAAAAATACAACAGTGTATTTATAATTAAACAAACAAAAAAAAATCACAACACTTTCCACTTGCAATAAAAGGAACAATTACAATAGCACTTTGTCTTTCAACTTAATGAAAAAGAGCGCGCCACCTGCGAGACCATCTAGAAAATAAAGCCAGTTCATTTGAAAAATGTGTAAATGAGGGTGTAATGGATAAAAATAAAGAACAGAAAGGTGACTGACTCTGTTGCCAATATAACACAGGTTTTTATAGAGTGGCCAGATCACAAGTTTACCTATAATGACTCTGTAGTTTTCAGTGTTGTTTTTCTTGCACAGTTAATCTGCTGATGAATAACCAGAAGTAGACTGTAGTCTTAACCTGTATAATCCCTACTTTGCATAGCAACCACCATAGTAACCAACCGGCATGCACTTGCAACTGATGTCTTTAATAATAGTGCTAAAATAAGCATTTAAGTACCTTTTACTTAGAAACTGCAGTTAATTGCATTTTACTAGATTCTTACTACACTGATCAATGGAGGAACAATAACATGGATTTCAACAATAACTACCAGCAAGACATTTTCAAACCTCAGTACACAATGTTGTTGTTTTTGTTGTTGTTGTTCTATATAACGCTAACAATATGACACCAGCCCAAAATTAATTTATCCACTTATGACGACTCGAATTTTTAAATACATACAAGTTGTATTATTAAATTATAAATGCCATCAGAGGCTTGTAGGATTGAGTGCTGACAATATGCTGATAGACATGCCAACAATAATAAGAAATAAAATAATACATAAATAATTTATTAATGTGTCATAAAACATATCAACACAAATGTTCTGAAACAACCATAGAAATGCAGTAAATAAACATTTATAATAAATTTATTGATGAATCCACATTAAAAATTATTAAAATTAAAAATAGAATAATATACATTGTGTCCGAAAATAAATTGTCAGTGGTAATGAATTAGTATTTGTGGCATTTTTTTGGATTGACTTTCTGGGAACTCAAAAATATTTTAGTTTAAGGCCTCAGAATAGCTTAATTTTAGCCCTGCTGCCAAACATATATATTGAGAACTAGTTTCCATCCTATGCACTAACACTGACACCAAGATTATTATTATAACTTTAGTTTGAAGTTTGCATGAAGGGATCCTAGGCAGGATGGTGTAAATCCAGCCAAGTTAATCAGCAGCCATTTACAGACTAACTGTTGAATAGATTCAAATTTTAGTGAAGCAGAATTCATTACTAGAGCCATGGATAGATTTACATTGTAACTAGTTTTCTGAAAACACTAACTGCATTTCATTTAAAAACACATTACTCACCATCTTTTATCCGTAACACTATTGATGGATCTGTGTCAGCTGTAGAAAAATATCCACCAATCTTTGTATCCAAAAACAATTCATTTTGCGTGTGTTGTAGCTGATTTGCCCACTTCAGCCACTGCTCATCAAAAGTTGCTTCATACAAATCTAAGAGACCACGGATCACGAAGGCATAGTCATCCACAAACCCTTCAATAGGAATGGATCTGCAAACAATAAAAAAAAATAATAGTTAAATAAAAAGAAGAAAACATTTACAACATTAGAAAATCTGTGTGGTTGGAAGTACATCTACATTTTAGGCATAACTTGTGCCTAAAGAATTTCTTTGCAGAGAAAACCACTAACTTGCTTAACCATTTGTAAAATTCTTATCATTCAGCTAGGCAATTTAAATAACAATATTCATGCTGTACATTTTTAGAGAATATGCATTATCTTCTGTATAAAAAAAACAATACATAATCACTAATGTACAATATCTGCAAATAAAACAGTAAAAAACCTTTTGACATAACTAAAAGTGGCAAGTACTAACTATTTAAGAAACTTTTCTTATCCTGTTACAAAATGGCTACCAAAAAAAATGAACAAAACTAATTAAAACCACTTTACAGTTAATTTTGTTAATATAAACATAATGCAATAAAAATTTGATAACATCTATAATTTTCATTAAACACACAAAACACTGATAGATTACAACAATAGATTACTTTAAATATTGTTAGCATTAAGAATCCAAAATGCTACTATAAATTTATATAGTAGGTAAGCTAATTTAATTTGAAATAGTTGCTAATTTTTTTAAATACTTCAGATTTATAATTTAACAAAAAAAAAAAAAAAAAGAAGAGAAAATTCCTTAAGAATTCTCTTTGCAGGTAATACTAGATCATGCCTCCAAGGATAATGCAAAATTTTGACTTAAGAAACAATTTTGTTCCAGCAGAAAATTTTTTCAGAATCTATGCTGATAGGGTTTCAACTGTTTGTTAATCAGACGTTCTTCTGTAAAAAAAAATTTTCCTATTTTTTTGGACTTTGTTTTTGACCAAACTAAACTTTTATATTTTCAGAACAAAGTTCCTCTTCGCTCTGACAAATATTTTAGCCACAAAATTAACTAGTAATTTGCTACAGAAGTGTACAAGACATTCCCACTTTTTTAGACATTACATTATTAAAAGCTTTTTTTCTTTTCAATAAGAATGCCTAGAATAACTAAGAATTAATAGATTTAATGAACAAATTAAGAGATGGATTAATGAGTGCTGTCAGTATAAACAATGATTTAAGCAAGACTTAATTATGTACTAAAAACCTTTAATGACTGTCAAAATTACTGTAAATAAACTTCCTTTATGATTTAATTTCCCCTCAAATGCCAGCAGTTTTCAAAATGCTCAGATAATATATTTACTAGAAAATCTGAGATATAATCATTAACAACTTAGACATTCATTTCTAAAAAGTTAAAGACAAAAATAAAAATGTGCACTTTTTTTTTTTGATTGAGGAAGAAATTTTGGTTCAAACTTTTTAAATAGCAATCTACAAAGTTTTCATTTTCTTGTCTTGCACCAAAAACAAAACAAACTTTAACCTCTAATGAGAAGTCTTGTCAAGAAGATATTGCAGAGACCACCTGAAACATTCCACATTTAACAAGTACTTTCTTGCCCCCAGACACTGATATTTAATCAATGAACTCCATGTCACTTTCAGTAAACTTTGATTGCGCATTCTTATTGTTGGTAAATGAATTTCTATAAGAATTTGTTATGTCAAATACTTTGGGAAACATTGAGTAGTTCCAACTGTATAAAGTCTTTTTTTCCTCCCCTTTTTTAAATACCAGAGCTTTTAAAAAAGAAAATTTTTTAAAAAATCAAAGATTTTGCCAAGGCAGAAGTATCTTGAAAATATGCCAAAATGAAGTGCAAATAATAATAAAGAAAAAAAATTCTGCAATCTCTCTCTCAGACAGACAGAGAGCATCAAAGCTAGGGATCTTGATATATTTACTACCTACATTTCAAAATGAAAGTTTGTCTTTAATTAAATCAAAGAACAAAAGACCAGAGGTATGCAACAAAAGGTACAGGTAGTATCAAACATTTCTGCAGGCAAGTAAAGTTAGATATGTTCATTCAGGGGTTATTATTATTATTTTTAAAGTTTCTCACTTTTCCATTGTTTTAAAAATGGCCAATCTGGAAATTTTGTACCAAATTATGTCTATTTTTACCTCACCACATTTAAAATTAAACAAATATTAATTAACACAAAAATACGATATGAACACATGCAAAATCTTGTTGTGCTGGTTACAGACAGAGAGAGAGAGAGAGAGAGAGAGAGATGGGAAAGAGGGAGAAGGAAGAGGGGAGGGAGAGAGGACTCCATACATGTTAGCAGCTATAAAATTACATAAATGATAAAGACAGAGAGACAAACAGAAGTCAATATTTAAAGTGGGTAATCAACAAAATTCTAAGTTAAAGAACTGAACTCAAAGAAACTCCTCACACCCACCAAAAAAGTTGTCACTCATGTACCAGTATGGCAGTTTTCATCATCTTAAGTCTCTTCAAGGTTAAGAAATAAAGATAGTGCATTTTGAAAAGACATTACATCAAGAACACTTAACACATCATCCAACCTGCAGGTTCTCATGAGAAAACATAATATGGCTTGATGAAATGAAAAACTCTAAAAAAGTTAAATGTAATATTCCAACATATGTAGCTTTGATTCTGCATGCCTGGGCAGCAGTGGTGATGTAAAGGGGGGCAAGGAGTGATGGGTGCCACACCTAAAAATATACCAATCTCCTTTAAAATTACCACAAACTATATGCTCCAGAATACGTTGTCTTCAGGTTTTATAAAATTGCACATGACAAAAACCTACCTAATAAAAACATTACCCAATTCTTGGCTAGCCCTGTTGTTATTGCAACCAATCACAGAAAGAATAAGAAAAATGTGAAAACACTTAGCGTTAATAACCCTGTTTGGCTACAGATCTAACAGGAATGATTTCCAGAGGTGACCGCTAAAAAAAAAAAAGCAAAGGTACCTGTAATTATAAAGAAACTGTTTCATGACTTATCATCACACATCTTTATTTTATCAATCTGAATTGTGATCTTGCTTAAACTATTAAATGGCTTTATATTTAAATTCTGACATGTTCACCGAGTTTAAGAATTCAGTGTCAAGTCAGTTAAACCTCGATGGAAAAAAAATGTGCTGAGTCCAATAAAGAAGACTGAGAACAGACAGGCATGGTTGTAGGAACCCCTCCATCATTAGTATTTGAAATAATGGCTGCAAATTTATGCAAATGCAGTATACTAATAAAATAATTTGCATTATAATGCAGATAGAATATAAAATGAACTTGATAGTTCATCAGATTTTTTTTGGTAACTTTTCTTCACAAAACTCTATCAGAAAACTGGTGTAAGAATGTATGTACAGATTTTCATCCTTTATTTTCTGATGTTAATAAACAAATTTTGTTGTGTTTTTTAAGGAACTGACAATAGTTCTAACAGTTTAGGAATGTAACATTTTCATGATTAAAAAATGGTGAACATTATGAAATATTATTATTTTTGGTTTACAAATTCAGTTATTAAAAATAAATAAGTAAAAATCATGTTAATGTGTTGTCATGAAAACCAAAATTGCTGGGAGTGCCATTCTCTTTGTGTGTATGCATGTCCTCATCTATTTCTAATTACAGAGTCCCTTGAGGAGGAAGAAAGGAAAGGGAGGGGAGAGGAGGGAGAGAGAGAAAATAGCTAAGGGAATTCAGTATGAGACCTTTTCCTTACATATAAATCTATATACAATTAACTGCCTAATTGGTAACTTTTTCAAACCAAACTCCTGTTGATAACACATCAAATGTTCCAAATACACAAACTGACCAATATGTAAGTGGTAAAACTAATATTGATATAAGTGATTCAAATCTACAAGTCACTTCATCACAGGAAATAGAAAAGACAATCTCAATCTCAAGTTTATAAATTCAAACAAACAAGAAAGAAAGAATTTCCAAGGCAATATCTAATGATCCCAAACAATTCAATTTTTGATTTTGTCCACAAAGAAAATACAAAACTAATTTCCAATGTTTTAATTGAGAATGGTTACAAAATGTTCCCATGAATTGAATATAGTATAACAACTAAGGGGATATTCTGTTTTTCATATCAATTTTTTCCTGCCTCAAAAAGAAATCCAAATGACAGAAAAACCTTTGTAAATGATGGCTTCAGTAACTGAAAGAAAGCTCTGCAGCAAGATGCTGGATTGCATTTTCATGATCAAAGTGTATCACATAAAGATGCTGTAGTTCAGAGGCAGAGGTATAATAAGCAAATAAAGACAAAGGAGAATCAGTCAGTTTTCTCCAAATTAAATGAAGTGCACAACTCTTGTGCAAGACAATTGCTATTATGTTAAAACTGTAGAGAGGTTCTCCTTTTTGCTGCACAGTAGTGCTTATTACAAAGAGAGAATGATGAAAGTGAAACCAGTTTAACTAGTCAAAATTTTCCAGAACTGCTGACTTTATTTGGTGAACATGATGAAATTTTTAAAAAAATGATGTGTGGGCCCCAAAAAATGCTATCTACACATTCATCAATACAAAATAAACACTTTAATGCTATGGTCAACATTGTGAGAGAACAAAATAGGAATAAAATTGAAACAGTGCTTTACTTTGATAGTTGACGTACAAAGATAATTTCATGAGAAAGCTGTATGTGAAAGATCTCTGTGATTCCAAGCTGCAGTCTTTAAATACAAAATCACTGCTTACCTATATCCAAGAAGTCCTTGTTCAAAGTGGTATAGATACCCAAAAGTGTGTTTCTCAGACATGATGGAGCAAGATGATGAGTGGGCATTTAGCAAGTGTAAAACTGTTCATGTTCATTGCTTCAGCCATTGGTTTAACTTAGCAAATGTGGATACATTAAGGGGATTCAATGAAACATCCAGATTTTCTGTATTTCTGGAACTGCAATTGTCTAATGTGTTTATCTAATACTTAGTGGGAAAATCAGAGTTCAGCTTGCAATGCATTTAAGAAAACCTTCAAAACTGCCACAAAATTACTTTTTGAGATTTTCACAACCAGCTCAGGTAGTGCCATAAAGGTGAAAGCCCAAGGTGTCTTTCTACAACTTAACTTTGTCTTTTGTTTAACCTTGTTTTCAAGAATTCTAAAATTACGGTCTGACTAATACTTAAGTTACTGAATGCAGCTTGGTTTCCGCATGTATGCTGGTAGAGAGCAGTGTCAACAAATTTCAGCAAATGAGAAAACTCCTGAATTTGAAGTATTATGGAAGGAAGCTATTTCTCTGGCTAGGTTAAATGACATTGATGGATGATCTAATACAGCGCAACAAAAACCAAGAGGAGGTCTGCTTCCTACACATTTCAAAGAATCTGCCACAGGCCACATGACTAGCCATCACTATCAACTTCAGTGCTAAGGCCACTTGCTGAGCATTGCAAATGTGACATGGATAGAGTATAAACCTGAGGCCCAACTTGCAGTTTGAACGAAAGCATGATATGAAGGAAAAAAACAAAAAAAATGTTGATACACTTTTGAAGTTTACAAGTCCACTGAAAAATTAAAAAGTCACATGTCATCAAGAGCTGTACAAATTGTTTCATTGTTATTGTCTTCCCTCCACCAGATGCAGCTGCTAAGTGTGTCAGTTCACGCATGAAACATTTAAAAACCAAATGGACCATGACTGTTGTATCTTGTCATTCTGGCTATAATTTAACTAAAAAAAAAAAAAAATGAACCTTGATGCCACTGTGAAAAGGTTTACCTACTGTCATCACAACAGATAAATCAGCTAATATGTGACACTGTTACTTTAAAAAAGGTTTATTTTCTAATTTTAAAAATATAAAAAAAATATATAAATACATTTTGAAAAAAAAAAAGAAGCTAGAGTTACTTAATTTATCTTCCATGTTTCACTTTATGATCAACACTCAAACCTCTCCATTTTCACCAAGGCTACCCTACTACATAATGAGAGAAAGGTGGATTCTGAATTTCATGTGTTTAAATGAAATTGAACCAAGCAATATTTGTTCATTTCTGTAAAAGGCAAGCCTGTAAGCCTAGTCTAGTCAGACACTGGCACAACTTAAGATAATACCATGAGAAGATACATGCTGCTAAGTTCAAGAGACAGTTGAACCAGATAAGGAAAGACAAGATTACCAAGTTTTGATGGTTTGTTAATGTGGTAATTAAGCTTCATACCGAAATCTTCAAACTAGTCTAATAATTGATGAATCCATACAAAATTAAACACTAAAATAACTAAATATCATCCTTGCTTGAACTCTCTTTTGAGCAGCAAAAATGTATTTGAGAGAAACTCTGCTGATGTTGAGAAGGTAATGGGTTAGCTATATAATCAGTGAGCTCATCACCAAAAAAATTCAAACTTTTCATTAATGGTGAGTCCGTAAAGAATGATTTAATTCGGTTATAGACATTTTATATCCAGAGAAAAAAAAATGTTTGGGAATGTGATCATATTGCAGACAAATGATCCGAACAGTTGAAGTCTTGGGAGTGGACATCAACACTGAGGTGAGGAACACGACTCAAAATGCTATTTCCATTTATGTAGACCTTCTTTACCAGAAGAAATAACAGCCTTGGTTGGTCTGGAGGAAAAAAAACGATAGGAACAAGTGTCTCTGAGACATTGAAAGGGGTACACTGCGAGATATTGGCTTATAATCACAAACTTGTGTAGAATTAAAACCAACAAAGGCACCTATGATTGATTGGCTAACAGAACAAAATGGCTGTGCAGATTCAAAAAAAAAAAAAAGTAGTTTTGTTGGTAGCGAAAACCTGATCAGGTTGCATTGTATTATTCAGCAGGAGAACTTGCAAAGTCCCTCCAGATACAACATGTCATGAATATCATGGTGGAAATGGTGAAATTGATATGTGCAAGTGGCTTAAACCACCCTAAGTTCTAATTCCTAGTCACAATGACCCAATATGAATATACAAAACCCACTTTAGCTAACTGAGCTGAGAAGGGAAGCGATGGTGAAGGTATCTAGCTAAAAACAAGTCAGTCATTTTCACAAAAGGTGGTAGTCCATGTCTAAATGATACTGGAACATCTGCTCTTTCCAGCTGGTACTCTATAAACATTTTGGTTAATAAACCAATCCAAATTAGCTTGCTAGTTACCCTTTAAACTAATCAAATCTGTAACCTTTCCTTGCCTAAACACACTATAAACAATATTTAATAAGTTTGATCAGCACCATGAAGTTGCCACAGAGTATATAAGATGAAAGCTCAGATTTTAAACATATTATTGTAGACCTCACAATTAGAACATCAATAAAATATTCTTATTAAAATAAAAATAAATAAATGTGAAGTAAAGTTACTAAATTATCCTAGTTGTGCAATCACATTCTGGCCATGTAATCTCAAGATAACAGAAACATATTCGAGAGAGAGAGAGAGAGAGAGAGAGAGAGAGAGAGAGAGAGAGGAGAGAGAGAGAGAGAGAGAATATTTTTAAATTAAAAAAAAAATCTACTATTGTAAGATTTCTCTGAATATTTCTTCCTTGCTAACAGACTATGAGATTCAGTTTTCTCATCTGCACAACTAGGCCTCTGATGATCCACTGCTGGAGTTTGCGCATAAAGTTAAATTAATGATAGCCTAAGATGTTTTTCTTTTTTTTTTTCCAGTTAAGCTGTTATCAAATTAAATATATTCAATATGATAATATGGAATTTTAGATAATGGCAACTAGGGTTTAAAACACAATAAATTAAATTAAAACTGTTACCAAAGATTTAAAAAAAATTCCATATCACTTCAAATATCACCATATTAGTTATAAACCTATCCTATAATGTATTTAACTAAGAACCTTCTCCCTAAGATAAATTGACAAGTCATTTTATTTGCTATCATCCATTGTGGCCATCATTTGTTTATGCTGAATGTATTTACATTGAAAAGAAAACAATTTCATTTGTGTAAGAACATATATATCTAGTACAAGATTAAACATTAGATTTGGATAAAACTAAATTTAAATAATGTAAGCTTATATAACATGTGTAATTTATGTACTTAGCTATTGCTATCAGTTATAGCAAGAATTTGGTTGATGAACATCTGGAATATTTAAAAAAATTCCACTCATATAGGTAACTTTGATATATGGAAAAATGTTGATGTACATATTGACCATGCAGTTCATATATATCATTATAAGATGAAGTATTCCCTTCATGTAGATTGAAACTAAAGGAGAGGGAGAAGCTATTTTTCTCCATAAGGACTGTGGTAAGCAATATATAAAACCATCAATGAATGTCACTACAAAATGGCATTAACTGATAATTTCAGCCAGACCAAGACTTCTACCATCTGCTAGGGCATTGAGCCCAAAATAAACACAGCTTGCACATGTTCAGGATTTAACAATAAAAGACTAGGATGTGCAAGATGTCTTTCCACTGACTGATAGAAATCTAATAGAAGTTTCTGACCACAGGAAGAATACTTGGCATTATTCCAGTTCTGAAGGTTTTTGTTGTTTTTTATTCTTCTTTCCTTCCTTTCCTTTATCTACAGAAGAGCAGTTTTATGGAGGCTGACCAAAGAGACAAGATGTTATTCAGACAGATCTGTCTGGTCAGTATCAAGTTAGGCTTCTTTACTCTAGATATGTATATGGTTTGAATCATGATAAATAACCAAGACTTTGTTCAATTTAAAAAAAAAAAAAAGGTACTGTGTACATATATTGTTGAAAGTAAATGGTTAAAAATTTAATGCTTAGATATTAAAAAAAAAAAAGTTTGATATATCTTAAAAATCAAATGTTTCCTTTGTAAATAGAAGGCTTTAACTAGGGACATCTAAATGAAACCTAGCTGGATAGTTATTATAGCAATTTTATTTCAGGCATGTTTCATTAGAATGTTCAAAAAACCTTCCAATTTACTTTTTGGGCTCAAATTCACTCAATTATTTACTGCATACACACTTTCAAAATCTATTTTTTATGCTATGCCTCGGTAATTTTTTAAAATCTAATATTCTTAAGAATAGTCTAGCAAAACAAACTATATATTTAAACTGGGGTGCCTGTTAGCTAATCTCTGAAAATTACTTATCAGAGTCAAAGTAAAAATCCAGTTCAGTTCAAATATCATAAAATATACATCAGCTTAGGGTACAATGATTTTCCTTGCTACTCTTTTATTCTTCATAATCAGAAACCAGTGAAGATGACACACACTTGTAGTAAGAGAGAATTTAAAATCATTTCTACAGGATATTAAAAGTGCAGTAGTCAAGTGAAAATTAAATTTCACAGACTTCACCAAATGCTGTCATCAAACAGCAAATAAAAACTTTATTTTAAAAAAGTGAATATAACTGTTATCATTATTAGTGCAACTAATTTAAATGTCTTAACCTCATGGGTAATCATATTTTTCTTACTCCCTGTAGTGACAATAACTTTATAATTTTTCTGATTAAAATTGACTATTTGAGACTTGAACTTACGTCTGTGTGACATTCTGTTTATCATCTAAGTAGCAACTTCGCAACAGCTTTCCTGCTTCCGGTTGATACAGGTGTGTATGCAAAAACTGGGCTATGCTCTCTGCTTTGCCAGTGAACAATGCATCTCCAAGAACTTGTCCTGCTTGGGCAAATCCAGACATCATCATTCCTGAAAGCCAAAGACGGATGTTAAGTTAGTAAACTTTCTTTTTAAAAGATTCTTATTTATTAAGAAATATAATGAAAAAAAAAACTATTTTTAAAAAGTCAAAATACAGAGAGTTCGCCGAGGTTCTATTTTACCAATCACAAATCACTGAACATACACTTATGTGTAACAAATAATGTATATCTAGCTAACCTTGTTTGCAGTCCTTTTAAAATTGCTTTGTAACTAATGTCATGTTGTTGTTATGTCGAGGAAGTCATTTGTAGCTGTTAACTTTTTCCATCCAACGTTGTTGATCCAACAAGGAACATTCTTTCACGATGAAGATAAAATCAAGGTAAAAAAGTCCAGCTATCCTTCCAGCCCAGTCATGAGCTCTAATTATCCGATCCTTTCATTAACAGATATTCTTAATAAAAGAGCAACTGATCATATTCATTAATTAAAAATACTGAGTTACTGTCATCAATCAGGTAAATAAATAAATACCGGAAAATTTTAGTTTAAAAAAAAATGATCAAATGCTTTGAATATTTTTCAAGAAAAAAAACCAACAATCTTAATCAATACCCATTGCTAGTTATTATTACCACCATACATGGAAAAAACAATGTGTGGATTTTTTGGGCAATTTACTAATAATGTAACTACTTTACTATTGACATATTATAAATTAACATTTCCTTGAAAAAAAAATAAAAACCTTTTAATCTTCAATACCAGCACATTCTGACTACATTCAATATTTTGGTTGATAAAAATCACTAATAATAGAAGTGCACTCTCTCTCTCTCTCTCGATGACAATGAACCTTTT
This sequence comes from Nautilus pompilius, assembly GCA_018389105.1. NCBI lineage: Eukaryota > Metazoa > Mollusca > Cephalopoda > Nautilida > Nautilidae > Nautilus > Nautilus pompilius. The sequence continues at coordinate 299,731 of JACATO010000338.1, forward strand.
TCCTGTCTATTAACATGTCACCTGATTTAGTATGTACATTTATTTTTCCAGTTTTTCTCTGTTGGTGTATCAGAAAACTTTGAGCGACAAAACAATTTTCATGCTACCCGGAAGCTCACTTATGGGTAACTAATGTTTTTGTAAAGATGGCAGCTACAAATAAAAGTGTGATGTTTGGATATGCAATATTATCTTTCAAAGTTTAAAAAAAGAAAAAGATCACTTGCATCAACTGATCTCATAAAAAGCACAAGAAGGATAACTCAGCCACTCGGTTAATAATGGGTTGGACAGTTGCATGCTGATTGCATACTTTTAATATTTCAATTTTCCTCCTGTTTAAATCAACTATGGTTTGGTCTAGAATTAATACAGTTACAGCATATAAATTTAGCAAAATTTGTTTTGCTGAGGTATATGCCTTGGTTAACCACCTAATCTAATATTCTTTTAACTAAAATTCTTATCAAATAAAACTTTTATTATTTCATGTTTGCTGCTTCTCCAACTGTGGAAAAATAAATTTAAGAATTTGATTTGAATTTATGAAAATCCAGGTAGACTGCATATCATCAATGTGCCTTCTTTCAACTAGACAAGGCTGTCCAAAAAACATTAATCAACAGCATTACTTGTTTTTTTTTTTTTTTCAGCTGGCCAGAAATGTTAAAATTAAGATATCAGTAATGCTTATGAAGATACAGAGCGATTTGTGTTAGACTAAATTGTATTTTTGCCCTTCCTCTGTAAAGCGAGACAGTCAGCCAAGGCAGGAAATTGATGCTCACTTTCAGAATTGTGCTGATTTAATTAGACTCTTTCATCAAACTATTACGTATCAATGAAATGGCATTATACCCTTTTATAACATCATGCTAAATATAGTTTCTCATTACTCACTGTAGAATTCTGCCAAAACACCTGAAAAGCTTTACAAAGCATTGAGTCTTTTGTTTGTTTTTTTCCCTCTGTTTATTACTTACTTTGTCAAGCTTTTCAAGGGATTTCAGAAGATTCCTCCACACAAATATTACTTACATAATTGTTTCAAACACAGAAACCCAAACAATGCTTTCAATAACTGTATCTGATATATATGAGCATAAGATTTCCTATTACCCACCCACCAATGATTTTGTCTTTTAAAAAGGAACAATACATTGGCATTTACATATAAATATTAAATACCAAACCTTTTCTCCTTAAGTTTGTAAAAAGCGAACAAAGCACCATTTGGAACATATGCGAAATGGTTTATCTCAGGTGAAGAGCACATCAACCAAAAATGAAATAGGCTAAAAGTCAAATAAAAATGTTTCTCCTAAAACTAGGCAGTACAGGTAGCAAAAATAATTTTGTTTTGGTCATAAACAATGGGCATGCACAGAGTTTCACTCACCGTAACTTTCTAGCGAAATAGTAACTTGTGTTTCAAGAAGAAGCTAGCTAAGATTCAGGTCTGACAAAGGCTCTGAATGTGTGGGTAGTCTATTTGCTAATAATATAGAAAATTCCTAACAGATATCTACAAGCAACAGTCTTTCGTAGCTAGCTGTAAGAAAGTACCTTTCGTAACAAAGTTGTTAATACATAAATGGGCGTGGCAGCTAATAGCGGTGTAACCTGTTCAGAAAGCTATCTTCTTCAGTGTTTTTTTTCCCTGCCTATTTGCACTGCAAGTATCACTGGCTTTGTTGCAGTCCCACTACATAAAGAACAGTAGAGAAAGACTAACAAACTAATTTGCACTTATGTCAGCATGACACATGTAGTTCAAACGAATAGTGAACACCGTGAGAGCAGCATGCAGTGGACATTTTTCCATCACAGCACCAGCAGTAACAGTAACAAGCAGGTTATTTCCCAGCCATTTGGATGGTTTATGCAGAATCGTGTGACAAACTTTCTCAGCGTAAAATAACTAGCCGTGTCAGAACAATCTTCTGACCTCAATTCCACAGGAACTGCAGGTTGCACAGTACTACTAACAAACATTCTTTCTATAATCTATAAGTTCACTGAAAGGCATTTAGAGATTAAGAGTCAATATCTGCAAACCAGCCTATCCTGTGCTCATTGCATAAAAATATAATCTTGTCTAGCTGAAAAAAATCTAAAAAGTTTTGCTTTATATAAAGCTGAAGTCATTTACAGTATCTTAATTTGTCTATTATACATTTGAAAAAATTTTCATTAATGTACTTTTTCGATCAAATTCATTTCCAGTTAAATAAAGTTATTTAATGGCATCATGTACACCACCAATAAAGTTAGTGTTAGATTTTTCCTAATGATGTTTTGCTGCTTAATATCACATTATAGTAAAAATAAATTAACCACATTTTCAGATTAACTGTGTCATTTATTTCTCTTATGAACAAGCATAGGCACCTTTTAATCCTATTTAATCTCTTTCCATGAAAAATTAAAAGCAATCAGACTAAATTCCTTTGAATTCTATAAACTGTAATCATTTTACAATATCAAGATCATATTTCTGAAGAACTGCTATGGACTCGTCCCCTAAAATAATAGTCAGATAAAGCCAGTTTTTAATTTTCAAGTTCATAATTTTAACAGTCAGAAGGTAAACAAAATAAGTGAATCACATAGTACAGTTGTGCCATGTGGACTGATTCTCCATACACAAATGTTTTGGATTTATGCACAACAACAGATTTATTGATTTACTTTCTATTGCCATTTTGGTTGTTGCTGCTTCTGCATTGTTCTCTTTTTAACTTTGCTAATGGACTAGCAAAATAACAGTATACAGAGTGTAAGTTTTATTTTTGCTTACCATTATATGCTGCAATCATTTTGTTGTCCAAATCTGGACGAGGCCGTTTCTTCCTTTCTTCAAAAAGAATTTTAATGGCATCATGCAAAATACTTTTTGTTGCTTCTGAGGAGAGACAAAAACATTTGGCAGTCTTTTCTATGGATCCCTTCACAATCAATACATTCTGGTTTTTGAGCTCACCATGAGGATCCTGGAAAATAAATATCAATCTTGCTGGATAAGTTGGTGCCACTGGTAGGAAGAATGTATAGTACATACTGAGATCTGTAAGCTGTGTGGATTGTTGTGCAGGTGTCTGGTCCACCTAAGTTTAACCGTCTAGGCGAGTTTCCTGGAATTAATCTAATAAAGTAGATGGTAGGTCTTTGGATTCTTAAACTTCTCACCCCAACTAATAAGGTTTTGACCCACATTGTACCAAGCAGTATTACTTTAAAAATTCATGCACTAAAATCCTGTCCTTCAAAGAGATATCAGCTATGTTTAAGTTACACACTATGAAATGTGCAACATACAGTACTTACGTGCCTTAATTAAATTGCATTAACATTTCTTACATGAAGAATCAGAATACCCAAACTGTAATGTTACTCCAGGAAGAGAAAGCTATTGATTCCCTGAAGCTCTACAAACAATTATATCAGTATCTTTATACAATAATTTATTTTAATACTTTTTAAAACTAGTGAAATTGATTGCTACTCAAACAATTCATGTATGGTTAGCTAAATTTTTGCTGGTGATGAATATCATTTCCAAATAAGTTCACCCTTCCAACCTGAGCTACACTGGATCATGCACAGAAATGTAATAGCAATAAACAGTTCTAGAATGTCGCATAATAGTATAGAAACTCCATGTCCAACTACTGAAATATCACACCATATATATTTTATATTTAAGAATTTTATGCAAGGTTATTATCTCAAAAGTTCTTTATTTTCTACAGCCTCAAAAGTGGGTGACTTTTATCATTAAAGTGAAAGCACTCCATCAGTTTAGCTGAGACATTCTGTTTTAAATTATGATAAACATTAGCATTAGTTTTAAGTATCCATCAGAAAATAAAACAAAGTTCGAGACAGTTTTTTGCAATGGATGTCTTCTTTTTCAATTAACCATCTCATAAGATTTAAGTGACTTCATTCTAGGGTTTAGACAATTCTTCCACCAAAGTTCTTATACTAAAAAAAAAAAACAACAACAAATTTTCAGTGAAGTCTAGGCAGTGCCTGTTGTTAACTTGTATCTAGTCTACAGTTACTGTCCATCACATTGTCTTATAAACCAACCCCAAAAAAGTAATTCGTGACATTGTAAAAAAAATATCTGAAATTCAAAATAAAAGATTTTGAGTAATATCATGACAAATCACTTCTGAAAAAAAAAAATTCTTAGAGATAAGGATTCTGCAATATCACCAAAATTGATTAATATAAAACAAATTAACAAGTTCTCTCAGTGCATGTGTGCTTTTGTGTTGAATTTTTAACATCTTCAAGCTGTAAGCAACCAATTCAGCAAATTTGCTTGACCACATACATTTCTTCTTTCCACAGTACATACATATAAGGTACATCAAATCTGGTGGGGCCCCAATTACATTGTAATACCATGTCTTTTATTTCTCTAATTTAGACTTTAAAGGTGAAACAGTGGTACACAAAAAAAATTTGAGAAACCTTGTGCTGAAGGACTATTTTAGATATTGATCTGTAAAAAATCACTTAATTACTATATTATAACCTAATACCAAAATTTGTAATATTTCTTATTTCTGATTAAAGTACTAGTTTTTTTTTCCTTAAACAAATAGTATTAGCTGATAGAAAATAATAATCATTTTCATACAAATAAAAATATAACACACAGATCAATCAATATTAATTAAGAAAAATACAATTTAAAATTAGAGAAGTCAGATAAACCTACAATCAATACCTGCTGCAATTTAGGAAGCTTTTGTTTTTTTTCTTGTGCTAGGTCATTTTGTAAAAAATCCCATTTTAATGAATACCCAAAAGACTTTTCATTTCATTTTCCTGGCTTGCATTATTCCAAAATGTTGGTTGTGCATCACGCACATTTCAAACTCCGCTGAGACAACTCACTGCTTGATTAGTATCAGTTTATTAATGTCCCATAAATCCTATTGACATCTTTCCATTATCTAACTGGTATTAACACACACACACACACAGAAAGAGAATCATTTCATATTATTTTAACCATCACGAAAAAATGAATGTTTCTGACTGAAATTTATATATTTTGGGTATAAAATGGTATATATTGGATGCATGGGTGTGCAGAAAACTCTTATCACCAAATCAAAAATAGGTAAAATCTGTTTATCCAAGGTTGTCCTAAGTCAACAACAGACTGCCAAAGATTTTGACTTTTCTTGCAGACCTGAGGTCAATATTTTCCTTAATTTCACTAAGGCAAATGTCAGTGTTATGGAAAAATAACCTGGAAAGCTTTCAACAATGATACCATTACAAGAATTCCATATTATTCACCATGTTCATAGTATAATTAAGCCAAAGAATGGTCATATATCGTCTCCACCAACTTGGCTACAATAGATCTATTAGCAATGAAGAAAGCCCTTCTGGCCAAATAGAAAAAAATATGTTGAAAAATTGGGTCTGATAACATCTTGCAAGGTCTTTACCTTTCACTGAGCCCAGACTTTAGCAAATCATGTCCAGAAGTTGCTCTTAAATTTGTGGAAATCCTAAAATAACCCCTTTAAATCTCAATTTTTTTTCCATTCCGTGGTCAAGTAAGGAGTGTTATATCATGAGCTGCAGTCTAGCATGTGGAAAGACCAAACTGTTTTTGTTGAAAGATGTCTCAATTCTACAGAACAGATTGCTATTTTAAAGGCACATCTAATATTGCATCAATAAAGCAGATTTGATGCCCATATTCTTCAAGAGAAGAACTGAGGTATTTAACTTCTTTGCTGGGTACTCCAAAACCCCAAAGCAGTTGATTCAATGCCAAGCAGGTTAGGTACTCTTTGTGCTTCAAAAGATAGCCTAACCAAGGATGAACATAAGGAATTTCACTCTACTGTCTGTCTTAATTTACAATTTTCCATAACAAACTAACATCTTTCATAATAATTTGATCACCTGTAATTAAAGGTTTCATGAATTAATTTATGACTTTGTTATTAATTACCATAAAACTACAAGGATTAACAAATACAGGTGTTAAGATTCCCTCCATAAAGAGAAACAATCATTCTATAAGAAGAAACCGAAAATGAAAGAATAAAGTTACACAGTAGCTACTGTATCTGCCACTTTTTAGTACTTGGTGCAAAATCTTAAATCTCTTGTATCCAAGATGCTCAGTCTGAACAGCTTTACAACCACTGCATCTATGGATTCTTTCTCCAAGTAAAAGTAAACAGTTTGAAGTGAAAAAAAACAGTATAGCCACTAAAATCTGATAAGTGTACCTGATAGCAGTCCAAGTCTGTGTTTATCCACCACGTGTCTGATACCTTTGTGCATTAGCCTAAGATGTTTAAAACATATTTAACCATTTTTAAAGCATCTTTAAAAAAGTTTAACACCAACATGTTAAACACAAAGAGAAAAAAAAAATGGTCACAATTGTTCAAGGTTAGCTGTTCAGTTCTATAGACAAAAAAAAGACATTTTGAACGAGCACAAGGAAAACCAGACATAAATTCTATATATTAATATATTAATTTGTATTGTTAATCTTTAGTTAGTTTTTTTTTTTTCCTAAGAATTAATGTATGACTTTGAGTACGGTCATTTAGAAGATGCACACTTAGTGACAAAGGTGAATGGGTCGTACTGACATCAAATAATGACTATACCAACCACAAATATGAGAGATATCTGTATACCATGAATGCTGTTCAGAAAAACTTACCTTCCTTCGCACTAGCTTCATTTTTTTGCAAAGGAACAAATGAAACTGTCTTACAGTCTAAGAACGTGCATAATATCAGTTACGTGGTGCTATGCACAAATCACTTTCCCCGCATGACTGCAAATAAAGTTAAATTCAATGTACTAAAGTTGAGATTGTGAGGAGAAATTAGTTTTAAAGTTTAATTATTTATAACAATCTTTAAAAGTAGTTATTTTAGCCAACACAAGGTTGCTATCATTAGTAATTATTTTCAAGCAGAATCATCTACAAACAATTTCTTCCCAATGCAATTTTCAAAATGCTTGATTTAAACTTCAAGGGGAAACATTCTGCTATCCTAACCATCCTGCTGTTGTTATTTTTTTTTTTTAAAAAAAAACAACCTGCCAGATATATTAATTTACTTCAAATGTTTTACAGAAAATGCCATTCACTAAATGGTTCTCATAGGTAAATAGTTTCCGAAGTGTAAAATCTTGTTTGATTTTTTAAATTAAAAAAAAAAAAAAATATTTTAGGCAGTTATTTTAGATTATTTTAGATTTCCTTCTCAGTGCACACAGTTCTTCCTCTTTTTTTTGTTTTTAAATCCATGTTTTCCCTGCAGTTGTAACTGAGTAATTAGTGGGTATAAGCCAAATACATCAACCAAAGAGCAATTTGTTTTCACTACAAGTAAATGAGATTCTTTGTATCTACAGAGGAGTAAAGAGAACTTACTCACATCACCTTGAATATATAAAAAAATAGCCCAGAAAAGTAACTTTAATAAAAAACAAAACAAACACTATTGGTTTTTAGTATTAAAAAAAAAGCAAATTATTTTTTTTTGATAATTTAAGTAACAAAACTAACTAGTAACAACATGACAACATCTGTGATATTGTACAATGAAAAGATAAATGTCCATAGGTATATTCCTTGTCTCATTAGTACTTCTCCCTATCTTATATCATTTTCCACCTTAGTCTCAAAAGCTGACTCACTTTGATCAATGCAAGAAGAATTCTAATAATACCCTGCTACTTGTACATTTTAAAGAAGAAATAGTTATTTGAATACCATTGTTTGTTAGATCTGATTTTCTTAAAATTATCACAAAATTAATATTGTAATATATACGAAAATACTATGTGATTGATATAAATGATTAGTCAAGCCTTAAAATTTTATAGTAATCTATGCACCAACTACTACACAGTCAGTTGTATTAAGGGCTACAACCATCAGTAAGTTCTTGCAAGGACCTTGTTCTCTACCTTGAAGCTGGGCAGGTTTTGTCTATGCCGGTTTAATAATCAGAAAAGAGGAATAAATCTAGTGTAATTGGAATCCCTCCCACTGCAGAGGTGCACATACAAACAGATATTAAAAGTATGGAAAACCCTTTTACATTTACAACCAAAGCTACAGATTCAATTACTTGAGAGAATTTGAAATTGCATTTCTTTCCATATGCTTCCTTCCTAAAGCCAGACAGACAGGTTGGTGGAGTTTGTTTATAGTTAAATACCAGCAAAGTATACTTCAGATATTTTTTTTTCAAACCTACTAGAATACTATGTAATATTAAGTTGATATGAAAAATATTTAAAGCCAGGTCTTTGCTTATAAATAACAGACTTTCTGAATTAAACAGTCTCTCTTCTTATACAACATGATCTCTGCTGCAACAAGATAACCAAATTTAGTAAACATGCAGGAATAAAGCTTGTATCTTTAAAATGTATTCATGAAATGCACCTAAAAACTTGTGTATGGATATTTCAGTTCCATTTTACTGTTTTATAATTTGTCAAAACATAACCTCATAATTGATTAATTAATTAGTACCCCTTTCAATAGAACTGAGGAATGACTGACCACACGATATGCCTATCTTTAAAAGTTAATCATGTTTAACTTGGGACTGGGAGTATCACATAAAAATTAAATTTCAAAGACACTTTCCATCACATAATATACATCAAACAAAATGGTGTGTAAGATGCAGAAAAACAAAACAAACAGCTAATGGGGCAAAGCTGACACTCTATGAAAAAATTTTGAGAATATAAGGAGTTTGCAGATCAGATTTTTCTTAGCAGTCAAAGTCAATAACCCTTGCAATACTGAAATTATAAAAACAAACACTAAGGCTGAGCATCCTGTACAGTATATGAAAATATAACTAATAGATTCACTTTCAAGCCTTATTTCTTTCTTCATGAAATCATCAAGTTAGTGACTTCTAAATTTAGAAAGCAACTGAAGTTGTGATAACAGGACCAAGATGCAGAAGATGGATGGAAACTTTAATATGTAAGTAGGTATGTAATCAAAAACATTAAATGCTATATAGCTTAAAATGGCATCACAAATTCTTTTGTAGGTGGAAGTCTTCATACCAAAGTAAAACGTCTTTTCATGGAAGCAAAGATTACTGCAGGATATAACGTTATTTTCTGAATTAAAAAATCATCATCATGGCTAATGCAAGGAGCCTTGGGGAAAACTAGTAAGATTCAATTTCAACAAATATTTTTTTTTAGTAATAGAACTGTTAATGAGTGAAATAAATTATACAGAAGTGTAGTTAATAGCAACAGCATTTATCAGGATTTAAGAACTAAACTGAAGACTAATTGTTTTCCACTGGGCTCCTTGCATAAATCATGACTTTTAGCTTCTCTGTAAGATCTATAATTTAGAAAATGTTATAAAGTATGTGCCACAGTAATTTCTGCTAGCATGCTCAAAACCCTCATTTATTTTGAAAATTTCCTTTAGATCCATTACTGAAAATCTAAAATTCAAGCTTGGCAGATACAACAAAATTTTCAATCACTCAGTGTTTTTGAAAGGCTTGAGAGACCAGGAAACATTTCAGTAATTCTAACTCTAAGAAAGCAATAAACCTATTCAAATAAGAGTCCATACTGGCACAACATGGTCAGGGTATGGACAGAACTACTTTTTTCCAATATCACTCATTAATTTTTAAAATTTACTTGCTGTAGATCAGACCTTTTATATAGCTTTATAGAAGATTGAGTAATTTTCAAGGTAAAATATTTAGCTGTTTTATACTTTTTTTTTTGGAAGTCTGATAGTTTCAGCAGCTGTCTATTTTTGCATTTCTTTAATATTTAACAAATGACCTTTTTGAAATAAATTTATAGCATCTTTCAATTAATAACAAGTGTTAAGACTTTGGTTGTCTAGTAACCTTAAGATAAAATAAATAAGAATTCTTTTGAAAACACTTGCACTAGGATTAGATCCAAAGCTTGAGTTTGAGCCTGGATCCTCAGAGCTACATTGAAAGCTGTTATGGAAAGGGAATACTATTGATGAGGTTCTGAGACAGAGAAGTTTCAAAATCTTGACAATTTTATCTGAAGAATACAATTGCTAGAAAACCCACAAAAGGTTTAAATTACAAAATTAAACAATGCACTGCTAACCAATAATTTGCAAACAAATTGCAACATTTTCATTCACAAACTAAAAAAAAAAAGTCCTTTAATAATGAAATAAAAGAAACTTTTTGGACAAATTTGTCAATATTGAGACTACATCTGTTCCAAAATACTTGCAAGCATTGTAACTATGTTAATAAGACAACTTTGACACTTACCAGGAAGTAAAAAAGGATCAGTCGATTGGTGGTGAATGTGACCCCTTAGCATTATTTCATTCTCTTCCTATTATCAGAAAATGCTGCTGCTATATCAAGGCTAACCACTTTAGTTACACTACCAAGAAGCAAACCATTAACATGCAATACTTAGAAACACATTTAATTCAGCTAATTATTTTAATCAATAGCTAGTTTGTGAGTATGTCGTTTTTTGCTACAACTCTACATATGAACAAAAGGTGAAAAGAATGACTGATAATGGTGTTATTATTGATAACTCACTATCTTCAGAGCTGGGTTTTCAGACACATTTAGTACCTGTACAGTTCAAAGTAGTTTTGTGATCTCTCATTGCTGTTGAGTGCTAACAGTGCTGTTTCATTGTTTATTTTCAGAAAGCACCACGTTTCTAATGGGAAATGAATTTAGAGTAATGAACAGACACTTTCATATCACTGTTCACAGCCACATAAAAGAGTGCTGAAAAGGGGAGGCAATGATAGCTTGATAAAATTAATATAGAAACCTCATCACTTGAATTAAGCTAAATGTTTTTTTTACATTCTACATTGCTAATTTAGCCTAATTCAAGTGATGAGGTTTCTATATTAATTTTATCAAGCTATCATTGTCTCCCCTTTTCAGCACTCTTTTATGTGGCTATGAACAGTGATATGAAAGTGTCTTTTTTTAAAAAGCCAAAGGCTATGTGTTAACCTTTACTTAGAGACTATCTGACAGTAGACTTTCATTCAAATTTAGAATAAAAGTTCCATCTATATGGGTTTCAATCATATGATTGTTAGTTATAACAACAAAACAATAAGTGTAAACAAATTAGATTTTTTTCCTTCTTTTGTTTAAATAGAAAGTGAAAAAAATATATAGCATAAGATTATAACTTTACTCCAAACCACAAAGGCAAATATCACCAAATTGAAGTGACAGAATTGGTTAACTGGACACTAGTTCCCAAAAATAGTGGTTTCTAACAAAGCAATGTAGATTGATCACTGAAAAGAAACTGTAGGACAGGAGAGCCAAACTAATCAGATTGCTAAGCTGGTATAAGGCAAACTGAATATATTTCTGTACATCTCTAGAACATGTATTCTTCCAAATATCTTAAGATATGTTCATAAATGCTTTCAGTCTTTATTAGCTTCAAAAAATTGCCTGAGAATGGAGTATTTAAAGCATACATACAGCCATGACCAGTTATTTTGGTTCATTCAGTAATTCTCTATAGATTTTAATTTTTTTTTTAAACAGAAAAGCTTAAAGACAGGTAGGTAAAAGTGTTATGGTTTTGTGAAATATTTACCTATTTGACAAACAAACATGATAAGGAAAATTAACATACAAAAAAAGTTAATCTAAAATTATAAAACAAAAATAAGACCATGGTATTTTTGTTAATATTTTCACCAGTAACCTTTGTTTTCAGTGATTGCTTTCATTCTACCTGGCAAAATGTTTTAACTAAAGTCTTGTATAAAATACTTTTCCAAGTCTCCTTAATGACTTTTGCCAATTCTTCTCTATTCCTTAGATAACCTTTCCCAATACAATGCCTCATCACAACCTATGCATTCTCAACTGAATTTAAATCAGAATTCTCATGCACACTGGAATTTTATTGTTCTTGAATCAAGCAGAGACTTCCTTTGCTGTGTAACATGATGTCTTATCTTGTGAAAATTAAAAGGTACCACGGGGATGGAGTTTCTAAGCAGATTATATAAAATTGGTTCTTAAAAAATACAAATACCAACTTGCAATCATCAATGTTTCTTTTAGTAGAATTACCAAACTGTCTTTATTATCAACAGAGAAAGAGGCCAAATGCTGACATTTTCTGGATACTTCTGGGTTGGTTAACTAGTTTGATTTAAATCTTTCACCAGTTTCTCTTCTAACTCTCAAAGAACCATATTTAACAAAAAGGCTAAGTGAACTTTCATCTGCAAATAATACCTTGGTCCATTCTCACAATATTAAAGTCTCTCTAGTTTTTGTATAACAGAAAGTCCTGTTTTTTTTTTTTTGGTTTTTAAAGCTGGAATGTCTTAGCAAATTTCTTGTAACAGATCTAACCAATATCTTATTGGCAATAGTTTCTCTCAATTCTCTTGCTTATGTACCACCTGAGGTAAAGCTATCCTTCTCTTGAAGATTTGCCAGAACCTGTTTGTCCCTTTTTTTGTTGTTTTAAAAGAGAAATATTTCCAGTTTTCATTAGTTCTTACTGGAAGACCAAGTTTTCAACAATTCCTGAATGTGTCAGGCCCATTTTGACATATGTAGCAACCTGTTATCTATCATCATCACTTCACACTTTCTGTGCATATTTTCACAATTAAGTATTAATATTTTTTTTTGCTGAAAAACATCAACATTGGTTGAAGATGCTGATGCATGGATGGCTATCTTTATACATTGAAAAGTTATGAAAATGTTTCTAGAAATGTCCAGGATTTTATAGATTGAAAGAAAAGTTTTGACAGTTTTTATAATAGAACAAAAATATTAAAAAAAAACAACAAACATTTAGAATACAATGAAAATTTCCAGAATATTCTGGTTGATGCAAATTTTTCAATGTTACAAATAACATCTATTCATTTTCAAACTGATATTTCCCATGGTGTTAGTTTTCCAAACATTTTGTTAATGTGAATGGGGAAAGAAATTTCATTGTTGAACGATTTCTGTGCATTTAGATTGAAAGCTTTATGTCTAATGTAAAAGCAAACACACTGAAAATTACTGAGTGGGCCAAATTGACTGGCCAAGACTGCAAGCTTGAGTCTGTCAAATGCATAGACTATATGGCACCAAATCTTAATGATACTCTCTCCCTGTTGGTTTAATTCATGTCCTATATTTGTGTAAAATTCTTTTTTTTTTGCCAATTTTGGGTGGTTTTGAATAAGAACAGCAGTGTCTCTTTCCATTTTTTTTCAATGTTATTTCTTTTCATTTGTAGATCCTTCTATTTGTGTTTTCCTTTTAAAGAAATTTTGTTACTGATGTCATCATGCATCAGCAAACATAGGAAATTTTGTATCAACTAATTTTTACTAACATAACGCATCCTCGAAGTCTTGCTTATCCAAGCATCTAGATAAATCTGTTTTCTGCTAAGTGTGAATTTGACTGATAAAAAAATAAAATGTTTACTGTCTGAAAAGATTTTTCTTTTAAACTTTTTACATCTATGCATCATTCTTGTCATGATAAAGTTAAAAATTAAATCTACTGGTAGAAAACAGTGTAGAAAAATTTCACTGGCTTTATATAAACCAAATGCATTTTGCAAGTGTATTATTATTAAACCTGTTACTACACAATGGACTGAAATGGAATATACTATTACAACATTAATAAGTTCTTGATACTTTCTCATTGTTGCATAATATTAGTATAAGCTATAAATGGAAACAAACACCTTAAGTTATTAAAAATGTAACTTTCCCTGTGTATTCAGTTTAATCTCAGCTTTTCCATAACTTATCGTGTTTTATTCCCATTTAAGGATTATACTAGTACATTTTAAGGCTACAGAAAGTTGAAAAATGCAGATGACTAACTTTTTAATTAATAAATTTTAATAAAATTTTGACCCTTTATTGATTATCTAAATGAACTTAAAACCACCTATTTAAAAATATTTTTCAAACAATTAAGAATCTATTACCTTTCCTATATCCAACAGAATGCATGCACATAAGGAAAAAAACTCTCTAACATAAAATAGTGTAGAATTGCATAAAACTAATGCATGAAACTGAGAGGCTACTGATTTCACCTGACAAAGTGGAAACCTAAGGTGAACTGATGGATAAAGCTCTATTGTTGTACACACAACCATGTGTAAGCATTGTTTAAAATCAGAGAGACTTTTAAAACATTTTCTGAGAAACACGTTTACCTTGTAAACATAAGCATTATCAAACAACACCAAGAAATATATCGCTCCTTACTTATCTGTTCATTTCCACATTAAATAGAATTTGCCATCTACATAAGTCATATCTTCTCTGGATTGATGAAGTTCATTTGCTTTTGCCTTTGTCATTTTGGGTTTTCTTGTTTCAAAAGGCATAAGCAGAAATTTTATTTGATATATTTTTTTTAAAGAAAAGGTTTCAGTCACTGGTCCAGGATAAGTGCAGATCCCTTGAAGGGTAGATAAAAATCAGTGTAATCTCTGGCAGGTCATTCCTTTTCACAGGGTAAACATACATTTCAATTTATATGAACAATAATTCACAGAATTAGTTACAGAATTCTTTACTGCACCTAGAATCAATAATGGCTGTGCATCATCAGCAACTGCACGTTTACAGTAAATGTTATGCTGGATGTTTCTTCCTTACTAGTGATATGATTCTTACTGTTTAAGCAGCGCCAGCATCATCATCATTAGCATAGGATCCCACTTCAGCACAACTGTTTTACATCTATGGCCTTCTCACTAATTGAATCTGCACTATTATATAAAAGTAACTTTCTTTCAGTTGTATTCAGTCTTAATGACAGATTTTCTTCTTTTTGTCATCTGTTACTGTTACAGTTGCCATGTAAATTTTTAGTCACAAACATAATGATGACTACCACTAAATTTGAAATTTATTTTTTAAAATTTTGTTGTTGCTTTTGTAAAGAAATATCCAAAACATTTTCTGAAACTTCTAGTGCAATAAAAGCATCACCTTGGAATATTTTGTTAATTTAGAATTTTAAAATAAAGAGAGGTAAAGTAAACGGATTTTTTCCATGGTCTTTATCTTGATAAAAACAGAAGTGAACATTTTTAAAATTTATAACCAACATCTTTTCAGAACAAATTTGGCCTTGTACTCAGTTGGCATATACCCATTTTTCTTTAATTCTCTAAATGAAGCTGAAAATATCTGAAGAAACTCAAAACTCACCTGGTAAGAGTCAACATTCCCACTTGACTGAACACAATAATGTTCACAGAATAAATCTGCCATTTTGATACCACTCACAGACTGGTTGAGTAAAGTTTCTACTTCATCATGTGTCCACACACAGAAGGCCCCTTCTCTTTTCTTTTCATCGTGAAAAGTGGGATATGAATCAGCATCTTCTGCACTGTAGAAGCCACCAGACTACAACAGAAATCACAAAAAGAGAAGTAGAATTATTTTAAAATATTTAAAAACAAGATAAGAAAAGTAGATGCCAGAAATGAACAAGTGTAAAATAATTACAGAGATAGCAATTATTGTGTACTTTTTGCTCCTTATACTTAATGGCTTCTATAAAAAATGACTTCATGACCAAGTGATTCTGAACCAGTATAGAAAAAATAATAGACAGAATGTATGCATAAATTTAATTAAAACCAGAAAGATGTTCACTTCACCAAAACAGAAAAATCAAAATACAACTACAGTAAAAAGAATCTACTTCTAGATGCAGAGAACCCCATTGAAAGAACTGAAAAAATGAACTATAATCATATCTGGATTATGATATATTCTAAAATTTTAAGGAACTTGATTATTTATAATAAAAAAATAAATTAGCCTTTATAAGTTGCTGCTTATTAAGACTACTAAGTCATACATCAAAAAAGAAAAAAAAAAAAAAAACAAAAAACAAAACCCATATGGCTTTCAAGGTAAACACAGACTTCAAGCAATAACACTCCCTACAAGTATGTACAGTATGTATCTATAAAATGCCAGGTTTTCTTTGCATGATATTCAAAATCCCATTAACAAACAAACATTTATGGTTCTGTTTTGATTCTTTTTCATTTATATCATTTCAAAGGCACAACCAAGGCAAAGTTTTAAGCAGTTATAAACATTTATATTGGATTTACCATAAAATTGCTTCATGCAGTCTGTTGTATATAACTCCCAAACCACAACACACAACTTAAAGGAAGTGTGCATATACGCAGTGAATCATGTGGTATGCAAGGAAGTCCCTTACACTCTGCAATGTCATCAATGCCTATAAGTTCAAACTATTTGATATGCTATTTTTCCTTGTGATGCCTGATAACAGTTTCTTTCCAGAGATTGCATAGCATTTGAAGTTTTTATACTAAAATAAATGTAATGTTGGAGTAGCTTTAACTGTCTTTTGTTGTATCAGAGATGTTCGTTGAAGCACCATAAATCTGAGAAGACAGGTATCATCAGAAACAATAATCCACTTGGAGAATATAATACTCAGTTTTCACATCTACAACTCCATAAAACTGCATTGGAGGTGATGCATTATGGCATTAAAGCTGTTTCCATAAAAGAAACTACTGCTAATTCAGAGTAGCAGCTCCCTAGAATTCATGTCATGTGTTCAAATGAACAACAATTGGCTTGACAACATTCTGTGGACTGTCAAAGCCTACCTTCACAGTGGGTGGAGTGGGGGGGGGGTGAGACCAATCCACATGTATTGGTTGAAGAGACCCTTCATAACCTAAAGGTGACTGCAGAATTGTGTTTACTAGCACTGGATCTTGGACAGTTTATTTTTTACAAGAAGCTCACAGATTGCAGCTTATAAACCATTATAGTAACTGGTATACATTATCAACACACTGTTCATGCAAGATGAAACATCATCATACATTACCAACAATATCAAGAAAAACCAGCTATGCAATGCTTTCAATGAATAAATCATCTGCAGAGCATTTACACACTTTTGGCTACCATGGACACCAGATACATGCTATTGAAGGAAATGTGACTATTTCTCATCTAGACATACATTATATATACTATATTTGTAAAACTTAATGATCAATTGAATTATGCGCAAATGTTTTTTTTTTCTCAATAACTATGAAAAATTTAATACTACATTATCCATATATTGTTTTGATCAAAGTATATCAAATTGAACATCAATAAAAATACAATCTGATGAAGATTTAAAACGAAGATATCAATTTTACTCTATTTCAAAATATAGCAAGACCTAATTACTGAACATGACTCACTATTGCACTCAGTTATTGATTGTTTTCTGCAGGACTGGAGATATTTGTGTACAGTTTAGGCTATACTTTCTGTAAGGAAAATCTTGTACACTAATCTGGATTTATTTTGAACAGAGCCTCATTGTAATGTTAGAATTAGACAGCAGGTCGTGAACCGGAAACAAGCCGCCTGTCAGTGCTTCTAAATTAAAGCTTTTTTTAAAACCTTAATGAATTATTTTATCTACCACTGCAGCTGGAAAGAAAAATAAAACAAGTTAATTTGAAGAAATAAAACAAATTAAAAAAAAAAACAACAGATTTCTGTTATCCTTTTTTCCACATTCTTAAATCCTAATGCAAGCAAATTATCACTGTTTTCAAAGATTATGTTCCATTTTCATTCTTGCTGTATTTTTATGCCATAGTAATTTGGCAAACTGTTGCTATTACAACATTAGGTTGTTGCAGAAAATAACAGATAAAGACAAACAATAATGAAATTCATGTCAGTGCTTGGTCAAGCCACCTTTTGTAGCATAATGAACCTCAAATGTAATTGGCATTGAACCATAGAGATTTTGTACCATGGTCTGGTCTTGGTTACTTCCCATCCATGAGAGCTCTTTTCATTCCATCATGTCAGCAGGGTATGGATGATTACTCTTACCTGATAATTCAGATGCTTCCACAGGTGCTTGATTGAATTTGTATAAGGTTTTGTGTTACCCATAAAAGTAGTTGAATGTTTTGATTCCTCTCTCAGACTGTGGAGAGAGAGGCCTATAGTACCATCCAATTGAAGAATATGGACATCCAATCTTGATTTGCTTTGCTGCTGCAATGTTGGGTATATCTTCAAAATAGCAATGTATCCAGCAACATTGAGTCATCATTTGAGAAGCCAAATTCAGTCTTGCATATGAGGTGTGTGGCATGTAGTTTTCTCCTAAAGGATGTAGAAAATGAATCTCAATACACCTTGTGGGTGTAATGGCAGATGTATCTTTAGAATGCCAGTGTACCTGGAAAAATTGAGACATCCTTCAACAGGTATCAGTTTTGTCTTTCCAGTCTGCCAGATTACAGCCCATACCATAACACACTTGAGTAAACAGAGAAATATCACAGAAGCTTACCTACTTTCAGTATGGCGAAAGTGCACACTGATAATCTGCTCACTTGAATGTCCAATACATACATAATCACATCCAAAATAGTAAATTTTGGACAGATACATTCATTTATAAGGGTGGCCAAAGCAATACAGCAGAGCACTCCAGAGTGTATTTATTCAAAAACAGACATTCAACCCTATTATCTCCAGACAAACTTCGTTTTTTTTTTAAATTTTTTTTATCAAGCTTTCAGTAATTGCAATGTAATAAATTAAAACTCTTTCTATACATAAAATCCATTTCAATGCAGAAGATCTGTATTCAAACACCAATTTAAAATGCCATTTGGAAGATTAAATATTAAAAGGTAAGATGAAAAAAGAAAGCAGCAAATTACTTTAAAATTTATGGTATAGAATATCAATCAATATATATATTTTCCTTTATACAATAACCCTATACTGAAAAATGTGTAGTAATATTAATGTTAACAATATTTAAAACTTTTTTCCTTGCTATACCTACCCAAATGCAATTTAAGTATACAAATTCCATTTTACTTTTAAGGATACATTTATTCTAAAAGAAACAATTTATAATTAAATTATTAGGAATGATTTATTACTAAACTGATGAAAGGAATAATTTAAAAAAAAATGTAATGAAGCAACCTCTAGAGAGATATCTAATCCACCAATCAGCAACAATTGCAAGAAATAATGGCTGTAGCAGTAACATTTTGTTTTGTTTCTATGTTTAAAACCCAGGAATAATCAGGGACAGTTGCAAATCATGGTTTACAGAGGGGCCTCAAGGAACACACCCCACTATTTTAGTAACAGCTTTTTAACATGTATGTTCTTAAAAGTAGCAATAAAATGCTTTTGTTACCAAAACATAATTAAAATGTTTTGAAAACAGTATAGTCATTTATGAATTATTTTTATGATTCTTGGTGAAGCCAAATAAGACTGCTTGCAGTTTGACTAAATTCTTCAGCTCTTTTGATTTTATTCCTTATTAATACACTAATCATAGGCAAGCCTAGGTCTCACTTCTTCAACCTTTTACCACATTCACTCAAGAGAAGTTATGCAACTCTTCCAGCTGTGGGGAATTCCCAAGTCTCTGCCTTGCAAAATATGATTATATCATACCCTCAACTAGGGAAGTGGTAAATCTAAAATGCCTGAGAAACAGCAACACCAAAAATCTTATTTCATAACTGAATTCTGACAATGATACAAGTACTGATTATTTTTTTCATATCTAAGCATTAAGTTGGTGTGTTTTTAATTATTAAAGAAAAAAATATCTAAAATTTATACTTTTTCCATGCACTTTTCAATAAAAAGTATAATGTATTAGATAAGTTACTATCAATTGGAAACAATTATAAAAAAACCCAAAATAATGAAAATAATCTGCTAATTAGGTTTTTATAATAAAATAATTAAATTTCACAATTTTTGAATCTAAACTAACTTCCTTAATATGTAAAAATTTAAGTTATACAATGTTTTTATTTGCCAACCTGGATGTATTTCCCCATCAAATTTATCTTCCTTTTTATTGACTTTTAGTCAATAAACAATATATCCTCCCTTTAAATAATATGTAAGTACTTAGATATAAATATAGATCTTGAAATAGTTGTACCTTTAAGATATACTGGTTCTTCTTTAACAAGTTGAAGACTCCACTACTTGATTTGAGCAAATTAGGATTAACTATGATGGTAGCACCATCAATGAAAGGAATGTCAGCTATGTCAACTCAGAAATAATTAGTTGTATCATCACGGAAAGTGTCTCATGCAAACCTAATAATAAAAACTTTCATGTACATGTGGATAATTTTGTGGAGGATTTGATAAGAAACCGTTTGTCTAAGGCTGCTTTTAAGTTCACATGCAATAAATACAAAGATAAATCATGGGAAGAGGATATATGTAGGCATTATTGTAAAAAATGCCTAGTTTAATACATTTTCTTTTACATCACATTCAGAGAAAGAACATGAGTTGTATTGCCTTTTATATGTAATTCCCAGTTCAAGCTACTCAGGATACAAGAGTAGCGCTGCTGATAAAGACAACAAAGAAAATGGAAAGACGCAAAATCCAATTTGAAAGAACAGTGTGATAGAATACCACATCACAAGCGAGATTGACAGCATGCATCAAACAAATTACTGCTTCCATTGTAAAATGCACTAAGCTGTTTGGTCACCAGAGAGTTACTCTTTCAGGGGGTTTGTGATGACTGACTCAGAATCTTTGAACAAATGGAATTTACAAGATCTTTTAATGTTTTGAATGCAACACAAGTTTGAACTTCACAAAAGGAATTTTCTTCCATAATGAAATAATACATTTAAGATACAAATGCCAAAGAGGTAAAGAAACAAAACATTGGGTTTTGATTAGTTTGAAATAGCATTATGCAAATGAGAAGTAATTCATTTAGGTGTTGATCATCTCAAGAAAGATTTTAATTAAACCTGTCAAAAGATTTATCAAATGTAGTGCATGTTGGCAATATATCACAATTTGTTAACTATTTTGGATTGCTTAACAATCAAAGCAAATTGAATGTCCAACTCATTTCCGACAACCCTCTATATACACACTTTGCAAGTCCCAATTTAAAGCTTGCATTTACTAAATTGCAAAACATTTTTGGAATTTTCTGTTATCTGCGACATTATCAACTGGATTATTTTTTTTAAGTATTTACCAAAATCTCAGAGAATCTGAAGACTGCATTTTTGTTTTCAACAATGAGCAAAGCATAAAAATAGTGTCTGTAGAGAAAGTAACTCCACATGTGAGTAGAACAGTGTCTCCAGAAGAATTTTTTTTTTTTAAAAAACATTGTAAGCCTTGCTTTTCAATGCACACTTTTTCTATTTGGGTTTGCTAGGTCAATGACCATGATGTCATCATTGCATATGAAGCTATCAAACATGTAACAGCAGAATTTCAAAGCATCAATGAAAACAGCTATAAAAAATTAAGGATAGTTTTATTTTTCATTTAATGACTAGGCAAGCAGGATCTAATAGGTTTATCCAAACAATGCGAAAGATAAACACAAGGGCAACTTTCAGAAAACCACATAAAAAAAAATAATCTATTTTCATCCCACATTTAGATGGTTTAATAAGCAACAAACTGTCGGTTTTAAAAAAATGAAAAATCAGACATCAAAGCACTAAAGGGTCTTTATCTTTTGCCAGCAAGCAGCAGCTACCTGACCAAAGAAAGGGATTAAAAAAAAAACATACTTTGAAGGATGATTTGTCATCAATTTCAACTTTTTGCACAAAACAGACTGAAAGCATCTATAGAAGAATAAAGACAAAGATCTTATAACTATTCACAATACCCTACATTAATGACAAAGCAGTATCTAAATGCTTTTTCAGAACATATTTACCCAAAATGATGGGCAAAAAGTTATATGACATGCTGCTTTTTATCCACAAGGAAAAAGTCGAATGTTCATTCTAACATGGAAAATTTTGCTAGAAAACAGTATTCATAGATTCTGCTTAACCAAATGGCTGACTGAATAATCAATTATTGATATGATTATGAAAGTAAACATTAATTGTAATCATTTTATTAGGCCATAAAAGCATGTGTGTGCATGCGTGCATTATTGTTTTAACCCTCTAGAGACTATAAAGTTGATCTATTGGCCCAAAGCTAGTAAGCGAAAAAGATGGCACAACCAATCTGTTGGCCCCGTAAAAGAGCCTTGATGAATAGTTCCTTATAAATAGTGTGGACCAATCAGATATGGCCTTTCAATAAAATAACATCCTTGTAAATCAATGATAGCAATCAGTTTCTCCATATTTTTAGCTAGAAATTTCCAAAAATATCCATCACCAAAGGGTTAAATACAAATTTTATTTTAATTTACTTTTTGATGAAAAGCAAACAAAATTATCTTATGCTTTTCATATATTAAAAGCAAACCGTTATACTTATGATTTTTCTTCATTTATTTTCTTTCTTGTTAAATACAACTCACTAATTGAATTCATCACAAAGTTGTTTTTTTTTTATAATTAAAATATAATGGGAAAATTTTAGAAAATCCTGTGCCCACACCCTACTTACTGTAAAGCACAATGTCTGTCTCAAATCCCCAACTTCCATAACTGTCATCAACAACTCAAGAATCATACAGCAAGAAAACCATCAAAATGCTGTCTGTGCATAACAGCTGATTGGAAATAAGAACATTCATCATAATAAAGCTAAATACAAGTAATTAACTCTATCAGCTACAGAAAACTCACCCAAAATGACAGAATTTATTAAAGTAGAACAATAAAATGTATGATCGTAACTGTCTAAAAAATTCATATATATAAAAATATAAATTATGCATTTAAGTATTGGAATTACTGGCTCTACAAAACAGCAACACTTAAAATCAGGAGATAAGGATAAAACTTCTTGTAGATAAAAGTACAAATTTGCAGATTTTCTGTTACTACACACATTAAAGACTATAGAGATACTGAATTGCATTTACAATCACAAGACTGACTTGTAGGAATTACTGATCTTGCCAAAGTCTAAGTCATCAAAAGTATGTATATTCAGGCAGTAACTCCATTGCAATAATGGTAGAAACCTAAAGTCAACAGTGATGTTATACTAAAGCCAGGATGGTGTCCACGATTGAAACAACAGAAAACAGATGATTCAGTTAAACAGTAATACCAGAATAAAGCCTTACTATAAACACAAGCGCTGTTTATTTAATTCTTAGACTTTTTCTGTCAAATACTCAGGCTATTCATCTTTAGGATGAATCCATTACTTTTAAAATTATTCCACTCTACCCGCAGTCTAATAGGCACTCTAAAAATGAAATCATGCTTCAAATGGCACCAAAATCTTTGGATACGGTGTTTTTTTTTTTTTTTTTTTATGGCATTCAAAGCATCCTTATTGTAAGCAAACTTACACTCTTTGACCCTTGGCTTTAGCATCCAAAAGTTGCAAGGGGACTAGAATGGAAAAAACAAGTGCAGTAAAATTGTATGCTATGCTAGTGTTGTGAATCATCACCAGTACATCTGCAATGTGCAGCAGTACACTTGTGATAAAGATGCCATGTGCTGCTTATAGATTACTTGTCCCGAAAACGTTCACATAAATGCACCACTGATGTTCTTGACAAACTAATATTTAGCCTGGGTGAGTTACTTTGCTGATGTCCATGTTGACAAATGACCAGGCTGAGAGTCACCCGCAACTGCCTGAGGCCTTTCTTTGAATAGCTTAAGCCTGTGAGGCAGTGAAAGCCAATCCATTCTCATGAGATAATTTACAAATTGTGATGGAATTTACATTTTAACAGCCACAGCAAACATGTGAACTTGCTGCACATTTCTTATATAAAGCTTCTTTGCAATATGATATACTTTTATACCATCTTCAGTATGGCCATAACAATCTCATGGTTACTTCTTACAATATGTCCTTTTTAGAATTAAATGGACAGTCCTTTCTGTCATGTAGCTTAATAAAGATGTTGTTTCTGCTGTATAATTTTTAAGTCAAAATATAGTAACCTTATATAGTTTAGGTTTCTTTGCGCTTAAGAATGGCAAAAAGGTAAATGAGTACAGGAAAAAATGCATTTATACAGACCAGCCTGAATCTTTATACACAAATGAGCTACTTAAATGCAAAATTTATAATTTTTATTTAAAATATATAGCTATAAATTCACTTTTAAAACAAAATTAATAAGCAAAAAAAGGACCACATTCTGAAAAAAAAAAAGTTTTTATATGCTGTACCTAAGACCCCATATAAAACAATGAAAACTGTTTGAATAATAATCATAGATAGATTCAAACGTCTCAAATAAAAATATCTATTATGATGGATTTAAAGATAAAGTTGATTTAAATCTTTTTATTTTTAATGTTGCTTTTCAAAGCTACAAATGAAATACATAAGACGTTTGTGAAATAATCTGTCTAAGTTACAAGCCCAAAGCTTAAGGATACTGATAGTAGTTTTAGACTAATCAGAACCAGCCTTCCATCCATTTTCTTATAATGAACTATGCTACTAATGAAAGTGATAAGTTGCTACTGTTCCATAGCATTTTGTCACTGCATCCTGAGCCAAAATATAGTGTATATCGGTCTTGTTTGCTCACTAATGCAAATAAGCCAATTTTCTCATGGTCCACTTACTGTGAAAATGAAACCAGTTGTTGAAACATAATATTAATTTCTGACTAAACATAAAATGACAGTCAGGATTAGAATTAATGTTGGATGTAAATAAAAACAGCTGTCAAAATATGTATGAATAAACCTAACTAAGAACTTAATATTTAATATGTTGTGTATACAAAACTATTGTTCTGAATAAACATAAGCAAAAAGTCAGGTTAGAAGTGTTGCACTACTAACAAATATAAAAAAAGCTGTGACGAAGGATTTACAGTAGCTAAAAGTATGCACAAAACTCAGTAGTCAAATATAAAACCACTAAAAGCTGGTATATATATATATATAAATCAGTACTACTAAGCATTGTTTTACTTTAGGATAAGAAAAAACAAAAAACTTTAAAATTCATATTTTAATTAAAAAATTGAGGTTGATATTCCTAAATAGAGAGATGATTATACTAATAAGCTATAGATTATCGTATTTACAATTTAATGAGATTTAACCTAAATAGGACATTTTTAGATTAAAACTAATTTATTCATATGTTATTTTATGACTGGCAAGAATCTGCAGATAAGATTTACTTGTTCTCTTTAATCCCTGGGTAGAATAATAAACTACTAAATTCTATCTCCTTTTGTTTAGCAGTTGATATTACCAGGCAACTGAGAGCCAATAAGATGATCGATCCAACATCCTGTTTACCTTTCATAATAGGTATTAATTTTATCTAAAAGAAAAAAATCAGTTCTAGACATAAAAAAAATTATTATGCAACTACTTTAATTTAAATTTTATTTTGAAAAAAATAGATAATTTATTCTCTTAATGAATTGCCCATTTTGATTTCTATGTTGATTTGACACCATAAAAACATGATTTATTTAGCTAAGTTACAACTTCAGGTAGTTAACATTTAGAAACGCATTAACTATATTGTACATGATTTCTTTATATAGCAGCACCTGTAGTTCTATGGGATGTACAACTTAATTTTGATGCTAGTTCACCAACTTTGTATTACTACTATGCAAGACTAACTGAAAATCTTGTGCAAAGCCTTCGAGAGTCCATGTATGAATGGAATAGAAGCTGATTAAATCTGCTGATAACAGCTTGAATATACATGGTATGGCATGCAACAACTGATTCCTATTTCTAGTAGAGATAAAGACAATGGAGAATGAGACATGTAATGTAAGTAACTGAAGATCAGGAGACATAGAACATTTCAGATGCTCAAACTAACGAGTCATTTGTGATTTCTGCTAGAAACATGACAATGCACACAAATACATTTTTATTACAGTAGAACAATAACAAAAGGGCTGATATTTTCTGATTTGCTTTAATTTTATTTGATATAATTTACAATAGCTCTATGTCACCTTCCAATGAAACCATAGCTTTGTAGATGTTCTCAAGTGACCATGATGTATGTCACTGCTTCTTTCAACTAAGAACGTTAAAAAAAAAAAAAACAAAACAGCAAATTAACTATTTTTTTTTTTCTGACAGCAATTAAAGTATCCCCAAACCATCTTTAGAATTGTATCCAAATTCTTTAGCTGATCTGTATAAATGCACTAGCCTTCAGCAACCGTATTTTCTCTGTTGAAAACTTATGATGTATATGGCTCACGGCCCATATGCTTTCATCAACCCACTAAGTTTCTCAATTGTAAATTTGCTTTAAAAAGGAAGTTATAATTTTACTTTTAGCTTCATAACTGAAATACACAACCAACCAAGTGTAATCCCCCTTTTTTCCAGAATATTTAGAAAGTTAATTCTGTTTTATTTTAATAAAAAAAAAGTGTCAGAATTTGTAGTGTTTTCCAACCAAAATTCAAAAACTTTTCAAAGATAAATTTTAATTTTCAAGAACCACAAAATTATGACATATTGTAATACATTAATGGAAAACCTAACCCTGACTCTTAGATGCACATTGGATCATAATTAAAACATTTTTTGTGGATTAAATTATCCAAATTTAATCCAAATTTACTTACACCTTATTTATATCTTGCACAAAATCTGAGTTCCAATTCTTGTGAATTGGAGAAGTGAATTTCTATAATCCACAGTTGTTAAATTTGTTTCAGCATGCCTAGTGTATCTTGTATCAATGTGTACAATGCGAATATAGAAATATTTTCAGTCTTCAACACTACTTGAGAACTTGAAGTGTGTCATTCAACTTCTGTTCAGCTTAACTACCCCCCCCCCTCTGGCTTCTCTCCTGAAGGCATTGGACTTTGTTCACCTGTTGCCTCATCTTTTTCACTGAGAATACATGTTGACTGTGTGATATATTCAGTATCCAGTTTAAGCCTTTTCTTCTGCTTCTGAAACTCTTCCAACTCATCAAGATGCTTCCTTGTTCTTTGCTGTTGCTGTTTTTTCTTATTTGGAGATATTTTTTCATACCTCTGTCTTGGCATAGCAGCTGATATTAAGCAGTTCTTTGAGATTAATATATTTAGAACTCCTCCAGCTGACTTGATGTAATCATAGATTAGTTGCTAGGTCACAGATGGTTTCTTAAATTCTCAACTTAAAGCTCCTTGTTGAATGAGCATCCCCTCTCCACAGATGCCTGACCATGTGACAAAACCAGTAGCAACTTGACCACATCAAATATCTTTGCATACATATTATTAACCATGTGGGACCTAAATAGCATATTCAGTTCCTGGGTATTAACATTAAAAAATGAAAACATTCCTGAGCCAATGATAGGGATACTGTGCAGAAAGACTAAAAAAAAATTGCAGAATGTCATCAGACATTTGTTCTTTTACTCATTTTTCATTAACAAACAGAGTTATGACTTTCTTGAACTTTTCTCTTGGTTTAGAGCTGCCATCCATGTTCGTAAGAAAAAAGTAGGAGATTGAGCAGTTAAGTATTTTCTTGAAAGGTGCCATCAGAAAGTTTTTGAAGTCAAGCCTAATTCAATAAATTCTCTGTCACACACAGAGGTACCATCCTAGTTTCTTTGAATAGTTTCTGTGGAGAAGACTATGTCTATCATCTTGTAGGTCTTGTGGTTTTTCATTTCTTCCATATCTATTTTCACTATCTTTGGTGAATCTTTTCTTTAGGGTTCTGATAATAGTGCTGAGATCACTGGCCAAACAAACATGGGTTTGTCAGACTGGTATTTGAACAAGGATGGCAGCAGCTTTACTTTTATGAGCTTATAATCTGTAGCTTACTTGGTTAAGGTAAAAAATTTGGTGCCATGGTTTAAAAGTTTTTCTTTCACAGTTTTGATGTGAGCTTGAATGTTTTCCAGTATACTGAGGGCCTTTTCACAAGCAGGTACATTTTCTAAATAATAGTGACAGACAAATTAGATGGGCATCAATAAGCTCCGTCATAAATTTCTTTGAAGAGGCAATGTATGCTGGATAACAGGGAAGAAATATTGAAGATGTTATGGATTATGTGAAGGTCAGAAGATCCAATATTAACCAACGTTTGTTTGAATCAAACTCTTTTTCAACTTTGATTTCGTGGTATTATAGAATTTCCAGTTTGCATTTGGTTCATCCATTCAGATTTGGATCATGTTCTTGATGGAAAGTCCACCATCTAGTACCCCATCAAAATGCTGGACCATGCCACTAGTAGCAGAATAACCTACAACAGAACAGCAGCAGCTAAAATCTTACCATTGTTGACAAAATTTTCCAAATGATCAAGTTTTTTTTTTTTGGGAGCTTAAAAACTTGTGCATATATTTCTATTAAATCATTAAGAATGCAAAAAACAAAGATAAAATAAACTTAGATGAAATAAGTGATACTTTTTTTGCCTTCAATCCACACAAATAAACTTTTCAATGTTGTTTAGCTATGTGGACAGTATTAAATATGTATCTTAATTCAACATCAGAAAATATTCATATGAACTTATAATCAGAATAAAATCATCATTATAATCCTGTTAAAATAACTTCTGCACTTTACCTCATAACTATTACACAAGCAAAACTAAAGTGTAAGGTTATAAGGAAAACAACAAAGTTTATTTTCATTAATCTGTCATTTTGAAAAGTAGACAAGTCCTATGTTGTTGGCTTTCTTCCAATATAACAACAACAAAAAAAAAAATTGGACATGAAATTATTGCCAAGCAATTCTGATAAAAAAATTCCCTTCATAGAAACTTTAAGACATGATCCATATCTATTCAAAGTCTAGTGATTAGTGCATGGCTTGTTCAGTTTTTATTTCCACAGAGTAAATGACACAAAAGTGAGTATTTCAAATATACTGTTGTTATTTTTTTCTTTTTACTTACCTAAAAATTGTGATCCAACATATTCAATAGTTACTCTTTGTTGCAATAGTGAATATAGATATCCATCTGCTTCTGCTGGCACTTCTTGTTCAAACTTTTGTCAAACAATATCACAAAATAGTCTTTGACTTTAGCCAACATATTCCTTGAAATATTCTGCCAAGACAAACAATATGCAAATACAACATTTTCTTTGTTTCATACATTGCATGGAAGACTCTCTACATACTTTCATTTGAGATGAAGCAGTACTCAATGTAAAATCCACAAAATTCATAACTGTATTTGAGTGTCTTTATTTAAAAAAAAAAAAATCACCAGCACATTCAGCAATGCTCTGGTATTTTTTGGCTTTGTTGTTGGATTTCAGTGCACTTACTTCTCATTTGGCATCAATTAGTTTGATGCACACACAAAAGTTTGCCTTATATCTGTCTCCTTTTAATTATCTGACCAAATAAAACTCTGGCTGGCTCAGCCATTTTCAACTGAAGCAGCAATTTACCATCCATTACTATAAAAATCAAATTTTCTTAAACTGGTCTGCTATACTGCTGATACTGTGTTTATATTTTCTATCATGTAAAAAAAACAACAAATAATTCCAGTAGGGAGCTACAATAGGTTGATTAGTTCAGTCAAAGTTGGAATGCGCTGGCTGCAATTTTCAGCGTCATGCACCCATTTACCGTCTGAATAGTGTTCCAGGTACTGACCATGGAAGGTTAAGTACAACAGGGTGCAATAAGTGCATTTGTTCTGGTAACTTTGTTAGACCATCATGCAATAGCAAGTGAGTAAAAAGAATGAATCCTACAAAAAGTGCATATGGAGAGCCTCTATGCCTAATTACCTGGTTGGAAGTGAGGTCATAGGTGTGCCAGATTTCTATTTACTTCACAACTGTTTTCATTCTTAAATTCGATTGTTTAAACAAATTTTTTTCAATTTAATCCTTAGTAAAGAATGGATAAGACAGTTCAAGGATTTTTCAAGATATTTTTCCAGAATTCAAGAACTTTACAAGTTTACTTGTGGATTAAAATCCTTTTAAAGATCACTCCCAAAATTCAAGGACTCTTCAAGACAGTGCAAACCCTGCAATATGTTAATTTTGAATGAAGGAAATCAAGATCCCTGATCTTTACAGTGGGGCAGAGGTAGATTG
Organism: Nautilus pompilius; assembly: GCA_018389105.1. Taxonomy (NCBI): domain Eukaryota; kingdom Metazoa; phylum Mollusca; class Cephalopoda; order Nautilida; family Nautilidae; genus Nautilus; species Nautilus pompilius. The sequence continues at coordinate 329,875 of JACATO010000338.1, forward strand.
GAAAGTTTCTGTCAGCCCAAGAACACATAACAAGATATCATAATGCTTTTTCTTCCTCTACACACTGGCCATCTTACAACTAGCTATTCTTTAACATTTTTTAAAAAATTTTAATATTTTATTTATATTTTTATACAATCTAAACTGTCATTATTTGTATTCATATGTTAATTTCTGGTCCACACTGTATTGCAATCAGTTAGTTCACCTGGAATTGTGTTAGTATTATTCAACATTTCCTTTTTTGCCTTCTCAGTTTTGCCATTATATTTTCTAAATAAACTCATCTTGAACTAGTAAACTAAATTCTGCTCACCATTTCCCACAGATGAAAATAACTGCAGTTTAGTTTATCCATTTAGTATTTGGTTACAGTAACTACAAATGTCAACAATACTAATTAAAATTCTTATCCCTGCTACAACTTAAGTAATTCTTGGCAGTTAGCTCTTATTAAAATCCAGAAGTATCCATAACAAAAAACTCTTCTAAATATATAGAGACAATTCTATTATAAGATGCATGGCTTGTTTTTCTCTTTAAACCCTTGAAAGAAAATCTGTTTTAAATTAAAATTGCCTCAAATTTTTGTTACAAAAATCTACCAAAATGCTGTTAAAATGCTTTTACGTAGATGTGTTAGAGTGGCTTATGGTACGTTCTTATTTCTCTGAAAGTTTAGTATGATATTAGTGCCAGCCGCCTTGCGCCTGGTTAGTCTATATTGACATGGCTATTCATCTGCAGCAAATCAACATCCTTTTTTCACAGCTAGTTTACAACTTTCTTGCTGATGTGCACACATGGTAATGGCCCACATACAGTTGCAATAACAGCCTCCAAGTCATATCAATTAGGCCTTCATGCTAAGAAAAAAAAAGTATATGCATCAACACAAGAAAACTTACAAGATGATGATCTGAGTATGGATAATATTGTTCAGCTAACAATATATACATATATATATATAGCACAGATCAAAGGATGTTTTTTTTCCTGTTGTTTAGTAGTACTAACCAAAATCACTGACATCATGGAGAGAAAATAGTGAGAAGGCCGGAATTAAATGAAGGGATGGCATGAAATGCTGAGGTATCACCTACTGTGAAGAAAATGTCAGAAAGTGTAGTAGAACCCTCGTTGAATGTAAAGGGAAAAAATAAGTCACCTGATGTAGGATAGAAAAAAAAAAAGTTGCAACATATAAGAATTTAATTGAGAAAACCTTGATTTCCATTCTGATCATTGCCTACATGAGCTATTTTTAAAGAAAACGAAACCAGTACAATACAATGTCAACTTACTGCAGTGTCACAAGTGCAGATATATTACAATATCCATAATGCAAAATGTCTGTCTCATACATGACCAAGAAATCACAAATGAATGGACAAATCTGCCTTACTTATAGTAAAGTACACACGCAGTTTTAACTTAGTGTGTTATTTTCATGCGTAAATGTCTAGTACAAAGTGATAAGATTTCAATTTAGGTTCCAATTTAAATTTGCGGACCTCTAAATTTGTATTCGTATCTAATTAGCTTCATTCCATCACTAGAAAACTTTGCAAGTATTGTACAGAGCTAAAACCAGACAGATTTCAGATCAAGACCAAGCTAGCATATTACCCGTTTATTTAAAAAAAAAAAAATAGTAGTGTAAATTTATTTGCAAAAAATTATTATTATACATATAACTGTATTTTTCATATTATATGATGCACCCAGGTTTCAGAAGTAAATATTTAAAAAAAAAGATTTGAGTGTAATAATAATTATAAGTACCTACCAGTATTGAATTTATAAGCCATTCTATAGACGACAAACATCTATTAATAATTATTAAATTTATAACATAATAGCTAGAAGTATTTATTTATAAGAATTACATTAATTTTTTAATATATTTTAACATAATAACTGCTAGTATTTATTTATAAATATTTAGCATTTGCTCTTACCATTATGGGGTGAAAAATTTAATGCTGCGTTTTTCTTGTAAAACATAATTTGGTCAATACTTGTACCACTAGTAAGTAGTAGTATCAAATTATTATTTTCTGTTATTTATAAGTACAAATTTTAGGGGTGTATTATTTACTGCCCTGTAAATAATACACCTGGTCTGGCTGGAGGATGTCAGTTGACACCGAGAATGTTTATGTAGTGGTAGTTACTAGCACCACCTATTCCTCACAATTAAGACTCCATAGTTAGGATGTGAGGCATTGAGAGTGGTGCTCGCTCTGTCTTTGTGGTGGAGTCTTAATGTTCGGCTAAGTGACGACACCAACGCAGTCCTATAGTTTTCTAACTCATATTTCTGTTAATCCTTTCAATAAACCATTGAAAGTTTGTCCAGATATTGCATGTGAGCATAATAAGAAATGATACAGACAGGTGGGTGTGTTCATGAGTGTTGGGTAATAGGAGATGCAGCCTACCACTGAATAGGTTGGTCTGACTTAACCCTACCAATGCCCGTAGGCTCAGGTTATTGCCACTAGCAATTTATAAATACAACTTTTAAATATACAATAATTTTACTTGCTTTCTTTTTTAAAATAAATTATATTAATTTTTTTAGTAACAAACATGTATACATCTTTAACTGAGGACCACATTGGACCATCCAACATCAAAAAACTTAACCATATTTTTGTAACCTTTGGCATGAAAGACAGGGTGACTTTTAAAGACTTGTTTTTTGAAGAAGAAAAAAGTGCATCTTATATGCCAAAAAATATGGTATTTTTAAAATCTCTGCTATAGTTTTCAATGAAAAACCAAAAAATAAAGAAAAGAAAACTTACAAGAAAAAATTCCGAAGAACACAAAAGTGTTTTCCATGTGCATTCCTCTCAACACCAGAGATTTCTTTAAAACCCCAACACGTGTTACCACCCCAACTGATGGGTTCCACAGCAGGATTACATCAACTTCCCAATAAATCACACATCCAGGTAGGTGGACATTATTTGTATGCCATACCGACTCTAAATATGAAAACCATCAATTTTGCTATCAAAATTATTTTAAAAGAAAAACTCAGAAAACACTTCTAAAGATAGTTTCGTAAATAGGCTGGCTGGCTTTTTAATACTTTCTTGAATACATTTACTATTTATAGGTGATAAAAACAAACTTTTTACAAAACATTTTCTAAATGTAATAAATACAAATGTGTGCATAAAAAAGTTTGTTTTTTTTTTTTTTTTGCTTTTTGGATGAATGAAAAGAAAGTGAAATTAAACAGACTTATCTTTGACAGTTATTTTCCACACGAAGGAAAGACAACATATTTCACCAATCAACTAAGTGGAGAGCATTGAGACAGACAGTATATTTCTAAACTAGATCTGTTTCTTGAACTGCTGGTTTTTGTCTGATAATTTCTAAAGGTCTATCTAGTTAAACGTTATATCTATTTAATTTAGAACGTTCAGATGTAATGAACCCAGTTAATAAAATTCTGACCAATCGTAACACACTTAAAGTGGTTGGTTACCTGTGTGTTAGCGATTCCTAGTCTAAGAATGACCATCCCAAACAGCTGTTGATCAAAATCAACCACTGTGATTTGGATAAAATAAACTTATCAGCATTTTTAGTTACTGAAAAAATAAAAAAAAAATAGTACTTCATTAATGCATGGAATGCAAAAGAAAACTAATGAGACAAGACCTAAATTTAAAACAGCCAAGCCACATTTCCAAATCAACTTACACTGAAGAGAAACAAAACAACAACAAAAAATTTAAAGGAAAAACAAAACAAGGTGAAGAATTCAGACATAATATCCTTTTGATACCTACCACTTCCAGGAAGCAAGAGAGAAAAAAACAAGAAACCTCTCCTACTCCCACTGGAATGTTATGCCAAAAATGCAGAAAACATGAATGCCACAAGGGTATTCTAGCCTGGGAAGAAATACTATAGGAACACTAGTAAATAAGCACTGCTGAAGTCATGATTGTTTGATCACCTGCTTCACTTTGTCTCTCCTGCAACTCTACCTGTCTGACAGACATCAATCACGGCTGATAGCTTTGTCTCAATGGATCAGATAGTGGAAATGCCACATGCCTACATCTGACAACCATGAGTGTTCAGTTCAGAAGCTACCTGGTTATATGTAGATGAATAACTGCAGCACTAATCCTCTTTTCCATCACATCCTTCATATTGTATATATAAACAGTTTCTTTGTGATCTGTTTTGTAAAATATTTTATTTCTTTATTAATTAGAATAAATAAATAAAACAATTAGAAACCATACCCTAGTATTTAGAAAGCTGCTAAAGAGTAGAGAATATTTGCAGTGAATGGTAAAATATAATTGCACCAAACAATTTTGATGACATTTTGTCTAAACTGTTTTCCTCTTTTTAGATGGTAAATATCATCAAATGTGCTGTAATTAATTTCTAAAATCTATAGCCTTTAGAATGCTTTCAATCATGACATGTCATTTACAATAGTTGATTTATCACAATCATGTATAAAAAGAGGATTTGTAAAAGAGGGAAGGAAGAAGTGACTTTCTCCTCCCTTAAAGAATTTTGGACAGAAATCAATGTTTGAAATAGTCTACCAATTACTTATCTAAGAAGTATTACTGACTTTCCTAACCTTCTTGACAGGTGGTTATCATTGGATTTCAGACAGAGCAACAGTAATCAATTGACAATGGCAGACACATACTTGTTCATACTTGAAATTTCTTAAACTACACAGTAATTAACAAATCCATTAGTCATGTAAAAACAAAAAGAAAAACAAAAATCACATTGCTATCAATCATGTCACAGTACTGTACAGTATTATCCCGCACCATACTGCACTATTAGAAGTTTTATCCTACCACCCAACAGTTTCACTTTCAACAGAATGAAAAATACTATCATAATGAATGATACAACACATCTACCGAAAACAAAAAAAATAATAAAATCAATATTATCTTAGGGCACAAATTACCAGCCTATGTGCTTCACTCACAGGAGGCGACAAATCTCTTTGCTTTTCATCTCTGACATTATATAGTCAAACCAGTATTTCAAAGAAAATTTTACAAGCAGATAATATCATGTTATCACTGTATCATTTCAGAAAATTAATATACACTATCATTAATAATCACTGTCTGAATTCTGTTCAGTAAAAGTCTAAAGTGAAATTACAAGTTGTGTCATATTTCATCAGAAAGTGAACAGCAGCTGAAAATGAGAATACACAAGATGTAGGAGAGTTTTCGTTGCAGAATCTCAAGTGAAGGAAGATGGATCCAAGCAATGGCTTTGGCTAGACAGTTTTCATTCAATTCAAACTAGAAACAAAACATAATTCAATAGACATATAAAAAGTTGCATTAATGTGATATCACAATGTGCCATTTCCTACAGAAAATGTATATCCTTTGAAAGCAAGCATCTCTATATATGCACTGATTGTGCTTTACTCAATCTTCTAGATGGAGTATGTATATGGGAATCCCTTTTACTTACAAAAGCTTCTGAAATTTTGTTTAGGTAGCAAGAACCATTAGCACTTTTGTGGAACAATTCTCATTTTAATGCAGAAACTAATGAAAAAAAGAGAGCAGAAAGATGAACTCATATATCTTGCATAAAATAGAAAATATGAGCAAAAAGGAAAAAAAAAAACTTATAAAAATTATTTCCAATATTCTTTTAATATGTTTAATCTTATTGATGTGGTCAAGAAATAATGTCCCTGAAAGACCAAAGTAGTAACTTGCTACATTTGTTTACAGTAAATAAGTCAGCCATTGCAAACAAATATTGTCATCTTCAGATGAATTGCTCTCATTCATGCATACACAATAATATATCTAGCATTTTTGTTAGAAAACCAAACAGTTGCCACATATTTGTTTAGAATGTGGAGAGAATCTATAAAAACTTCCGCTATGCAATCAAGATATTTGTTTTGTTTCCTAACAAAACTGTCAATCACGGCATTGGTTTTACTAAAATCTCCGGCTGCAACTCAGCGGATGTTACATTCTTATAAACTTCTGGGCATTATTACCAGTACTTTATTAAGAGAAATTCCCATTAAACAGTTGTTGCTAGGATGCACTTCTAATTAATAGCAGTGTAGTTGATGTGAAATAACATTTCTGAAAATATAGTTGGAAGGCAATTTCATAGCAAACATCTCTAAAATAACCTTAATTATCAAATTCTTTTTTTTTTTTTTCATTAACTTTTACAGATATCTTCATTGTTTTTATTCTGGAAAATATAATACATTTATTTTATTCTACAAAAGAGACAAAAATTACAAATATATAATTGTGTAATCTTTGAAATTCCATTCTACCACCAATGTCAATGTATATAACAGATGTGAGTTCCTCAAACAATAAGTAGGAGAGCTCAATAAGGGAGATTTTTTAGGCCTTACATAAGAACAAACATGGGATTCATAGAAATGAACAGAAAAATAGTACTGGCATTCTGTGAAAATGACTTTGCTTTAAAAGAGAATACAGGAAGAAAACTTAAATAAGGATAATACATCTTAATTACAGAATGTTAAATAATTTCTGTATGGTGGTATGTGCAGTAAATTTGAATTAATTTTTATAAATTATATAAAAATAAACTCAAATTAAAAAAATAAAATAAAGTAAAATATGGTAATTCAACAAACGGTCGGCACTTTGCTTCATAAACAGAACTCTTGCCAACAGTGCTTAGAAATAAGGATTTTGTAGAACAGCAGCCTTTTTTGACAAGTGTAGTTGACAAGTCACTCAAAAGGTGTAACCCCTTGAGTCTAACCCAAAAGATACACTTGAAACAAACTAGTATCAGAGCATTCTAATTGGAAATCCGCTAAATAAGACAACCCTCACAAACAAATTTGTTTATAGGTTCCTTCACTGTTCACAATAAGCTAGGTTCTGGCCATTAGAACTATTTATGATACTTTGCTCTTTCTTATCATAATAGCTTTCAAGGATGAAAACCTGCTAACTTTAGTTACACACCCAAATAAACTCCAATTCTATCAGCTTGTCTTTGATTGGTTGTCCTTTAATAGTCTGACTTCTTAAGAAGCTGTGTCAGAAAGTTTGTTAACTGTTCTTTTATATTTAAAAAAAAAAAGGTCACAAAATATTGCTTTTTAGAAATTCTAACTAAATGAGAAATGCTCTCAACAGAAACCTAAAAAATCCTCAGAGTGCTAACGTTTAGACTGAGCCACGCTAAATAAACGAAAAGGTGCGTGTAGAAATAAGACAGCATCTACTTCTACAAAACTAATGGGCAGTGATGGCCTCAGCAGCAGCAGTTCTTGGTGGCACAGATGCTGGATAAATAAACAATCAAATAAGGGCACCTGCTCCAAGTTCTTCACTTGTCCTTGGTTGACAAAGAAAAACCCTGGGCCTGGGGTTATCAGTTTCTACAAGCTCATCATCAATGTTGCCAGTAAGAATTAAGTTAGATGCCTAATAAAGAAAGTGCAATATAATGTGGCAGAGAAACGTAAAATTTATTAGGCACAAATTGATTACATCAGAATTTACCAAAGACAATCAATGGAGTCAGGTTCCAATTTTTATCAACAACACTAATCTTGCAAACAGATGTGGCCATTTAAAAATGTGATGGTAAACTACACACATGCCTTTCCCAATACATTTCTTTTAAGTTCCTTACAGAGACCAGTAATAAAAATTTAGTGACTTTTATTATTATAAACTTTAAATTACAAAGCCAAGTTAGTGTTCGTTTTTTTTTTTTTTTTTCATATAGAAATGCCATAAAAGTCACCAGTTTAGATGTAAAACACAATAAAAATCTGAACTACAGTATTTCTGATATACATTTTAATATATGAAATGGCAATCAGAATACAGCATCTACAATCAAACATTCCAGATTTAATGTGGACAGATGAAACCAGTCTGACTTTAAAGAAACTGTCCAGGTCACAGCCAGGTCACTCATGTGTTTAAGGAAAGATTCCAAACTGATCCCCCACAGGGACAGAAACACTAGACCAAGCTTGCCACTGATAAAGGAAATAAAATGATTGAAGATGCTGTTACTGCAGATGCTAAACTACCTAAATAAACTGCTGATAAACATGCTATCTGGGACAGATATTTTTTTTTTTGCCAAAATTGTTTGGTTCAGTAGTATTTAGATCTCCCTTAGAATTTTTACAACCACTTGCTTTAAAGGCACTAGATAAAACACCCAGGCACTGTATGCTTAAAATCAATGAAGCAGAAAAAATTCCAAGGCTGGAAAGTATAGTGTTTAGTTTATTTATATTAAATGCAGCACACAGAAAAAAGGAAAATAGTTATTTCTTTCTAACAAATTAAAACAGATTTCTTAGATCCTTTTCTAAATGCCAGCATATTGTTTCATGGATTTTCATTGTCTCAGTTTAAATCTTAGTACACTTTACAGCCGATTCTTCGTTGCAGTGATGTATATATGCTAAAATTTTCCTAATTCCAATATATGCAGCAAATTCTATTCAACTGTATGAGCTCTAAAGTGAATGATTTTAATCACTGCAAATTTTCAATTAATATTCTGTTCATTATTCTCTGATAAAATGGTTACATATACTGTTTAGAAGAAAACTGCCATAAGCCCGTAGGCATACAATTGTAATACATACTGACCTCTTATGTTCAGAATTCTTGGGACCGGAGCCTTTCTAAATTTCATAATTTTGTAAAACAGATAGATAGATAGGGGAGATGCAAAAAAGCAGTCTACTGACAATGAAATATGCACTGTATTAATACAAAAAAAAAACATTAAAATTCATCTGCTTAACAGGTGAGTGTGCTAAGCAGTTATCTAAGAGAAATACAATTTTACAATCAGCAGCCAGCTTGATGTTACAACAATGGGCACAAGCATCAAATATAAAGTTGCAGTTAAGCCACTCAGAAGCCATTTCTCAAGTGATCCAAGCTGGCCTATTAGCTTTTAAGATCACAGGAAGAACTAATCCCTTTAAGAGTGCAAGTCTTTGCACTCTTTCTGACCACAAGAAATTTACAGCTATGAGTGGTTGCAACATTGTCACACAAAAGGACTGGAAGCCTATCCTTTGCCTCTTTGACTACCTCCACCTCACTTTCATGCACAGCAGCTACTGGTGTCTTAGAAGATAAACGCATCGAATAACATGCCAGTCTCATCAGCATTATAGATTTATTTGGGATTAAGTTCCTCATCATTCACAAAAAAAAATTAGTAATGTACATCTCAGCTATGTTAGGGTTGGCAGAAAGTTTTTTCCATGAGCATTTAACATACAAACACCACGTCTATTTTTAAAATTTTATGTAACCAACTTTGTAAGTACAAATATTCTTACCTTAGTTTAATTTATTTGTGGTACTCTGACATGTTCCATAAGCACTAGCTCAGATAAGGAATATACCCATATGGCTTGATGTGCAATCCATGTTCTTGGTAATTTTTCAAACTTTTGGAAATCAAAATTTCTGAACTTTAGAGGTTGCCAAAAGAGGTCAGTAAAATACTTTATTTCCCAAGTGCATGCTAATTATTTTTTTGAAATCTAATATAAGCTTCTCAGTTGCAATGATAAATGTACTCCACAAACCAAATGCTAAAATTTTACTGGTCTCAATATATACAAGATAGTACATTGCTCATTAAAAAAATTTCTGGGAAGCTGCCTGACACTTTGTTTAAGAAGATATGTCAGATTCATGAAAATCTGATGGTAAAACATGGTTTTTCCAAACTCACATGGCCAGCTCAACCAGAAACTAAATCTAGTAAACAAAAAAGTTAAAGTGAGTAATCTGTCATATCAAATATGAGAAGTACATATCATCATGTAAAAAAATTACTCTTACAAAACATCATATACACAAGCCAGAACCTACAGTAATGCAAAAGATACCTGAGCATATAGTGATCAACATGAATAATGATAATCAAGCACACAATGCTACCAACCAGTTAGTAATTTTCTACCTGCAGAACACACATTATTATTACATATCAGGGTGATAATGTCCAATGCAAATGTGGTCTCTCTGCTAAGACTTGCAGCCATGAGAAAGACTTGTCAAATTCCAGATGTCCAGTAGCAAAGCATTTTTGAGATTGCTTGCAATGACACAGAAAGGACACCAAACCTTCCAGCAGTTATGGATGTCTCTCTGCTAAACAAGAATTTCTAGCTTACTCCCTTCTCCACAGTGACTTATTCTTATGTCTGTTTATACCAAAGGCTACTATAGTTAAGTTTTAACACAGTGTGCCTAGAATGATTTTACAGAAGTTACTGTCTTGACAAAGACCAATTTTTTTTTGACAATTTCTGCATTGTTGAGCCAAACTTACACACTTGGGAATGATTCTGTATACCTGATGCCGCTGTCTCCAAAATAGTCTTTTATAATCTCTGTGATAATTTGTGTACACAAGTACACCGAAAGTTTTACTTCAGCTCCTGTAAGATTTGTAGTGGAACTCATAATAGTTGACACATGCCTGCAGTTACCAAACTGCCAGGACAGAAACATGAAAACAAAATTTGTACCCCAAATTAATGGCTCCTATAACTCAGACTTCCTTATTGACAATTGGTTTGATTGCATGAAAACAAAAGCAACTGTGTCGAAAAAAACAACAAAAAAAAAACAAAATGTATTCAGGGAATAAGATAAACATTAGAATTCACAGCAACAATGAGTAACTAGTATTTAGCCTACCATTATACAGATGGTTTTCATGCCATTTAACTCCTGGTATTTAATAAAAACACACGGAACAAGTGATATATATACAGTGGAACAAGTGCTGCTATGTCAACGTAAACTAAAGTTTAGCATTCACCAAGGGCAGTATTACCACTAAAGAATGCCTAAAACTGACAATAGGATCACCAAGAACCTGTGTATTGTGTGTGAACAGCTGCAGTCTCCATTAACAAGTCCCCCATTGGGAAAAAAATACACGGGGAAGGGGAGAGTTGAATTCAGTTCCTATAAACAATGATAGCAGCGGTTTTTAGCTGAGCATAGCAAACAGCATGATGTGGTCAACTAATCTTAGTAGTAAATTTATTAATATGGATAGGTTAGCTCTCAACATTATGCTATATTTACTGATGGATGCCCACCTCTTGAGAATCAGTGACGAAGATTTGCACATATTCCTTCACAAAACCTTCCATGAATTTACAGAGTCTGATATAAAATTTAATAACTTCCAAAGTTTAATGAAAAACAAACAAAAAAACCGAAATCTAAAGACTATTGTACACAACAGTAACTTTCAAAATGAATGAAGGTATGCATTTTATGTTCTATCCCTGTTAATATCAACTTATGAATGTAAATTACAGTATCTGCAGTTAGAGCAAAAATTGTTTTGTTGTACACAGAAATTTACTGTTTATAGAATATTATTCTATCAGCTTACTTGCCATATTGTTCCAATTTCTACTTATCATTCAAAGAAAAATTCATTGAATGTTACTCTTATTATTTTTGATTCATAAAGAAGTTATTTAACTATAATAATTACCAATAGCAATTTATTGAAATATGCAAAAAGGTTGAGTTTTTTTTTAAAAAATGAAATTGGTCTTCACCATGTCAGAAGAAAGGAAACTGCTCTTGATTTATTTATGTAAAACTATAAAAGACCAAGAAATCAACTGCATCTGGGTCCACTAGACTTCATTTAATTGCTACAATCTTATGAATTAACGCAGGAAGATACAAAAACAATTGATTGCTGCCAAAATTACATTGCCCATAAGGAAAAAAAATACACTTCAAATTTGTTTGCACAGAAGGCGAAAAGTTCTGCCTCAGTGAATACAAAAAGTGCAAGAGGCTTCATTGCAATTGACCTCAAGAACCCAAATGTGTCTTTGCTTATTTCTCCAACCTCAGTTTATGAAAGAAAATATTACAAATCTCCATTTCAACAAAAACAGATACAATAATTTACTTCTGCACTCAAAATTATGTTTAAAATTACTGTTCAGATATCTAAGCTGTAGATATGAACTCTGTAGCCTTTCTTCTCATTTAAATAATTCTCTGGAACAGCAAAATATAACAAAGGTGTCTGTAATGTCACTTGTTTTGAGCCACAGTCCTCTGTTTTACAAAATCTCCCATGCATCCACTTGGTTGGGGAAAATTATCACCATAAATTAAGCAGCAATTTCATACTACAATTTTGCAACAAATGAATCAGATTCATTATTTTCATTGTCTGATGACAATAAATTTCCAGATGTGTATTGGAAACTGGAATTGTAGACTCAGGGTTAGGTGGTACTTATTGGAATATGCACAATTTAGTCAGTCATTAAAATAAAGATGGTGAAGCAGAAACAAGCTGTCTCACAGGAATATGAATTGATAATGACATCATCACTGATCCACAAGACTGCTTTCTGCATATGGTTTAAAGAGAAATTTGTCATAGTCTATGGAGGACTAAATGACATAAAAGTCATTTAGTCAGAATTGTGCCAAAAAAAAGCTGCTAAATCAATAAATATCTCAGCAAGAGCTCAATATTTCTTTACACAAGATTCAGAGAATGACAAGGTAGAACCTCTATCTTCTTGCAGCATCACCCTAAAAAGCCTGTGAAAATCTCTCTGAGAGCTTGTTCACACGACAGGTATCTCACAGATATTGCAATTTTAGTCTTACTTAAAAAATGAAAAAAGGATAATTCTTGATGTAGAGCAAAACAAACCTAAAATTTAATGTCAGAAAAATTAAAATTCTAACTTCCTCTCCGGTCTACTATAAATAATGAATTCTTATAAATTATTTTTTTATGAAGTGAAACATATCTTACTAGTAGTTTGTTTGTTTTTACAACAACAGACTCCATCTTACTGGATGAACCAATAACAATTCTATGCAGTTTACATGAGCAAACAGTTTGGTTTATGTATGTTTTTTTTTTTAAATAATGTAAAGAAAGAAAAATTATGCCTTTATTTCTGTTTCCCTCCTATTCATTTGATCCTCTTTGTTGTATTATTTATTTACTACATAGTATAAAAGGATTTAATATTTGTAGTAATTGCTTGTTTATCTCATTATCTGTTTGCAAAAGCTCTCAAATTGCACTAGAACTACCTTCACCTTTCAAAGTAAAAACATTCACTGCCCAGACTATACAAATTAGATCTTTGTTGAATGCCTTCTTTCCAAGTTAAAAAAAAAAAAAAAAAAGTTAGTTTTGTCCTGTTCATATAATCACAGGAGTATAACCATAGACTTAACTATTGAATCTAGTTCTTTCTCTCAAAGAAACTGCTCTTATCAACGTTATCATAAATTCTATTCTATTTTTTTTACAGGTGGACTAAAACTAAATGATATCAAAGTAGTCTTATTTCAGAATATAGTAAAGTACATTTTCTGTCTTCTCCCAACCCAAAAACCATGCACTAAAAACGCTAACAAGAGCATGTAATACATGGGATAGCTAAGTCTTTTGTACACTTGTAACATAATACATCATCCATAAATGTAAATCAGTATGAAATTTTTAATAAAACTGTCCGTGTCTAAAATCCATTTTTTTTTTTGTAATTAATAAATGAGTTGTTTTTCATTCCCTGACTGCAAACTCGCTTCTATAAATGAACACAACGCTCTCTTCACTGTCTCCTTCGCCTGTGCCCTGTCTACCAGGCTCTACAATCTAACCCACACAATCTCCATGAACTGTTATGTGCAGTACACACAAAGTAATAACCAGGGGATAGAAACATACAAGCAATGATGCAACAAATTTGTTAAGTGGCTAAATTAAAATTAATATAATGGTAACAATTACTGCAACAAAGTTAAAACAACCCATGTTTGTTTTCTTAACAACCCCCCCCCCAAATAAACCTGATGGTAAATATCATTAGTCTTCTACTGTTTCTATTTGGATATAACAAAAACTCACCATAATATCATCTAAAAACAATAATAAAAATACAGGAAAAAAAAATTTTTTAAGCTTTAAAATAAAATGATTCTTCTTTATATCTTGGCTACTATTTGAAAAATTTCTAGATTAAAATTATACTACTAAAAAGAAAAAAAAAAGTATTATTTTTGGGAAGTAAGGGAAATAAATACAACACACGGTGAAATCAGGTTCTCTCCCCTTCAAATTTTATTTATAGTTTCTTTTTATTCAATAAAGTCTTCGGAACACCTAGTAAATGATAAAGCATAGAAAGTGGTACTACAACAGCCACAAGTTCATAGTCAACTTTCCTGAATTCAACGAATCTCCTGATTGTTTTCAGACATCTCAGAAATGTGCAAATTAGGTTTTAAAAAAAAAAAATCTGCGCTATTTTGTTGTTTTGAACAAGTTATCGGCCTTGTTCGGGTGATTTTTTTAAATGTTAGCACTGCCAACCGAATATACTAAAGCAAGGGAAATAACTCTTAAAAATGAAATTAGAATCAAAACATTAATATTAAATAATAATTAAAACAATTTTATTATGTACTTTTAACAGCGGAAAAATAACAAAAGAAACAAAAATACAGAATATACATATCAAAACAAGCTCTAATTATGTATTCCCCTTTTCTGATTTTTGTTGTTGCATAACTTGTACTACATTTTTTTTACATTTTTCTTTAGATATTATTTTCAACATAACATTAAAAAAAAAAACTCAACTGGTATTTCTGTATGTGAAATTTTTAGAAACTGATTTAAAAAATCTTTCTAAAGTTAAATATTTAAAAGCTTGCTAGATTCAGAGAATTCTAATGGTACTCTATAATTTTGTTTGTGGCAGATTGACATTTATAACTAAGTAAAACTACATGTTCATAAAAATATTACAGGTTTAAATACCTTTAAGAATTTGTTAAAATCCTCAAATTTTTCAAAATAAATTTGTAGATTTTCATTAAACAAAAGCTGGCATGCTTGTTGCACACACAAAAAATGTTAATAATTATCAGCTAGTTACATGTGAAAAATTAACTCTTATTATAATTCTACCTTCTAACGAACAAGCTAAGGAAGCACATTAGCTGATCAGCAGTCTTCATTATAAGCCAAATAAACGGCGTAAAGCAGCATTCAGATAACAAATTCTGCAGTTTATAAGACTGAAACTTGAATCCATACAAGTACAACAATCTATTTTATTTACTAGCTAACTAGTAAAAGAATACCCATCAATGGTATGCACTGCCCTTTTTAAATCAACAAATATTTTGCTATTTTGACAAATCAAAATTAATTTTACAATATTGAAGAATAATTGCGTAATAAAATGTACGTATATTAGAAAACTAAGCTTTAACTTTCCTTCCACTCAAATGTTTAACATTATCTACTACAGGTTGGAGAATGAGATGATCCACACAAAACGTATCAAATTAATAAAAAATCAACAAAAATTTAACTCACAGGATCAGCAAGGTCACGTGAAACATATTCCAGCACATTTTTTGCCACATCAGCAAAGAATTCATCTTTTGTGATCTGAAAGCAGAAATTGATAAAGCTCAATTTGATAAATGTTTGGAAAGGTTTACCATGGTTGTCCAGTATTTTCCCAGATTTGCCGAGTTTAATTTATAAATGCTTAACAAATTAACACATTGTGTACACAAAAACACAGAGATACTTGAACTTGACATATATTTAATTCTATTTGTAAGGAAATTCAAGGTTATCGGAAGTTATTGGAAAATTTATTCCTTAGCCAAATTAGTCCGTAGATTTCACTTTTAAAGTAAAAAAAAATTTTAAAAAAATCACAGGAGGATTAGTGTAATTAATACTGAGACCACATTGGGACAGCATGCAGCTGCTGCCTGATCCACATATGCCCAAAATGACTCGGGACCTACACAGATTCTGCTGGCTCTGTGAAGGAATGAACCTTGTGCATCCACAAGATTTACCATTGGGTGAAAGATCTGGGCATATGGCTGGACAGTCTACTGTAATATTGTTGGCCATAAAAAAAATGCAGTAATATCTCAGTCTCTTGGATCACAGAATCATAAAATAATTTTTTTAAAAAAAAGGTAGTCCACCCTCATAGTCTCATCTAGTATCTCTTACCAAGAAAGTAACAGTGAACAACGACCAGGGCTGGTCTGCTCCTAGCCATGACATCTCCCCAGTACAGCTCTCTTTGTGCCGCCATATACATAATACCACTTATCAGAAGAAATCTAAACTGAACCAACTTTCAGTAGAAAAAAGATGGACATCTGACATGTAATTCTGCATTCCAACAAACTATGAGAAACAGTTTCACCAACTGCAATTAAGTGTTGCTGGATCCGGGTGATAGACACTACCCCATTCTGTGGGGCAACTACTCTGATCATCGGCACAACGAAGATGACCTCTGTTGGGCTTGTTGTTGACATCAGTCCATTTGGTGCATACAATCAGCTGATGACTGATACAGCTTGCAGAAATGTCAACCTTACTGGAGCCATTTTACAACTTACTCTCTGCGAGGCGTATTCATTCAAATGACTTGTCTGTTGGAACACAATGAATTTTATTGCAAAACTGATGTTTGCTACATCATTACCTTGTCCTCATACCATTTCAAAATTCTTGTTTGTACAAACCATGAGATTTTTTTACAAGGTTAGGTAATGTGCTGTCACATTAAAGCATGAACTGTCAGAGTGTGTATTTCTCAAGTTTACTATGTTACATTTTAGACTTATACATTTTGGTTACATAATAGTTTTGATAAAACGTAGCCATAACTCTAATATCCCTAGATTTTTGTGCTTAGTACAAGTGAATAAAATTATCAAGTCTTTTTTCTTCTTAGATTTCAATAAATAACAGTCAGTTTCCAGAATTTGATATTAGCGATCATGATTAATTTATAATTAATCTTTATCTAGGATCAGCTTTTTAAAATACTGTAGATTAACAGCTACTGATGTCAATCTATTCAATCACTATGAATACAGCAGAATCTTGTTATCTCAAAGTCTCATTTCTTATATATCTGAATGCGTTAAAGTAAACTTGTGTGTGTGTGTGGGGGGGGGGGCTGAATCTATAAAAATCAGTGTATCTCAAATAATTCAAGCAAGCTGACATTACTGTCAAGTATCTTTTAGACCAGAGATTTATTTTTGTTTAAATAATGTTTAAGCCAAGCTCTGTTTATGCATCTGGTTTGTACAATCTAGGGTTTTTCATATGTTTGCATGATGCTAGAGTCCTGTAAAACCACACTAATTAGGTAACCAATTAAAAAATGCAAAATTAACGTGTGGTTTAATGCGTGTTACCCAACAATGTGACAAAAAACACAGACTTCTTATGATTTTTCTTCTTTTCCTCTCCACTATTATAATGAAGACTAAAACACCAAAAACCTTTGAATACCTTGTTAGTATCTCAAAAAAAAAAAAAAAATCAAATGCCTAAACATTTCATCTGGGTCTGTTGGTTTTCCACACAAACTCTTTGCATTCCTTAGTTCAGAAATACTGTTGCTTCCTCACCCCACAATGTACTATATACATCCTGTTAAATTCTGAAGGTAAATAGCCATTTTCAGAGAACCATAACCAACAAACAGCAAGAGATTTGGTTGTGTAGGGCAAGCAATGATGGTTCCTCCATCTGATCTGCCCTCTTCGTGATAACTTAGCAACTGGTACAAACAAAACCAATAAAACTGTAGCAATAAAAAGCAAAGAAACTAAGAAAACAACAAAAACCTTCTATTCCTCCTGCTGTTTCAAACCAGGAAACACTGATAAAAATTAGAAATTATCTGCTATTGGACAAAAAAAAAAGGACACAGAAGGATGATGACCTTGTATTCAACAAGATTGCAAAACCAGAACAAAACCATCAGAGAGCACCAAGTCTGCAGTTTTCCTGTGCCATGAGGTATGCACATCCTGAGTAAATAAATGTATGCAATGTGTGATTTCACTGTTGCTGGCACACCATTTCTAGTTTTTGGTTAGCTCAGATTAGTTATGTTACTTTCATCTCTGTGATAACAAGATTTTGCTCTATTTGCTTGTAAGGCAAAAATCACTTCTTGCCTGCTTCTTGACATCTAATAATAGTGCATATAAAATTTTATATATATATATACAATTAATTCTGTACAGACACTCATTAATTTTGGAATTTACAGTAGTCTATTTTAGGCATTTTTTAATTTTACGAATATAGAACTGCTTCAGAGTTTGTATTGCAAAAAGAAAATAGATGCTTCACAAAATGCAATCAACACAAACAGTTTTAGCTGTCATTTGATAAGTCTTCAACTAAAGACAACTCGGTAAAAGAGGAAACAAAAATCCAACAGTCGACAGTTTCAAGATAAACAATCTTCAAATCAGTTTAAAAGAAAGAAAACCATTCCAGAAGACTCCCATCAACCAAGATAATAATTTTTAAAAAGTTAGAAAAATATTACTGCTCACTATCAGTGAAAATGTCAATGAATTTTTAATTCCACTATTTTCCAGACACATGATTGCTTATATATATATATATATATATGATTGTAGTGAACCTCACCTGATAAGCATTCAGATATGAGATGACAAGCTGAGCTTGGTCATACAGCATCTTCTCAAAATGAGGAACATGCCAAAAGTTGTCTGTTGAGTATCGATGAAAACCCTGAAAAGGATTTAAAAGAAGAAAGAAACAAAAGCATGAAATATTAAGCTTCTTCAAAATTTAGCTTTATGGAAACTAAACTAAACTAATGAGAATATTTTTGGCACAGTATATTTATCTTATGAGAGAGAGAGAGAGAGAGAGAGAGAGAGAGAGAGACGTGGCTGGCCAACCAATTACTGGCCAGGTAAATTAGTTTTCTTTGTGCTCTTTTTCAGTAACTAACCAAAGTAATATGGCAGATCAACTGATAGTTGTTTATTTGTATATTGCAAGAGATCCATTTCTCTAGAAATTTCAACAAATAAATTTGCATGCAACCAAATATGCACTTAAAGTTGCAAGACTTTAATGCCATATTTACAAGATTAGTTTCTCTTCTCACAAATTAGCAACTATATGGTAGCAAATTTGTCTGTCTTGTTGTTCTGAGTTTCTCAGTAAGTAATCTAATGATTTTAAACATAATTATAATCTGTTCAGCTATTCTCAAAAAGTCATTATAGATGAACTTAACCAATTCTCCAGAAATTTGCTAGTTGATAAATGATTTTGTTGGTACTGCTGTCTTTATGAATATAAACATCACATGCAGCAAAATTATACTAGTCTTGCTCAGGTTGGAGGAGTAAACCTCATAACTTAGTGATTATGTTCCTTCATTTTTACTGACAGGAAAGTATGGCTCTTAACCCTTTCCCTTGCAAGCTGCCCAAAACTACCCAGAGCAAAACACAAAAACAGTTTGGCACTGATGAGATATTTAACGATCACTTACATCTGTACTATCTTTGTTTCCCATGAAAGCAGCTTTAGAACCACATGCATTACCTATTTGCTTTATCTACTTGCCACACCATGGAATCTGACACTAAATCCTTTCCTTCTGGTGATGAGAGTCTCAAGAGTGCATACCTTGGATCTCTTATCATTTAGCTGGTTGGACAGCAACAGAGGCACAACAAGGAATGTGCTGGAGATGGAGAGCAACAACAATGGAAAGATAATCGAGTAGAGCCCAAGTCGTATGCAGTCAATCAATATGCCGGCACTTTCAGTCTTTCAGCCTGAAGATTGATGTTTTTGGTGGTGCAAGGCCAGTGGGTTTCTTTATGAGCTGATACCAGAAGATTTCTTCCACTACACTGCTAAAAGCCTAACTACAACACCACACAGACCCAAAGAGAGGGAAGCCAGCAGAGCTGATATCACAAGGAGGGACACCACCAGAGAAGTTATGATAGTTAAGTTTAAAGCTACAAATGCTATGGGTTTCCATTCTGTGCCATCCATAGAGGATTTTTGAAGTGAGTTTGACAGATTTAGTATTGTAGAGGTGTCAAAAGAACTTAGGAAATTCAAGAAATTAAATCATTATTGATACATTCAGACAACAGTAGTGATTTTATTCTACACATGACTTTCTTCACTATAAAATGAATGTTTTCTTTCATTTTCTAGACATATTTCATTTTAATTACTGAATTGTGTGCTAAGTCATCTGTACTGCTTGACTAATTCCTTGCCTTCTTAGTGTCTTTCAATAATTTTAATCAGGTAGACGCACTTTGTGCAGACATACTGGAAACTCCCTGACATTTTGTGCTTATAAATATTGGATTTATGAACAGAAAAAAAGTTGAAATATCTCTACATGCTAATTGTTATACAAAAATTCATAAAAATCATTTAAATTTACTGTTAACTCTTATATTTCCAGTTACTGAGAATCAAGAATTTAGATTGACAAATCAAAAAAATAAATAAAATAAATAAAAAATCTTATTTGTGTAAAGACTTCATATTTTGCCGAAGTTCTCTCTGGGTAAGATGAATTTACCTGTAGAAGTTATCATACTTGTGGCCAGACGTGTTTGGAGTTAATGGACAAATAGTTTCCAGATAAAAACTGACCAAAAATATCACGAACAGAAATGCATAGGTGACTATATAAGCAGAGGATGTGGAATTTCATAATTGTACAGCTTTTAGAAAAACATAATTTTAATCTTTAAAATGGCCAACCAACCTACAACTCATTTTTGCTTCATGTAATAACATCTGGGTGCTGCACAATGTGGTATAATAAGTACCAGTAAAATGAGAGAATGGCTGGTTGGTTTCTTGTAACTCTTGGAACTAAGCTTGAAGCATATAAGCATCTGTCTCACCAGGGGAGAGTAGACAGGTGGTGGTGAGAGTTTAGCCCATCTGTAGGAGATACTTTATCCTTTTTCCCAGAACAATCTGCTGTGACCACTACTGGACCAGATAGGATGGAAGTTTGACCTGTGCCCCACTAATATTTCCCATCATACAGCTTTCACTGGCAGAATTTTCTATGTGTTGTTTTTATTCATAAAGACACCTGCCAGAATTCACCAAAATAAGCTGGTCACCTAGAAACTACATTCTACTTTGAGGAAATGGTATACTTTAACAACAAAAAAATTCCAAGTGCACTCTAAATTTTGAGCCAATTTTTCGTAGATCTACAATCGGAAAGAACAGGATAATTGAAAATGGATGTTAGCTCAAATTTCTTCAGATAACCTACCTGAGCTACATGATCATACATCCCACCATTGGCCATCATTCGCAGTGTGTGCAAACCCATGTGAAGAGCCTCCTGCCCCTTTTGACAGTTAGGCTGAGCATTAAAGAATCGAAACAGAAAATTCAAATTCACTGAAAATTAAAAATAAAAACAACAAGAAATATAAGGTGAAACAAACAGTGGTTTGTTATATACTTGTGCATAAAATAAAGATCTTTTCAGAAAAACTAAACTTAATTTTTCTAAGTCTGCAGTGTTTGTGCAAGTTAATATGCATTCACATTCTGATTGAAGAGAATCTGAATATAGACCTAAACTCTCCATTAAAACACATCTTGGGCTGTAGAAGCTAAGTCTAACTGATAACCAAAATCAAAATGACTGTCTACAGAGAGCTCTCAAAATGGTAGTGATGCCAGTCTAAAAATGATTGCATACAAACTGATACTGGCAGAAAAAAAAGGCCTTAATATCCCACCACTAAACTCCAACACAAGCTTTACATATAACTCGGTATCAACCAAATCAAAATGCAAGATTTGGTACCCATTCTTTGACCAGGGGCAGTTCCAGCTGATCAAGACAGATTTGGGGATCACAAACAAGCCCTCCCTCCCCAGATTGCTGCACAGATGTACGGATTGAAATCTGGAGATTGTGCAGGTTACACCGCGGGAGTGATACTGTGAACCCGAAGTACATCACTGACACCGTGTGCTTGGTGGAGGAGTGTTGTCGTCTATTAAGATGAATTACATCCCAGAGGGACAACTGTAGGCCTATTGATCTCATCCCTGTATTGACATGCCCCCTCCTAATGACAAGATCGTTTTTGTGGCCAACTTTAATGCCAGCCCTTATCATCAGACTGCCCACACAAAACTGATTATGCTGGCAAACTTCGCAGTAAGAAAACCATTCTCTAGCCTGTCATTTGTTGATGTCTAAACAAATTTAGTCTCAGTGAAAATGAAAATGCAACCTTTGGTTGTGATGTTGTTGTCACCTGTTGTGTGTACAGCTATCAATGGCACAATGTTAGAGATACACAGCAGTGGCATTCCATACCGCTAGCATAAAACCTGCTGCAAACTGAGCTGAAATTGTGTTTTGTTGCTCTTTGGAGAAACTGTTTAGTTGAGAAATTGCTGTAACTCTTGGGAAACCTGAATGAGGTCACTCCAGGAACTGGACAGACTGACAGTACCTTATTAGTGCCTTAAAAATGACATTGCAATAAACATTGAACTCTGAAGTAATGGCAGTCTGTTATTCCTCCTTAAACCATCCCAATGGCCTAAGCCACCACACCTGGTGTTACATGATGCCTAGTGTACTGCATGTGTGGCCAGTTTATAAAAGAAATGGTAATATGTCATGAGCAATGATATACAGAGATCATGGAAGCAGTGATTTAGAAACATGTCTACAAGATCGCTGAGCTATGATGATGATTGTAACATTACATGCTATATGCGCAATGCTGTGTTTCGGTGTCTTTTCTTAAAATGCAGGTTCCCACCAATCAGAATACGAACACATTTGAAAAACACCATAAAAACACTACAGGCATGGAAATGCTAGTTGTTAGTTGTGTATTTTTTTGTGAGTAGTATATTGTTAAAATAATATCATGTAGGATTTTTGTGTTGACGATGAAAGCTTATTTGAAGTATAACAGTAAGTATCAGGATAGAATTATTATGAACATGATGATGAGCAAAAATCAATAAAATGAATTATTTCATAACAGTCAACCCAAGTAAGTTTTCACAAATTCTTTTTAGTTTTGTTCGTCAAATCCTATAACTTCACATAACAAGTGTTCTTTTCTGTAGATTAACAAACTGATTTAAAATAAGCCAAGTTGGCATAAATAAATAGGTGTTTTCATACCTGGTGACGGAAACTTGGGAGCGGTCCCAAATCCACCAAGCTTCTTATCAAAAGTATTATGCAGAACTGAGTAACAGAGATCAACAACATCCTTGCCAGGCATCTCCTGCTGGTCTAGTCTCACTTCTTTCTGTAAACTTTCCTTCAGAACACCGAGTATCATGCTGCCCTGGCTGACCATTTGAGCTGAATCAGCTTGCCACTACAATTCAAAGTTAACAGCTGTCAACTTCAAGCTGTGCGCTTCTCCACAAAGTCTATAGTTAACGGAGATAGTAATAATCAGTTTGCACTGACAGACCTTTGTGTTCCCAAGGTTTTTGCCTTACATAAATCTTAATAGCTTTCAACATGGCATGATGGCCCCCACTGGTAGACTACCGAACTGCTAATGTTGAGGGCCCAAGTTAATTTCCACAAGGAACTGACCTGGTTTCGTTTACTTCCCCAGCATAAGATTTTCTTGCTTTCCTTTACTAGCCACCTGTTCTGGATACTCTGGTTCTCTCCCCACATGTAACAAAAAGAGTGTTTTAGTAAGAATTTCCCCGCCAAAGATGGAAGTGCTGGGCTCCATGAGATGCAGGATTAAACTTCCTATCAGACATCTGCCACCCCACCCCTCTTCAATGCATTTGATTTTACAGCATCAGAAATCTTTGCATTAAGGGACCGGCACTCAAAATCCTAATTTCTTTACTTTTAAAGATCTGTTTGTTCTGATCAAAATTTTACAGTAGAATTATCCCTACTGGAAACAAAGTCAAAAGCAGTGGCATGTTCACAGAAGAACTTTGATTGCTTAATCGGTGATTTTAGATGGGAATTTTATTTTCACAGAAATTAACCAAAAGTCTGCATGTTGTGCCACTTTTAACTGCTAATATTTCATTAACGATTGCTTTGCTGTCATTGCTTACAAAAGCTTTAGATGGTATATATACCCAAAAAGAGTTTAGTTCATTTGTTTACCACATTATTTCAGTAAAACTAAAAACAAACAAATCCTGAAAAACAGTCTGACAATTAATGAAGAGACTGCAAAGGTATTGAGCAGTTTAGTTAATATAATGGGCAAGCAATAGTAAATCAACAAAATGAAAAGCAGGATAGTTCAGTTAGTAGGAAGAGCCAGCACACACCACTCAGAACTTCATGAGGTTGCTTGCTCTTAGACCCCTATTTTCTATTTTGCCATCTCATCAACAAATATCAATACAAACTGTAACACTATATAAAAAGTATAATAAAAGCAGCATTATAAATGGCATCTGGCTAAGGTATTGTAGAAATAGAGAAACAGTTTTTCTGTGCTGACTGAGTTCATTTAAGAACAACACAAGTCAAACCAAAGTTGGACACAGTTTGTCATTATTCTCTCCAGACTTTCCAGTTTCCCTCCACATGTAGCTGACTGAATATTTATCCAGTAGCCTTCTCAGTGACCTGCCCACTGATGGGGAGAATCACAGTTTCACTTTGGGACACATGATAACACTTCTGTTCAGGAGATATCAATGAATAAATAAAATTCCTGGTTGGGAAATTGCTTAAAAACTAATTCTTTACCATCCAGTTGTCAAAGAGTAGGCTACATTAAAAAACTGGACATTGTTAGGACCTAAAGTGACAAATACCTCAGTAGAGTACACATAAGAAACTTATGTACATATTAACTCTACCATTTCAAAACAGACTATGTCAACAGATTTTTATCCCTGGTTTAAATCTTTCAATGGTGGGTGCATATTCATCATCTGAAAAACCGAATATGATCTCAAGAAACACTGCCAAAATATCTTCAATTGCATATAAATAAAACATTACAGATTATGTTTCATGCATTCTACAAAGCAGACCACAATAAGACTAACTACAAGGTAGGTGGACTATTTTCTATCAAATTAAGAAAGTGGTTTCTGTATCAGTAGAAGATAATGCCAATTCTTTTTCATAAAACATAAATTCTAAATTTATTTCTAATCCAATTACTGTTCTTGTACGCTAAAATCATAAATGTTATCTTGTTAGTATAATTATTAAAGATTAATTCAGTTACTTTATTGTTGTGGCCATATTTTAGATCAGCAGATCAGTACATCATAAAAGATACGTCAGTAATTACATTAAGTTAGTTATGACTAAATGAGAAAAACATTTCCTTGTTTTGATAAAAAATAAAGAGAGAGTTGCAACCTCCATTCCACCCAGTGTAGGTCAGGCCACAACAAACATGGAAGTAGCCAAGCAACTTTACCAACATTTTAAGGTAAAAATATTAGATACCTTTCCAGCTATTTTCCGAAGAACAGTTTTGAATCCAGGACGACCATAAGATTGATCATCAGGTGGAAAGTAAGTGCCACCAACAACAGGCTCTAGGTCAGGAGTTAGCCATACACTCATCGGCCAGCCTCCGCTGCCAGTTGTTGCCTAGAAATAACAGTAAAATTTGATCACACACACACACACACAGTGCCAGACAAAAGAGTTGGAACACTAGCTGTGAAATTGATATTTGAGCTCCCTCGTTTTAACAAACGCATTTAAATACCCATCACATTGTTTATTATATACACAAAATATTCCTTCACAATGTATAAAAGCAACACATGCTATATGTTTACATATTCTCTGGGAAAAATATTTGAATCGGCAATGTCCAATTTGTACTGCAACAAGAGAGTTGGGACAGTGAGCAGAACCATAAATATTTTTCAACATTCCAAATTACAATCGAACAAATGCATAGAAATTATCAACTGACTAGTAGTGGGTGGCATATCCGTGATTTTCGATTACTTCTCGACAACAATGGGGCATGGATTTGACCAAACGAAAGCAGTCAGAATTGGCCATTTCTGCCTGCTTTTCTTGATGGTCTGCCAGAATTGGTCTTGGTTGAGATTCTTGTGTTTGGCCACCCTGGCCTTTAACTGCTTCCAGGCATTTTTGATTGGGTTGAGATCCAGACTTTGAGGCAGCCAGCGCATGACATCCATTCCTAGTTGGGTGGTGAGGGAAGTGACGACTCTGGTGGTGTGGATTGGGGTACTGTCATGCTGGAAGATGGTGGTGACTGGCATGTTCTCGTCGATGTAGTTGACAATGACATCCCTCAGTAAATTTCAGTAGGTCTGGGTGGTCGCTCTGCCCCTGATCAACTTGAGGGGGCCTGGTCCCGCCGCGCTCATACACCCCCAGACCATCAATGATCCTCCTCCGGCCTGTACAGTTGGTTGGGTGCACTTTATATTGTATTTTCCGCCGTGGTCATGTCGAACATATACTCGGCCAGCACTATGAATGTGCATGATCATTGTTTCATTGGAAAAGCTCTAGCCCATTGAACTTTGGTCCAGTTTTTGTGCGCTTTAGCCCATACTATGCAGATGCGCCTGTTCTTGTTGCTGATCAATGGCTTTTTCTGGGCAATTCGTCCAAAGAGATTCCCCTCACATAGACGATGTTGAATAGTGCGACTGGAGACATTCACTCCACTCAGGGAGGCTCAAATGGCCGTCGATGTCAGGAAACGATTGGCTCTGGATTTTCGACAAATGAGTCGATCCATTTTGTTGTCACATTTTCGTGGTCTTCCGATTCGCATTTTTGGTTTTGTGTTTCCGGTCTCCTTGTACTGCTTCAGAATCCGGTTTACGGCGCTTTTCAGGCAATTGACTCGATCAGCTATCTCCCAACAAGACAGATTTTCTTGGTGGCGCTGAACTATCAAGTCTCTGATTTCAGACGATGTTGTCTTGCCAGGCATGGAGCAAAAATGATCTTAAATGGTCTTAGAAGATGATGTGATTCTATTCATTTGATCCCTTAAAAACGAATATATTGAGGGGAATAAATGTATGCAGAGATTTTGTTCACTGTCCCAACTCTTTTGTCATGGTATCAATTTGACTATGCTAATTCAAATATTTTTTCCAGACAACAGATACGCATATGACATTCGTTGTTTTTACACTTTGTAAAGGCATGTTTTATACAACTGATGGACAATAGGATGGCTATCTGTATGCAAATGTAAAAACAAGAGAGCTCAAATATCAATTTCACAGCAAATGTCCCAACTCTTTTGTCTGGCACTGTAAGTATGTATGTGTGTGTGTATATATATATATTACATACATATATAATACTATTTTATTATACTACTGTGTGTACAATATCCAAAAAAAGGATGCACAATTTCTGTTTATCGGTATTTTGATATGTAAACATTAATACACTTTTCCTTCCAGTTTTAACTTATAACTTTTCCTACTGAATAAAACATCATCCCTTAGTTTTAATTAGCTTAGATTTAAAGAAAAGGACAAATCAGCTATATTGTTCCTGTCGTGATAGCCAAGGTCTCATGGCAACATCAAATCACTAAAGACACTGAATGCATGTCACTTTTTAACAAATAAACTCCTTGCTGTGGCATCCCTGCAAATGATATATATATATATAATTACTCTAATTGTACATTTTAAATAGATTTGTCCATGCCTCACTTATGAGCACCTCCAATCTACATTGTTTTTTTTCTTAAAAGCACAAAAAATGTACCATCAATAATACATAAGGGACACCTTTAAACCATAATCTTTGCATATTCAGATAAATTAAAAACAGATTTCCTAACATTTAACATAACCTTTATCAGTTACTATACTACTATTGTTCTAAAGTCTCCAAGTTAGATAAATCTTATATTAAAAGTGGGTAAAAACATTCTAGAGGAAAAAGGAAACTGTAAAACCTGCAAAGATCTAATGTTTCAGAAGTCTTTGTATTAAAACACAAAATAACCCTTTATTTCTTCACCGAAAATTATCAATATTCATCAAAATGCTTTGTTTTGTTTTCATCTTCATTTGTTCTTTGACATTTGTTCACCACATTCTTAAGATAGAAGTTTGCAGTTACTGATTCCACCAAAGCAAAATGTACACTAAATTCTAGTAAATACATTTGGACCCACGAATTATTACCTTGGTTTATTCACAATTTTTCAGAAACTACATACTTCTGACGATGCATTCTCATTTTATTACATGCATGACCTTATTTAATATCATGCACCCATTTTTGTGTTATGCCTGTCACTGCTATTTACAAAGAGAAACCAACTTATTGTCACATTAAAGGAGGAAGGAGCCTATAGTGTCTGATGTGGAAATAGCTGACTTCTGCTGATCTATCATTCACTCTTTTCTAATAGAACTGCTTACCTTTCACCAACAAACTCACTAAGAAAAACACTCATGGCTATGGTGATGGTGAAAGCTGCATGATCAAACTACCAAAAAATCCAAGCTTCCATTGATCCAACTTTCTGCTATAGAATTTGCAGAATTTTTGAACATTAAAGATAATGCCAATTGTATATCAACCTGAATAATTTGGAGACTGCAGCCAAAGTTCAACAAGCAGAAACCAAAGCATTCTAACAACAACTCAATCCAAGAATTCAGTTATGCCTAGTAATGCACCATATAATGTTCATGTGCTGAATTTCAGGGTACACCCTGCAATATGAGCACGTATGACTTATCTGTGCTGTGAGCCCACTATCAAGGGAAATTGGGCCAACAGTAACACCACTCCAGATTCATTCCCAAACCATGACAACACAGTATAGTACAGTGATGCACTTGTACAACACAAAACTTAACATGATGCAATTTTTTCTGATGGTATGACCATTTAGCTTGAACTATCATCTCTCTCTGCAAAATGTTTTCCTATGGAGTCAGCAGAAATTTCAGCAAGCCAAATTTTGCAAATTCCACTCAACAATTGTTAGTCTTCAAAGAGGTCATGCATCAGTGACAGATGAAATAGTCTTAACAGTAAAAATATTAAAAATGAAATACCTGTACAAACATCATATATACTTTGTCAACGTCTGGTCTCTCTTCCCTATCAACTTTGATGCTTATAAAATGTTTATTCAGGATATCACCAATTTCCTCATTTTCAAAACTCTCATGTTCCATTACATGACACCAATGACAAGTTGAATACCCAACAGATAGAAAAATAAGTTTCTTTTCCTCCCTTGCTTTCTCAAATGCTTCTTTACCCCAAGGATACCTTCAATAAAAACAGATATTGCACTATTATATCATAATATAATTGGTTTTGTTAATATGAATATATAGAGTTGTGAAGGTAAAAAGCTTTTAAAACTCATATACAAACATGAAACACCCTCTTTCCAGTAAAACAAATATCAACTTCATTTCTAGAAATACTATTAAACATACAGCTAGTTTGGACAACATTTAACAACTTTAAAAACATTTTTCTTTTGATTTTTTAAACGTATGATCAAAGCAACATAAATTATAAAATATTCCAACTATATTTTTATAATCAGGAAAGGTGGAGAAATGGATGTAAATGCAGCTAGTTTAAGATAGTGTAAAATATATACAACACTGTTTCATGTAATTTTGGCTTTTCCAAATAAGAAAATTCTAATAGCTAGTCAGGTGTTAATTACTCACCTTACCTACACTTAAGATTTAAACTGTGCCAGGTAATCTATTGATAACAAGGAAACTGTCAAATGTTTTCATGCATAGCCACAGCGAGGCAATCAGATGTGTATAGCAAAACTGGAAAATTTCTAACAAGGACAACTCACTGAATTTACAGTGTGCATTATATTTGTTAATTTAATATCCTAAACTATTAAAACAGTCTCAGAGATATAAATATTAGAAATGAAAACAAAATTTGGTGTCTGTTTTAAAATTTGAAAAACTGTAGATGGGTTATGTGAGATAGACAACTATTTATGTAAATACAATTTTATTTTCTTGGGCTTTAAAAATGCTACAATAATATAGAGAATTAAAATCATAGTCTTTTGCCTCTATATGCAAATGTGTGTTCCATAATTAATATAGATTCAAATCATCATTTCTCCTTAATGATACATTATGCAGTAATAATGCAACTTGGAAATGATATGCCAACAGATGCTTGGAAAATGCAATAGAAGTTCAAAAACAGTAGCATAGAGAACTCCACAGTGAACCACCTATATACAGTATGCCTTGAAAACAAAATATTTATTTATGATACCTATATATAGAAAAACCAACCAAAAGTTTACAGCCTAAAAGGGACTTGTAT
This sequence comes from Nautilus pompilius, assembly GCA_018389105.1. Taxonomy (NCBI): domain Eukaryota; kingdom Metazoa; phylum Mollusca; class Cephalopoda; order Nautilida; family Nautilidae; genus Nautilus; species Nautilus pompilius. The sequence goes on from JACATO010000338.1 coordinate 360,179, forward strand.
GCAAATGACTGCATAAGCCCAAAAGACTGGTAATTCTCTATACATATCTTCTGAAAAATACTTGACAGCTAGAATTGCAACTATCATTAAAAAGAAAATTTAAATAGAAAAAAAAAAGAAAATCACTATTGTTCTACAATGCTTTTTTTTTTTCATTCTAACCCATACCTGGCAGTTCAATTAACCAACTGTTATCCAGAAACACTATTCAGTAGCTTTTGAAGTAACAACAAAAAATATTTACCAGTTAACAGGATTGTTAGCATGTTGCAGCAAATAAGGAGACTTTTCATTTGCCAGATGATTTGTGAACTTCTTTTTACCTGTAGTGGCCATTCTTCTAAAAGAAACATTGAAAATTTTTAATCTTTATACATAAATACACATACATTATCAAAGAAGCAAATGTAAAGATGAAAGAAGCAGTAATTACCAAAATGTACAAGAGTAAAGTTAAATGCAAAAATTTCTACTACTTTAAAATTCAATGACACTGCTAACGTTTCACCCCCAACATCACCATTACAAATTTCCTAATTCTAGAGTTATTTCCCTTACATAATTTAGAAGAATTCCATTAAAAATTATAATCCTGTAGTTTTTTTTTTTTTTAATTCTAAAAAATGTCAAAATTGTTTATTAACAAATATAACCACTGACTTCAAAATAAACGTAATGCAAAACAGCATAATTCTTAACTATAAGGCAAAATCAACAGCTAATAAAGACTGCTAAGCATACTAATTCCGCTTTGGTATTTTCTCTCTTTACTTTTTTCGGGTTTTTTTTTTTTTTTAAATATTATTTTCCTTTCTTATAGCTTCACTCTTTGTTGTTAAATCTGTCTGGCAGCCTACAGCCAGAAAGAAAGAGCACTTTCGTTCCGTTGAATATTCATTATTTAGTAAATTATCCCCGTCCACTGAAAGCGTAACACACGAGCACTCGCCGAGAACCACATTCTCCAGTCTCTCGTCCCGGATGTTCACGATTGTTTTACATTTCACATTCAGACTGACGACGTTAATGTGGAAAAATTACAACAACATAACTAACCCCCCTCTCTCTCCTAAGATCTACCTACAACATAACTAACCCCCCTCTCTCCTAAGATCTACCTACAACATAACTAACCCCCCTCTCTCTCCTAACATCTACCTACAACATAACTAACCCACCCCCCTCTCCTAAGATCTACCTACAACATAACTAACCCCCGTCCTCTCTCCTAAGATCTACCACAACATAACCAACCCCCCTCTCTCTTAAGATCTACCTACAACATAACTAACCCCCCTCTCTCTCTCTAAGATCTACCTACAACATAACTAACCCCCCTCTCTCTCCTAACATCTACCTACAACAATAACTAACCCTCCCCCATCTCCTAAGATCTACCTACAACATAACTAACCCCCCTCTCTCTCCTAAGATCTACCTACAACATAACTAACCCACCCCACCCCCCTCTCCTAAGATCTACTACCTACAACATAACTAACCCCCGTCTCTCTCCTAAGATCTACCTACAACATAACTAACCCCCTCTCTCTCCTAAGATCTACCTACAACATAACTAACCCCCCTCTCTCTCCTAACATCTACCTACAACATAACTAACCCTCCCCCCTCTCCTAAGATCTACCTACAACATAACTAACCCCCCCCTCTCCTAAGATCTACCTACAACAACATAACTACCCCCCTCTCTCTCTCTCCTAACATCTACCTACAACATAACTAACCCTCCCCCCTAAGATCTACCTAAAACATAACTAACCCCCTAACTCCCCCCTCTCTCTCCTAAGATCTACCTACAACATAACTAACCCCCCTCTCTCTCCTAAGATCTACCTACAACACATAACTAACCCTCCCCCCTCTCCTAAGATCTACCTACAACATAACTAACCCCCCTCTCTCTCCTAAGATCTACCTACAACATAACTAACCCCCCTCTCTCTCCTAAGATCTACCTACAACATAACTAGCCCCCCCCCCTCCTAAGATCTACCTACAACATAACTAACCCCCCCTCTCTCCTAAGATCTACCTACAACATAACTAACCCCCCTCTCTCTCCTAAGATCTACCAACAACATAACTAACCCCCCTCTCTCTCCTAAGATCTACCTACAACATAACTAACCCTCCCCCCTCTCCTAAGATCTACCTACAACATAACTAACCCTCCCCCCTCTCCTAAGATCTACCTACAACAAAACTAACCCCCCCTCTCTCTCCTAAGATCTACCTACAACATAACTAACCCTCCCCCCCCCTCCTAAGATCTACCTACAACATAACTAACCCCCCTCTCTCTCCTAAGATCTACCTACAACATAACTAACCCCCCCTCTCTCTCCTAAGATCTACCTACAACATAACTAACCCTCCCCCCCCCTCCCCCCTCTCCTAAGATCTACCTACAACATAACTAACCCCCCCCCTCTCCTAAGATCTACCTACACATAACTAACCCCCCCCCCCCTCTCCTAAGATCTACCTACAACATAACTAACCCTCCCCCCTCTCCTAAGATCTACCTACAACATAACTAACCCCCCTCTCTCTCCTAAGATCTACCTACAACATAACTAACCCCCCTCTCTCTCCTAAGATCTACCTACACATAACTAACTAACCCTCCCCCCTCTCCTAAGATCTACCTACAACATAACTAACCCTCCCCCCTCTCCTAAGATCTACCTACAACATAACTAACCCCCCTCTCTCTCCTAAGATCTACCTACAACATAACTAACCCCCCTCTCTCTCCTAAGATCTACCAACAACATAACTAACCCCCTCTCTCTCCTAAGATCTACCTACACATAACTAACCCTCCCCCCTCTCCTAAGATCTACCTACAACATAACTAACCCTCCCCCCTCTCCTAAGATCTACCTACAAATAACTAACCTAACCCCCCCCTCTCTCTCCTAAGATCTACCTACAACATAACTAACCCTCCCCCCTCTCCTAAGATCTACCTACAACATAACTAACCCCCCTCTCTCTCCTAAGATCTACCTACAACATAACTAACCCCCTCTCTCTCCTCTAAGATCTACCTACAACATAACTAACCCCCCTCTCTCTCCTAAGATCTACCTACAACATAACTAACCCTCCCCCCTCTCCTAAGATCTACCTACAACATAACTAACCCCCCCTCTCCTAAGATCTACCTACAACATAACTAACCCTCCCCTCCCTCTCCTAAGATCTACCTTTACTAGCAAATTAGATTTCTTAAGGAGAGACACCACGAAGCATAACAGAAAAAATAAAATAAAATAAATTCAGGTGCCCTAAATCGCCGTCGTCCATTCGTAAATTACTGTTCATTTCTTTTGAAAGTTTCATTTAATGCCTTCGGAAAGTAGGATCTCAAGACGGTTTACTCACCGACTGCCTTCGCCTCCCTTACCTTGGACCTTGCGCAGTGGAACTAAAGGAGAACATACATACCACACCTGCCTTTACTGCCAGTTCGCGGACCCAAGGATCTTCCTCTCCCCGCGGTTCAAACCACCCCTCCTCCAAAATGTGACTTCTTGTTGTTCTCTCACGGGGTGGGGGGGGGGGAGTGGACAGCCGGTTCCGGTTCCGGCGGTGTCTCCCCCAAAACCCGTCCCCATCGCGATTCCGACCAACGCTTTCTCGTGGTACCAACCGCGCCTACATTCGGAAAACGCCCCGTCGGCTTGATTGAAACCAGATGAGAGCGAAGGTGATTTCCCCGCCCAGAGGAGGGGGGGGTGAGGGCTACCTTAAGTAAATTCCGACTCCTGATGATTAATATAAGGTAAAAACCTGGAGTGGAGATGTCTCCGAGGAGTCCTTAAAAACACGAGCGAGCGTTAGTAACCGGACGGGTGGACGAGGATTTCCTCCCTATGCGCGAGTACTGTCGCGTTTTATCCCTAATGGGCTTAGTTTTATTACACGGGTGGTGGGAGGGGGAAGGGGGTTCGTGGACCGGAGGGTTGCTTACCGGGCGGTGGCACGGACGACTTTCCACAAGGCAGCGACCAACATGAGAGGTCAGTGGAGGAGGTTCTCTGCCGAAAGGCCAATCACATGTGCGCCAGGAGGAGTCCCCGGGGGTGGGGGGGGGAGTGGATACAACCAAAACCCGAGGGGCGCCTTGGTCAAAACAGTGTACGGATGAAAACCACGGCAGCGTTTGTCCGTGTTGGGGTTAGAACTGTGTGTGTGTGTGGGTGGGCAGGGGGGGGGAGAGCTCTTTATTGGACTTCCTTTTTGAAGAGTTACCCCAACAACCGTTCGGATTACCTCGGTACCTCCCGCCAGCCCGAAAGTGAAATTTCGAGTTTCCGGAAATTCAAGACCGTAACCCGGAAGAAAATGTCTTGGAGAACCATGGAACCGCGTCGAGATGCGGTCGGAGAACAGGGGACTGCGGCATGCAGAGATGTCTGTGGGCGTAGATTGACTCAGTGTTTGATTATGGTAAAAAAAGCCAATTTTCAGAAAGGTCGAACAACACTTGGTGATGGCGAAGCCCCGGTTCTCTCTAACTGCAGCGGTGACGGGGATGCGACTGCTGAGTTAGTGAGTGTGTGAGAGAGAGAGGGAGAGGGAGAGGGAGCAGCAGTTTAGTAAGAAGGGGGGGGGCACGTGCTGACTTGGCTTCATCCCAAGGGGACGATCAGTCGGAAAAACACCGGAGAGATTCTGTCGCGTCGATCGCTTTTTGTTCTGCGAGGCAGAAAATTGGAGGGCACTTTTGGAAAGTCTAGGGATTACCGCACGCCGCCAGTTACTCGCCCTACTGGTTCGTGTGCCGTGGGTGACTGACAGAGCCCACGTAATGCGGGGATGGCTTTTGTTGGAAGTGGACGGCTCGGTCGATGGATGATTCGTTCGAGTCTTCTTCGTGAAACTACGAGGCTCAGTGACAGGCACCTGATTTTTATACGATACAACACCAGTGTGTTTATTAATTATTCTACTTTATCCTTAGCTTTCGGTGTAAGATAATAGTAAAAATAAAAATAATAAAAAGTTTTTTATACCGAACTTTGCATATCGAGATATTACTGAATATACACTACACACACATATATATATATGGCATCCGGAAGATCAGATGAATAATTTTAGTCTAGTATTTTCAGTTGCTAATCATGAAGTTTTCGGATGCAATCTGTCAGTATCTTCTCTCACCTCTTCCTGGACAGATATACCGCGTTAGAGTTAGCAATACACAAAACATTTTAGGCTGTTCTTTGATATTTCTACCCATTATTTGCTCCGATGTTTACCAAGTCTTGTCTATGCACTTCATAGCACAGAAGTGAGTGCTCATCAACGGAATTACGCCTGGATTTTTCCTCTTACTCCAGTACCTCCATCCCCGGCTATGGCAGTCGGTTCTGTATTCGATCCATCTTGGTTTTAAACCTTTGGTGCTTCTATGACTGATAATTAGTCAATATTTATGTTATTGGAATCGACAGCATCCTTGGTGGCGGACGGAGGATGTAGTGATACTGAATACTAAATCGCTAATTGGAGTACGGTGCCCGCAATATCTGTTAGGTTGCAGGTGTACAGGTCCACCGGGAACGTGCGGGAGCCCGGGAAGTGGCGCGGACCGGTAAGCGTCATCTCTCCGGACAGGTGTTGCGTTTGCTCTTGCAACCCAGAGCATAGCGTGGAGTCAGAAGTTGGACACGTTGAGGAACTGCGGAAGCTGAACAGATTCAGCAGCGCATAAAGGGACGAAACGAATTAAATAAGGGGCCATGGCTCCTTCCAACTTTTCTGCTATTATTTGACGTTACCCTAATTTTAAAGAAAAACCAAAAGAATTATGTATACTGTCGCGGAATACAGTTCAACAGCACAAAAGCTCGATTGAAGTGTACTCGACTACACACTCTCTCTCTCTTTGTACTGGCGTCATATCTCTGTACTGACGTCATATCTCTGTACTGACGTCATCTCTCTCTCTTCATATTACTAGTAACTATTTCTCATTCTATATCTTCAAATGTCACATTGGAGCCACGGAACCATCATTATCTGAAAATTATTTTGACATTTTTTATTGATTACTATCAGATTCTGGATGTGAATTTAATTTTTTTTATGCGCATTCTCCAATTGGTAAAAAAAATATTATGTGACTTATGCTAGGCCCGACACTCAGTTATCCCTGCTTTCATGTTGTTGTCTCTATTGGTAGTTTTCTGAAAGTATAATCCAACTGTCGTTCATCCATTAAAAGGAGGCATTTCTGCCTCAAGAAATTCAACGGCAACTTTTTATTTAAGGTAAAATTAGTTTATGTCTATACTGCTTGATGGTTTTCGTATTAACCATAATAGAAAATTGTACGAATATGGTCTTTAGAGAAAGAAAAAAAATTTTATAAACATTTAATTTTAGTTTTTATTTCTCCAAAGACCATCTTAATCAGAATCTTTCCCTTTGGGATTAGGATTAGGAAAAAATTTTCTAAAACATACCGATAACCCTAATCCTTCGTTCTCTATGTAAGCCCAGCTTTAACCCTAGCCCAAAAGGACAAGATTTTTCATGTGGTGGGGATGGGAGGATAAGAGAGACCATATTTGAATATGTTATAAGAATCCATTGGTGTCATGCAGGAAATATATTTAGAGAGTTAGACATTTTCGAGAATTTAAGTTTTATTTTTGAGAAAATTTGAAATAATTTCCATAACTTTCAACCAGTGAAAACTTCTCAAAGGCGATAACAGCCACATCGCCCCTTCTAGCCTCAGTATTGTAGTTTGGGTTAGGGGCGTGGGATTTAATAATATATAACCATCTTAAGAACACTTATCCTTGTATGTAATTTTTCCATTCAAATATCCATTTTATTGCTAACTGTCTAAAACGATTTTTAGCCTTTCAAATTATTTTTCTCGCCAGGTGCCATAAATATATAGAATTATCATTTATTTATAAAAATTGTAGCAGAATTATACGACATGCAATCTATAATTTAATATCGCGAGGATATTATTCAGCGCGTGGGGAAATAAGGGCGAAGTACTTTCCAGTGATTCCAGGTGAAACTATTGATGTCAGAACAGATGAATGGCTAGCAGTTATTATCAGACATGTTGGCAGCACAGCGAACCGTGCCGTTTCAGACTTACGCGCCAGCAATTCAGACTGTTGCGAATCCGATCGAGAGGAAGCTTATCGGCAATGGGGCTGACAGTGTCAGCGTAAACAGCTCGGCGACTTGGGGATCCATTAGCTCTCTCACTTCGCTGTGCAAGTGATTGAAGCAGGGGCCATAACTGCAACTGGTGCTCTGGCCTCCTGGCACGACGCGACGTCTCCACGAATGTCATCGCCTGCCTCTCTCTCTCCCCCCCCGGTTATTTTATTTGGAATCGTTTAAAGCCTATTTCATTAACTTTTTGTATTTATCCACGCACAATTTCTCGTGAAGGTTCGTCACTTTGGTGGGAGGGACAGAGAAAAATCAAAATAAATAACATACGTGTAATAGTAAATATTTTATTCTCTCTCATTTTCATATGTTTTTCCGAAAGAGAAAACCATGGGCAGAAAATCAAAAGAGAAAGCGACCGAGGGACCCGGTGCAACCCTGCTCCGAAACCATGCGCGCCAATAGCAAGCTGCTTCACCTCGTCGCGCTGTGCCAGCCTATCTTCTGCCAGCGTCTGTCCGGATCTCACCGATTCCAGCGAAAAGAGGAACGCTTTCACATTCCAAGACTTTCATGACTGGAGGGATGCTAACACCTAATCTCGAAATCATAACAAATTTAAAGTACACAAAGCATCCGATGAGGTAGTAGATCCCGCCACACGAAAACGTAATGTTGGCAAGTTGCTTTCGAAATCGCATCAAGGTAAGAAGATGGTAAATCAAGCTATGCTGCTGAAGATTTGTCAGAACCTCTGTTTCTCGCCAAGGACTACCACTTCGTGCAAAAAGGGGTGAGCCTGATGGTTCCGAGACGATCAGCAGCTTTAGTCGACTTTTGCTTCGTGCGACAGGTGATCCAAGAGTGGAGGGATGGATGTTCCTCCCCTGATATACGAAATGGATTGCTTCATCTTAATGAGAAATGGTTAAATCCATACTCGGAAGAAATTTCACCGTTATGATGGATGAGGTAGAGGATTACTTTAATAAGCGAGAGCTTGTGGTTGGTCTGAGAAGGTTAACTGACGATTTGAAGGTTCCCGAGGGTGAAGTTTCTTCGTGCTGAATCAGCAGTTACTGCCCAAACGTTGTCTTCGACTAAATCTGCGACTCGCTGATGTTGTAACGGTGTTTCGAATGCGCACCAGCTACAGGGACAAGATCTTTCGACGCATTGGTACCTACTGTCATGGTCACGGTATATCATCAGCGTGTAGTGAGATAGTCAAGAATTGTCTAGCTGTGAAGAGTTTTCTGGATATGACACACGGAATCACAGAGCTTCTTAAGTTTTCTCCACAAAGAAAGTACCTCTTAGCTCAAATAAACGAAGAGTCGCTCATCACATCGCCGTGCGTTGAAATTCTTTGTCTAACCTGATGGACAGCAAGGCGACTACATTTCAATTCATAGCAGAAAATTACTCTGATCGGCTACTTGCGAGGGAGCAAGCCAACGATGCTGCCAGACAACGGTCAGACTTATCGGCGTGCGAACCAAGACGGAGACTTTTGAGTATCTTTTCTGCTTTCATCCCGGAATTCTGACATTTGGTCACATTGGTAATCTCAGCCGTGCTCTGCAAGCAACTACAACGACTTCGTCTGGACAGGAAATCGTTCGACAAACCTCGAGTACTTAGCAGAGTATCCGGATTGAATGCCACTTTGATTCCTTCTGGAAAAGTGTCAGCAAAACCTGATAATTTCCGATTCAATCTTATTCCGGAAACGCAGGCAACCCAAACGGTATGAAGTTGGGAACAGCGAGCCATCGTTTGAGGAAGATGTAAATGCCATCTATCGACGGGGTATTCTACAATTGCCTCGGCGATCTGACCAAAGCCGTCAAAAAACCCAGGTTTTATCAGCCTGGTTGGGGTCGGTGTTCATGTCTGCTGCATGCAAGAAGTAGAAGCATCTATACAGACTGTGCGAAATTTCGCAGTTTCACAGGTGATCTGTGGCCCAATGGAATACAAAATGAACTGATACACCTGAAAGACAACTCTTCCAAATGTTAAATTATGAAGTGGCTGGACTCTCTCATGGACTGTCACTGCAAAGAAGGGATCTGCACAAAAGAAGGCAAGTATCTACCGACAGTTCTTTTGGTCATGTCATCTTCCAATGCACAGAGCAAGAGAGCATTCATTAGCCTTCGACCATTAAAAACATGGCTATGAGAGGCAGTTGCTCGAGAAAGTGGTAATTGTTGCATGGTTATGAATCAACATAATGAAAACAGCAGGTGCTTTGGATTTGGATCAGATATCGGATAATTTTATTTCTCCAGTGCCTCACCGTTTTGAGTGTACTAGTAACCAGTTAATAGTATAAATTCTAGGAAACACTCTTGACGTATTCATTGTTATATGAAGTGGCTGAGTATTTGTTGACAAATTCTAACCTGTTTAGTTTTTAAAAGAAATATACCAACCATTGTATGTGTGTGTGTTCTGAAAGAAATAATATGCAGCCAAATACATGTGAAGCTCACTAGAAACGATGACAGTAGAAAAAGTGCATGGTAGTACCAGTTCTCACAACCTGGATAGCGTAACTAATTATACCAATAAGCAAACTAGTGCATATATAAGAACATTTCAGCTATTAAGATGAATAGCCAACCAAGAAGAGACTCTTCAGCCTATTTGTATACAGCAAAAGATAAAACTGCTATAGTAACAGCAGGGAGCCTTCAAGGATATCAATGACTTCTGGAGACTTGATTTGTCAAATCAATTCTATTAGTTGGTAAACAACATTAAAATAATGGTGGAAAAGAGAGTAGTATAGATAGTTTAAACTTTTATATATGATTTTTTTCATCTTGATGAAAAGGAAGATGTGTTGATGCCGATTAATAATAAATGAAGCATTAATGTGTTTGGTGGGTGGCCAATATGGTTGGTTGCTTTTGTGTTGTGGCAGATGATAGGAAAAATATGGAAAAAATATAGAACATTCCACTATTTATAACAGCATGGAAGGAATTAATTACTTAATGTATTAGATTTGTATTCAGCTGTGCCCCGATGCATATTTATTTTTGAAATTTCCACATGATGATGAATTATATTCCTTGTTTTGACACACACATGCTTTTATACTTATGCTACTACATATAGAAGTATCAGGAGAAATAAATTGTGTTATGGTCAAATACAGAATGTTGTTATTTTATGGTAATATCCAGAGATGTACAAATGTAATCTATTGCTGGAACTCTGTGACTTGGTCATATGGGAACTTTATAAGCTCTCAGTATTTTGAGAAAGCTTATTACTTAGGAAAAATGTTAATAATTAAAATTTGTGTTTAATTTTAGTACAGTCATTGTGTAATTTCACTTTAGAGTTGTTTTTTTTTTTACAAATGTACAAATTCTTTTCATATTTAAATGAAGTTTATGAACAGTTTTCTGAAATATTTTCATGTTTGCATAATTTTCTCCCTCTTTTTCTAAGCATGTATATATCATTATTTTCTTAGAAATTTGAATATTTTTTGAAATTTTGTATATATAATTATATTGTTCGACTTGTTAGGTTTGTAAATATGTGATTTATTATTATTATATTGCGGCGGTTTTATTTATGAAGAGAACAAAACTAAAATTACACAACTATGGGACGTAACTCGAATTTTCCGAAAGAATGAATTGTTTCCCTTTATCTTTTTAATTATTAAACAAATAAATGTAGATTTTTGAGTTGCTTTCGATTTTTGTATGAAAAATTATTTATAGTAATTCTACATGCATAGTATTTAAGATATATGAGGGAAGACATTCTATGCGTATTCGATATAAAATTTCATATTCTAATACTTCATGTAATTCGTGAAAAATTACTGCGCCAAATTATACGAAATGTTGTTTCTTGACATGTAGGGGAGGTAATTAACTTAGTTTTTTGTATTACTATTATTATTACGTTTTTAATTTGGGTGAACGCAATTTTAACATCGAGTTCATGTTATTTCCCCTAAACTACAATTCTAAAGCCTCTTGCAGTGCTGCTATCCTATCAACAACAAGATATCCTAATCAAACAACTTTACTGGTCAGCTTCTTTTAAGACTCTCTCTCTATAATTAAACTAGCTATAACTGTTTTTATTCTATTGTATTCAGTTTCATTTATTTGATACTAAATAATAAAATAGATGCGACTTGTATTACAATTTCAGTTATTTCCCTTAGGTTATGTTAAATAACAAGTGTTAATTATAAATTCATCTGGTCTTAGAACTATTTGATGAAAAAGAAAAACAATTTCTCAATTCCTTTGTTGGGTTAGGTTATTTCTTAGTGAATATATCTTTGGGTACCATTAAAACTGGGGGCACTTTCACTTTATTGGTAGACTATTCGTTTGTTATAATTAGGGAAGAAACTCCAAGGGCGAGAGAGGAAACATGAAGCTGAGCTGTTCTCTGCCAGGATTCAAACTCAGGCCCTCAACCGTGGCATTCCAGTAGACCAGTGTTTCCCAACCTCGGGGTAAATTACCCCCGTGGGGTAATGAGCTATTAAATTTGGGGTAATGAGCAAGTCCCTGATTCAGAAACTTGTAGTATAAAATATAAACAAAAAATGTAATTATCTATATAAATTACTATATATATGTATGGGTGTGTGTTCCCGAAATACAGCCAAAACGGTAGACGATAGCGCAATAATTTTATGGTCACCTTACTCACCATTCGCCTGCGATGTGCAGTACCAAGTTTCGTTCAGATCGGGCAACGAAAAATTGAATTATGAAGGCTTTCGTAATTATTACTGGCAACACAGTGTTTGAATTTCGCGGCTGCTTTGTCATATCCTAATATGGCAACAGCATAAATGACGTAACTGAAATCGAGAACGAGGCTGCTACGGTTGAGAAGCCAGGCCGCCACATCACGATTTGGCAATTGCAAAATAAAGATAAGAGGAAATTAAAACAATTGTATATGAAAAAAATAATGTAAAACAAGCAAACAAACAAACATATCTTGGCAAATATAGCAAATCTGGTAGCCGGGGGTAATAAATTTCCACTATGAAATAACTGGATCACTCAACTCAAAACAACTAACAATACTGACTTGATTAAGCAGTCGAAGGTACGGAAAACCTCAGCGGCGTACATTAAATGACTTAAGTTTTAAAAAGGTAAGCACCGGGTACCCCACGACACCACTTTAGGGTTGGAATAGATATAGATTCACGGTTTAATGTCATATTTTAAGCTTGGGGTAAATTATTTCTCGAAATGGTGACACGGGGTAATCTAATCGGCTCAAAAAGGTTGGGAACCATTGAAGTAGACTAACAGCCGCTGGTTTGACATCATATATTTAATTTCACTTGTGAAGAAACACAGACAATTATCAGCTATGGTAAACAATTTATTCCTTAGCCAAATTAGTTCTTGGTTTTTATGTTAATGATGCAATCGAAATCACAATCTCTGCCGGCACTCTACAAACTGAAACGTTTTCAGGTGACTGACATTGGCAGCACTGGCTGGGGGCCACCTTGAGACAGAAGGCATCTGTTCTCTATCTACATCCCATCTAGTATGGCCTATCGATCCTAAGTCAAAACCATAGGTTCTGTGGAAAAGTATTTCTGAGCCTTATGCATCTAAAATAAATTGGTGGAAAAGATGAGGATACATTTGTAGTGATGTTTTTGGCCCTGAAGCAGGTAGTAATGACCCTAACCCCTGTGCATTCTGGCACTGTTGTCTTGGAACACGAGCCCTGGTGCCTGCTGCTGATGAAGAAGCAGGAGTGGTGGTCTCACAATCTCATCTAGTTACCTTTGACTGGTAAACTGACCTTCAACAATGACCAGGAAAGTTGTTTTGACAGCCGGGATCCTTTCCCATACCATCACAACGCTGCCTTCATGGCAGTTTTGCTGCACATAACCAATTGAGCTGACTTTCATCAGAGAATTAACCCTTGCTGCCTCTGGGCCCACGTCCAGCGATTTGAACCTTATCAAAGCCAAATCAATCATCGCGATGTTAGGTTCTGAAAGGAAGACAGGCCCATGGACGTCTGGCCCATGATCTCACGTGCAAACTGCTTCTGGTGGGGTTTTACAGATACCCGAGTTCCTTTAACTGCCAGTACGTCTTGGCCGGATCTTGGCGACAGCGACTCTGCACGACCATTTCTCTGTCAACTGCTGGGCCTACCACTGGAGTCATCAGTTTGGTGATAGTGCGTATTACAGTCATCTGATGACTGTGTGTGTATTGTTGAAACTAGCAGCAATGCCAACCCTGTATCTGCCCTGTTTTAAGGAGCCTAATTGCCATTGTGGATTCTACTGCATAACTAATATTGGCTACATCACATTTCTATGCCCCAAAATAAAAACGCATCTTGACCTTCAAGTTTTTACTGTAATCATGGTGTTTCTTGTGCTGGCACTTAAAAGGATATATAATTGCATGTATTTCACACGTTTCATGTAGTAGATCGGTCAACCTGATAGTAGTCTATGCTTTTCTCACTTATAATTTTGATAAAATTGGTCCCAAGTTCCAATATCTGGAGCTAGTTGTTACAGGGATAAATTTTTAAAACAATTTATAACTAAATGTATAGATTTGCTATAATCGTCGTCCTATACTTTGTCATGTGATGTTGATTACAGCCTTGTCTATATGCTTAATTAGGAGCATCTGGTGCTGTATCAACTGCCCCCAGTCTCTCAATATCGGGCAAAATGATCAGCGAGTATTTCAGGAAAAATTTTTAGTTTTCGTCAGAATGACAACTTACTGTTATTTCCAGGCCAGCAGAAAATTTTATTTACATTTTTTTTTATAACTTCGAAAGATGTAAAAACAATAAAATGTGAATAAATAGAATAAAATACTAATAATGACGGTTGTTACAATGATGCTGCAAGCCAGTTTATAAATTAAATAGAGAGGCTGGCCCCACCCTTCACACAGTCACACCCAAATATTCCCCGACAGCGTCTTGCTCGTTTACAACAACTGAAATTACATACACGAGATAGGAAGGAAAAAAACAACTCCATTTCTGGAAGCCAAACTCAAGAGAATGTTAAAAGAATCCTGTTCTTGATAGAGATGCAGTTACAAAATTTTTCTGGTTTCGGAGAAATCTCAACTCTGTTGTATAAAATACATACAGTAAACAAAAGATTATAGAGACATTTTGTATAAGACATCTTGTGAGGCTGTTTACTGACTGCCATTTGGCCACTGCAAGCTATGCGCACAATCCTTGAACTCTTTGTCAACGCAAAGCTTAAGTCATGTGACATGTTTGTTGCTTCAGCTGTTGCATGCGGCTCTTTGCCTCCTTTGGGTGAGTTGTACCAGCAAAAGCCACCTCTCAAATGAGATTCTAAATTGGCATTAAAAAAGCACAAATTGGGGTACAACATATTTTGGAAATGTTTTAATAATGAAGTTTCCAAACATTGAGAGAACAGCACGTGGACAATGGCTTACTGATGAACAGAAATACCTAGCTATCTATGGCTAGGGCATAGACCAAATGTAGACTGATGCATGTGGCTGCTAAACTTGGTGTAATGCAGAATGTTATCAGCTGACTTTGGCACCGTTACAAAGAGACAGTAGAGCACTTTTACCTGGCAGGGTGCACTGCTGGTTTGATAACTGCACTGCCTTGGCATGTTCCATCCAAAACAAATTGCAGCAGGTCCATAGACCAGACTTGAAGGAATCAGTTACGCATCGCTAATCTAAATGATAAACTTTCAGCATTTATTTCACATACAGCAAAGGTTGGATTGTGCTAGGATTCATTTGCGCTGGACTTTAAACAGACTGGAGCCAGGTTCTCTTCCCTGATGAGAGTAAATTCAGCCTTCACCTTGCTGATGCTTGTCCACGTTTGCCCGGAAACTAAAACAACGTAATGCTGATCTCAGCATGTTAGAGAGAAAGTGAAGTGATGCTTTTTAAAGGAAAAGACACCAGCCTGGATGAGATCGTTCATTAGACCTGCTATTATACCTTTTATACTAAGTCACGGTAATCACTTCACTGCATGGACGATAGGGCAAAATGGGGGGGTCTTTAATGCTAGATTAGTCATAGACCAAAATAAAATTACATCCAGCATCTTTCATGGACACGAAAACCATAGAAGATCATCTGCGTTTGCCGTCAGGTTGCCACGTGACTATTTGTTGCTCTCGCAATACCCAAGTATCGAGCAAAACGAACTCTTTATACAAAACTTTGCTTGTACGTGCGAATGCTCCATTTGCAGTGAATGCTCAGATCTGGACCACAGTATTCCTATATTGTTTCGATCAGCATACCTGTATCCCTCGTTCTTCTATTGTGGGATGGATGCGCGCGCGTTCTGAAAAATACTACCTGCTACAAATGAAATTATTTTAAATTTCTCTTTATTAAAATTCTAATTTAGGAGAGGCGAAGGTGGAGGAAAAAGGGGTATTGTTTTTCTCAGAACTTACGAAGCTCCCCAGAGAAAAGTGGAGAATCGCATCCCAGAAACTGATGCGGCAGATGGTGCGTGAACGCTGGCGATAAGGCCACGGAAGACCGGATTTCTTGTGGCGGTGGCGTGAAATGAGTGGCTTCTCAAAAGATTCCTAGTTCTCAAAAGTCTGTGCTCAAGAGTTTTGCCGAAGGAGCCCCCCCACACCCACCCACCGGGTCGATTTCCCTGTAAAGTATCTTCCACGTTGGTTGTATCTTCCCCAGATCGAAGCAATGACCTATCAGAGTTGAACTGGTTTGTCAGGATAAATGAGAGCTGACGTTATATTCATGGTGTCGTACAATATCAGGCTTCTCCCCGATCGCCGTCAGCTCCCGGTCAGTAATCATTCCAGCTGTGCTGGCCGACGGCACCTCGTACGATCGTATCTCCGCACGCTCGCATAAAGGAAATAATTAGTGAAACATAATTTGCATAACTTATTAAGGAAATGGCTTCATGTGATGTCGTACTGTTTCGGTAAACCAGAGTTGCCACAAAAGCTGACCGAAGCGCCAAACCTAATGGGGGAACAACACGCAGCCTAGACGAACATCGGGAATATTAACTCGTTTTATTGAAAAAATTAATAGAAGTCCACGGGACAACATATCAAAGGTATAGTGTGTGTATGATTTACACTCGTGCCGTGCACGGAGGTCACTTACAAGAATTAATAATTAATGTCACAGTAACAATTTATGTATTATTGACAAAAAGGAATATGAGGAACGATGTGTTATGCATATTAATCTGCCTTGTTTTCATTAAGTATCTGATGTGGAACTTTACAGAAAGATTTACCTAAGCCCGAGTAAGCTCCATCGTCGATTTTTCTCATCAGCTAGTCTCGTTGCCGTCTGGAAACGAGGTTTGAGGTGGAGGTCCGCGACGAGAATTTCTAAGGATGCTGATGAACCGACTTGACTCGTTTCGTGCGGCTGCTGCTGTTGTTGTTGAGCGAGTTGGACTTCCGAACGAGGCTCTGCCAGTGGCATCGCATCCCGTAAAGACAAGTGGCCTATTGTTGTCTGTCGAGTCCTCCTCGTTACTGAGAGATGCTCGTCGAGCCGACAAGCGGCCCGGTCGGTCCACCCGACACCCGGGAGGTCTCTCTCTCTCTCACGTCGGGCTGCGGCTGCTGTTCAAACGAGAGACTGGAAGCGAACCGATCTTTCCCCTGCCTGTAATTCCCGGGAACAACGGAAACACCCGTAAATGTAGATGAAAACGAATAATAGAAAAAACTGAAGGAATATATAGACATAAAGAAAAAAAAATTTATGAGATTTAGATAAAAAATATTGATTTGTAAGTAAATACCAGAAGGAGCTAAAATCAGTTAAAATAATGCGCCGCGTGGTAAAGCACTGACAACCCAGGGGGCTGGGGGTGGGTTATCGTAGACTCTCAGTCGCCCCCTGTGTTCTCGCTAACTTAAAACTTCCACACTGCACCCACAAATAGAAGTAAAAGAATCGGACTCTTCTAAGTTGCTGGATGAACGTCGCACGTCTTTAAACGCGACACCATAAAACAGTATATGTAAATGTTTTCCAGGCGAGACCGAACAACGCGGCATCTTTACCTCTCGGGGATTCGGAATCGGTTCCGAAGGCGAGTCGTCGTTCAGCCACGATCCACCACTAAGGGGAAACAGTCTGAACCACGGACCTCCACACCGGAGAATTCCTGACCACAGCACTTTTTAAATCTATACTGAACACCGCCTAATATTTCGGTACCATCCCATAACTATGAACTCCACGTCTACAAGAAATATTTGACATATGAAGTAGAAAAAATATCTGTTTTTTTTTTTAAAACGTTGTTAGGTTCTGATTGTGCTGCTACATTTTCTAGTTTTGCGTTTACAAGAGAACCAGTAAACGTTAAATAGTAAGGGCCGTAGACCTCGTTGTGATTTCGCACCATCAAACAGCGGGTCGCAGAATTCTTATAACTTACCATAGCAGACGCTTTTGAAACCGTTTCTCTCTTTGTGCCTGAAGGTGTCAAAAGATGTGGTGGGGGGTGGTTGGGGCGCTGTCCAGCGCCCAATACATTCCTCATTTATTCTTCCAAAGCAATAGTCATTAACCGCAATTCTGTACGCCCGTCGTTTGGACAAACGAAGACCGAAATATTTGCATCACGAATTACGATTTCACAAACCCATTGTTCTTCGTTTCTGTCCACTCCGACCCTTCCGCAGAGACCTGAGTCCCCCTCGGCCTCTGAATATTAAGCTAGTTGAAAACGTGGTAGTGCAGCGAACATTCTTGGATGAACCTCGGTAGACCACAATGTAGCTTGCTCTTCAGAACAGAGACAGGTAGGAAGGAAGCAGAAAAGATTCCAAACGGGCATTATGAGACCTACGTGAAGTAATTTAAGTTTAACATGATTTTTAAAAATTTTTTTAAAGATAAGAATAACGACCGTCGGTCTCATCCACACCACGAGAGTCGGCCATTACCTCGTGATAACATGGAAGGCGGAAGCAGAAGCTACCACTGCCTTAAATGTAATAGGCAAATTTTAAGAATAAAAAGATGAAACCCCACTGCGCCCTCTACATTGTCCGTATTTAAAGATTCAAAGTCGAACGGAAAAACAGGTGAGATTTTTATGCTTGTAAACCTGAGCGCAAAAATGATGATTGGTGTTTTGGAGAACAGAATGGTTAATAGGGGCTGAACCTAACTTCTGCGCATTTATCGTAAACCGTGAAGGTAAGGTGGCGCTCGCATCGCCTCTAGAACCTCTAAACGAATGATAGAACAAAGTAAACAACCTAAGAATGGTTGTGAACGTCATCCAGATGCCTTCTGCGATCGATGCCAAACGAAGAGAGACAACCAGTCTCAACAGCAGCTCTTAGATCGTACAAACGAGAGTCGCTCAAGAGTGGATGGAAACCTGTGGGTTTTAAATCTGAGAATTTAAAAAAAAAAAGTTTTTTAAATAAAAAAATTTCTTCTTTTTTTGTGTTTTTTGCGTCTTTTCAACATCTATGAGTTTGTTGTTGTTTCTCTATACCATTGTAAATTATCGCTTCTGTAATGAATGCGTCAGGCTTTCATTATTGTCTGTTGTTAGAAAGGTTATCACAGTTTTTGGAAAGAAACTTTTTCCTGTCGCCGTCCTCAGGATGTTACCAATAGGTTAACTCCGACTGTCTCCAGAAGAAGAAAAAAATAGCTCAAAACGACTACAGTTTTCAAAAGAGCGTGCAAAAGAAAAACATTCCCGGAGATTTCGAATAGTGCTTCATTCTTGTGTTGAATAATCACCCGATGGCACAAGATGGATGAGAAGGAAGTTTGGAGAAGACCCAGTAAAAGGAAAAAAAAAAGCCGTTCTGTTATGATTTTAAAAGAAGTTGGTTAACTGAAATGGATAAGAGTTATGAACAGATATGTGTACAAGGATATATTAGAGAGAGAAAAAACTATCAACAAGGTGACTCTTGTAACAAAATAAAATTCTTCATTTAGAAATAATTACAAGCGTAACATAAAATGTGAAGGAAATCATCACAGAAGGATGATGGTAATGAACTGGTTTGCAGTCACCATATTTAAGCCCAATTAAATAGCTGTGGAAGAGTGGAAAACATTGGAAAATCTAGTTTAAAATATGTTATTGTCGAAGCAAGGAAGCGAATTTCTTAACGTATAAGTTTAGTTTCCTCCATGCCAAAATTTTAAAAGCTGCTATTAAAGCTAAGGATAACTTTACTAAATCATAACACTGTGACAGGGCGATTTTTATATGGACATAAATACAATATTCTTCAGTTTAGAAGACCTGGTTGGGTATTTATCTGGTAGAAGTTTTATTGCTGCAATAAAAAAACAAACTTACATTTCGAAATGTCAAGTGTCGTGATCAACTGTGCAACAGATGGCCACATCGGCACCATTTAGTCCAAGGTTATTTCTGAAGTGGAATTGCGTGCTTTGCGAAGTAAAAAAACCACTGTCAGGGATATCGTATTTAGTGTGGATAAAAATGCACTTTAAGGAAACTCCTTGGTGGCTGGAAAGACTCAGTTCACCGATAAACTGTTGTTCTGTTTGACGATCCGTGTTTTTCCTCGATCGTCAACACTTTTCAAAAAAACACCAGAAATATATAACCGTACCCAATGGCTCAACCTAAAATTGTCACCGCCGCATTTCCCCGATTGGACGATCAGAAAGGCCAAACAGGAGCCTTTTTGATGTAATCTATCCTCAAAAAACATCTGGATTTATATATATTTTCGCGTAACATAAACTCTCATCCAAAAATGCAAAAAAAAAACAAACAGTAAATTTATACATAAAAATACACTTTTGACATATATACAATCAGAATTCTTTATCTAAGCAGAAGAGAAATCAGTGATTGATGTCTAAATACAGTTTTGATTTAACAACTCTCAAATATTCTGTTTTGTCAGAATGCTATCTGATTTAACTATATTGCATTTTAAGCCAGAATAAAACCCTCCAAATTAAAGAAGCTTCTCTTTCAAGATTATGTACTGAATTAAGAAGAATCTCTGACCATTACTAACGTTAAGTCGTTTTGTTCTGACATATATAACCGGGATGGTTTTGTGTTCGCGCCGTCTAAAACCTTTCTCTTAACCGCTACTCGTCTTCATTTCCGAAGGAACTCATCCAGAAGAATTTCGGCAAATTTATCAGTAGTTCTCCTCTACAATCCGTCCATATCCTTAACCCGGGGCAGAGGCGAGGATCTTAAAAGTTTCCATTTCTTTGTTACGGAGTCAAGTCTTTAATCACAACAGCTGAAGCAAACGTCTTGTGCTCAAAGCTGAGAATGCGACGGATTTCTTTAAAATCGCAAATTGCAGACTCTGGAAGTCTCGTGTAGTGGAGAAGATCCCAGAGTAGAATGATAACAGTAAGAAAAAAAAAAAAAGAACAACAGTTGCAAACTTCATTGTGTTTATTGTTTATATTCCGTGAACAAGATTACCGCCGAAAGTAATCAATATCTTATTTATTTTGTTGAAACCTTCTTTCCCGCCAACTTCTGCCCCAACCGTTCTGTCTCGGAAGATGCAGCTTCCGGATGGCTGCTTATGTCCATTCTTTTCCCATCTTGTACTGGTTATTCATAAACATCTGCCGTTCCCAGTATCAGCCCCTTTCGCCATTTTTACTTTTCGCATCGGCCGGGCATCAAGAATCTTATGCATCATCGCTTTACTTTTCATATTTTCAACGTCCAGGAATTTCTCATTTCTTGCTTCGTACGAGAATGTACCAGAACCGTTTCTTTTCCAATCTCTTACGGTCCGACAAACGCCATCTCCTCCTCCCCAACCCCCCCTTTTTTTAGTTAAATCTCGCCTCGATCTTGATCCGTTTATTTCTACTGGCAAAAAGAGAGAGAAAGAAAATTAACAACTCCGTGTTTGGCCGCCCGTTCGTAGAGAGAACTATCAGACCAGCGGAACAATACGCATTATTAGCAGCTTGGATTATCGCACCATTAAGCCACCGCAAGGCTCATCCTCTTCTGATCTCCTTCGAAAAGAGTCATTCGAAATTCTAAATCAACAAACAACAAACCCCGAAACAAAATTCCATAATTAAGAACAAAATGGTAAACTATTTTTTTGTTGTTGTTGTCATTTCGGTTGCTTTGAGATCGGCAAAATACGCTTATTTCCGGCTCCCACCATCATCACCACCCCCCCCAGCCCACAGACTATTTTACGACGAAGTTCCATTGTTGGACAAGAATATGAAAAAGAACGTTAATTACTCGTTTATGTTTAATTCGTGTTCCGAGCTCGGGAATCAGTTGCCTTTGGGCTGGAAGCGATACCAATTTCCGCAGAAGTTACGATCAAAGCCGGGCGGAGTGACGTCACGTCCGGCGGAGATCGCGAGTCGCCCCTCCGCCTTCCGCGTCTGTCGCAGAGAAGAAGAGCGATTGGGAAAAAGGAAAAAAAAATCATCCCGGCATAATTATTGTCTTATGGTGTAGTTTTGGCCCAGGTGCCAGACGAGAGTCGGGTAATCGCGACCAAAACCGAGCTGTTCAGAGTTCCGCTCGGGTCGCGGTGAACCGCTTCGTCCGTTGAGCCCGAGCCATATACCCTGTCAGACATACTCCGCGGATGCTGTTCGGCGATCGATGTTTTTCGGGTTTAAAATGATCTTTAGGCGCAAACCCCCCGCCCGCCAACAAGCAAACCATTTCCGGGGAAGTGAAGGCGGCGACAACGCGTCTGCGATACCCAGATCCTTCATTATCCCAGGGAACGCGTCCACCCCGAACTCTATTACGGCTTCAGCAACCGGGTGGAGGTCGAAACTCCATCACAATCACGGAGGGCTTTGGGCGAGCGGGTACCTAGAAAAGAATCGACCCCGTCAGCGCAGTAGTTGAACTGGCTTTCTGATGCCTTCCCTTCCTACCTGAAACAGAAAAATGACAGGCTGACGCACTCACAGTAAAGCTCTACGGACTCGCGACGGCCGCTTCTTCCCCTCTTCTCTCTTCTGAATGCGGATACAGAAGATTTTCTGTCATACGTAAAAGAACGCACCTTGCGGGCATGATTGCGCCGCGCGCCCCATTCGGGGCCGTCAGATCTCTTAAAAACCTTATTTCCCCCCCTTTTTTTCCCTAAAATAAAATATTTGCCATTTTATACTGGAAAGTACTTATTCCCGAATATTTCCTTTTTTCATACTTTGTAACGGCCGACCACCCCTGGTATGGAAAGGAAGGAGAGGAGCGGAGACTGATGTCAATTGTCTTCAAACATCGATTTTTTCTTTTGGGTTTTTTGATTCGCGAAATATTCCAGCGAGTCCGCGTCATGGAGCGAACCGGATTCCTCGAAGTCCGAGTATGGGAACGGTTCTTCCGCGATATCGCCGATTCGGAGAAAAAAAGCCCCTCTCCCCTGCCGTTTAGATTCTACCTCTTTTTTAGCTGAAGAACCGAATACTTAAAAAAAAGGACACGTTTAAAACCTTGCTCCTTTCCCCCTCACCTCAGAAACCTAAAATCTCGAGTAACGACACAGAAAGCGATTCTCCGACTGAAAAGATTCATTTTTGTTGCATCTCTATTGGTTGCCTATTTTTCGTTTGCAAAAACCCCTAGCTCCTTCCCCTTCCCCCGAGCCGTGTTGGTACTACTACTACATGTATATATAATTTTACATCGGGTTGTTACTGATTCTATGTCATTATTTACAACCCTGCCCACGTCATATTATAAGTGGTTTGCCTTTAGAAGACTTCGGCCGGAATCTGTACGACTCGTGCAAACAATAAGTGAGCGGATCCTTCATTTTCTGATTGAACAGACAGTTTGCTTTTCATAAAAAAGGGAATATCATATCTTGCTCAGATCGCCCGCACGCGTACTGTACAAACGCTACATCCAAGGCTTTTCTTCCAAGAAATATTTAAAGTAACCGAACAAACTGAATCATCAATGGCTAAACTATTTTAACTTTTTTTTTTTCTAATATGGAAATTCTTATGCAGGAGAAGCAAATAAAAATGTATATCTAATTCCTCATCTCTCTCTCTCTCTCTCTCTCTCTCTCTCTCCATCTCATCTCCCTCTCTCTCTCTCTCTCCTCGTCCATCCTCGTCCATCTCCCTCTCTCTCTCTCTCTCCATCTCATCTCCCCCCTCTCTCTCTCTCCTCTCTCTCTCTCCTCGTCCATCCTCGTCCATCTCCTCTCTCTCTCTCTCTCTCTCTGTACTAACGTCATCTTTCTCCCTGTAATGACGTCACATATCTCTGTATTGACGTCATCTCTCTCTCTACTGACGTCATCTTTCTCCCTGTAATGACGTCACATATCTCTGTATTGACGTCATCTCTCTCTCTACTGACGTCATCTTTCTCCCTGTAATGATGTCATATCTCTCTGTACTGACGTCATCTTTCTCCCTGTAATGACGTCACATATCTCTGTACTGACGTCAACTCTCTCTCTCTCTCGGAAAAAGTTTTGGTATTTTCAAGGGAATGAAAACTTATTTATCTTAACTTAACTCTCCCGATTCCGACGGGAATCTTTTCTTCTCTCGTAGTGTTTCTCAATCAAACCCTTTAATCGAAATGAATAGAGTACATTTTAGCCTTCTGCGAAAGTCGTCGTCGTCATTATAATGATGGAGCCGGGTTTTCAGTCGGTGAGAGGATAGACACATTCATTATTTAAATAGTTATCTTTATCATCTATAAACAAAGCGCTCTCTCTATCTCATTTAGAAATAGAGCCAACCATCAATTCAGAAAAAAAAGATACAATTTTGTTTCCTTAATTGGCAAAAGAATAAAAAAAATTGTGTTAGCTGGTAAAATGGATTCGAGTAACGAGCCGCCATTACGTTGGTTGTTGTCCATAACAGTAAATAAAATACCAAACAAATTCGCATGGAATTACTGCCGCATGGAACAGATCCGTGTTTAGATTCTCAGAAATGATACAAGAATAAGAATGAATAAATTTATTAATACATTTTTAAACTTGTAAATTATAAGGCGAGGTTTAAAGCAATAAATATGAAAGTAAATAAGCGGACCAAATAGCGGATGCTACAATACTTGGGTGTATAAAAAAATAGTTATCGCTTGGGTCGTGCGAAATTGATTAGTCACGTGTTCACAAACGGAAACTTCGCATGAATCCGGAATCACCCATTAAAGAGCATTAGCACCGTGTAGAGAATGAGAAAACTAGTCCGGAATATGTCTGCTGGTTTATGAAAGGCGGATCATTTAATGTGTAGAACAGATAATTTTGTTTTCATTGCCAATATTTTACAGCCCTGAGCTTTTAAAAACGCAAATGGTTCGGCATGGCGCGTAGATTTGTCTCCAGTACTTCCAGTTAAATAGCCCTGCCGTTATGTTTAGTTTTGGAAGTCCTCGAAATTCCGTAAATTCCTCGAAGCAAAGTCACGGCGATGTAGCTACGAGAACGTAATGGAGGAGCGGAGACACTGAACAGACTGACGTACCAAGGGTTTTCTTGAATTTAATCATTCGCCTGCCACCGGCGTAGGGCAACAAATCGGCAGTATTTTGATCTAGGACGCTCCGTGTGAGTCACGGACAGCCTTCAGTATAAACGCTACTTTTATTTTACAGCCAGGGGTACTGTTGGAGGCTGCTGTGAAACTCAGTCACACCTGTTATTGCAGTAAGTCTGACAAAATGACGACACGACATCTTGTATCACTTAAACTCATTTAAAATCACGCACTTTATAGAAGAACCGCCCTAACAGAGAGTGTAACAAGAAAGGCGTCTACAGCAAGCCTACTCTATATACTATAAAAATACAGCCAGAGCTTTTTACATTTGAACTGTTTTCGTCTGTTTGTTTTAGCAGCGATCATACTGTGAATTTATGGCTGTTCTTGGTGTTGGTTGCAACAATACCTATATATTTAAATGTCTATGCAAATACAGGTGCGTCAGTTTTTCAGTAAACATTAGAATTTATTGTCTTAATGGAGTTTTAAGGAAATATTTCAATGATGCCAGTGCTTTGAAAATCGATGAAATAATAACGTATTATATGAATTTTATTGACTGTATTTGTAGTTTTTGTTTTACAAATATTTTAGATACTTGCACTAGATGGGTGATTCCACACCAAACAACACCAAGAGACAGCATGGAGAGGTTAATGTGTGCAAGAGGTAGGAGTCTCTGAGTCAATACAAAGAGAGAGATAACACCAGTACAGAGAGAGATGACACCAGTACAGAGAGAGATGACATAAGTAAAAAGATAAGATCAGTACAGAGAGATATGACGTAGGTACAGAGAGAAATAACATCAGTACAGAGAGATAACACCAGTACAGAGAGAGATGACATAAGTAAAAAGATAAGATCAGTACAGAGAGAGATGACGTAGGTACAGAGAGATAACACCAGTACAGAGAGATGACGTAGGTACAGAGAGAAATAACATCAGTACAGAGAGAGATGACATCAGTACAGAGAGAGAGAGAGAGAGAGAGAGAGAGAGAGAGAGGAGAGAGAGAGAGAGAGAGGAAACTTTGGTGACTAAATTAAGACTTTCTCGACTGGCCAACGGAGCAGCGCACAATCAAGAACCTACGGATCAATATCGCCTCGCTGAACAAGCAGGTGCAAACTACCGTTCGCGGAATCGGAACGGAAGGTATGCCAATTTTCAAAAGAAGCATTGCGAGCGCTTCACAGTTATTTCCGGAAACCTCTGCAGACTTTTCTTGCTGCCAGGAATCGAAGTCTCATCTAAATTTATTTAAAGTAAATGGTAATTTTGGAAAAGCTACAGCGAGTATAAATGAATGAATAAAGTGAATGTGGTCCAGGAAACGGAAAAAAAAGACAATAAAGGTCTTTGGTGTTCGCAAGTGTGGACTGAAATGTATGGCGTATATTCGTCAGAAGTAAACGGATAAGCAATATGGCTGGTTAACGGCGAAGAGCACCATCTTTTTTTTCCCCACTTCGTGCAAAATAATTTGATTCCATTACAGTGATGATAGTGATAAAATCCGATTGTTCGCGATATTCACCGACAGATTAAATGGAGTTTTTTCATCCATTTTAGCAGACGTTTAATGATACAAGCGAACAGGTCGGTGTCAGGGTAAATTAATTTCCACGCACTGGGGCATCTCTGATAAAGCGTTTGGACCGGAAACCCTTCGTTAATTCATCCAACCTTTGGGAAGTCATTTGTATTTTGTTTATTCTTTACAAAAACACTTAGCTATTAGGAATAACGGGCCATTCTTTGAAAACACACTGTACTCTCCGCTTGGATACTTACTGTTGGTCGGGGGTTTACTTCTCCTGATAAGTTGGTGATGGTAAAATATTTGTCTAATCTAAGTAATATGGCGACAGTAGAAACGGGGAAAGAAGGCCTAATGTTTTGTAAAACATGGTGCGGTCTCAATAGTCCACCGGCCTAGTTTCTTCTAAACCTTTTGCGTAACATAAAATGGTACAAAATTTAAGTTAAATTAAAGACTTACGGATGTATATTATTAGGTCGTACAAACGTTTTGTCGATTTTTATATTATGTTAGTTTGAGTTCATCTTCCGCATGCTTGTGAAAGTGTATGTAGATAAGTTAGTTACATCTCGTTTTGTAGCGTGTGCTTTGGCATACATTATGATAAATCTACCTTTATAAAAATCATAAAATGGATATCTGCTTCAGGTTCTGAGTGAAGCTTGGATAGAAGAGTTTTTCGTGACATTTTTGTTCACGAGTTCAAACTGGGCCTCAAAGCGAGTGAGGAAACTGGTAACATTAAGCGAGCACGGGGCGAGGACACAGCAAATGAGCGCACAGTACAACGATGGTTTGCAAAGTTTCGGTCAGGAGATGTGAGCTTCGAAGAAAAGGAACGTAGCAGACGTCCTTCCAGCTGTGATGAGGACCGTCTGAGAGCCTCGGTTGAAGCCGATCCAAGAAAAACGGTGCGAGAGATTGCTGGAGAGCTTGACGTGAGCTTGACGTGAGCACTGAAACTGTTTTCCGGCATGTTGACGCAATTGGCAGAGTGAAAAGCCTTGACAAGTGGATGTCTCACGAGTAGAACGAACAACAACAGAATCGTCGATTAGAGATCTGCTCTTCCCGCTTGTCGTAAGAAACAAAACCTGGCGAAACCATTACAGCTGAATGGTACTGTCGTGAATTAAACATTGTTCATGAGAAACTTTTCCAAAGACAGCCGGAGTTGGTGAATCGAGGAGGTCAAATCCTGCTCCACGACAATGCTCATCCTCATGACTCCTCAGAAACTGAACACGTTGGGGCATGAAGTTCTCCCTCACCCAGCCTTTCACCAGACCTTTCTCTCACAGACCACCACCTTCTCAAACACCTCGACAGCTTCCTCCGTATGAAAACCTTCTCCAACCAAACATCAATTAAAACTGCCTTCCAACAGTTTATCTACCCTGATAAACTCTGATTACTTGTAACTCGTTGGCAGAAGTGTAATGATTGTAATGGAATTTACTTTGATTAATAAACTTCACGTTCAGCAATAATATGGAGTCTCGTTGTTGTGGTAAAAGAATCGACAAAACGTTTGTAACAACCTAATAAATTGCTTAATCATTTTAAAAAGCAGCATTTGTTTTCCTGTTCATAAGATTTTACATACCATCGTATGAGCAGTGGTTTATGTAAAGTATTAACACTATTTAAGTGGTTTTTGTATCAACAGAGTATCGTATGTCTTTGGAGCAACACGAAGTCTTTCTCAGCCTACTGTGGCAGCTTTATTATGCTCTGCTTTATTCAGATAGCAAATTTTTCTTTCCTAGGAGGGGCGTGAATAGGGGAAATCACACTGTTGAAATATCAGTACGGTTCAGTAAAAGTGACGTTAAATGAAAATACCTCAGCGAGGAAGGCGAGCAGCTTTTGCGTGTTATCTCAGTTGACAAGTGTTAGTCTCTGGAGACGGTTTATCATTAAGACCAATAACCAGCTGTCACAAATAAAGCCCAAAGCGACTCAATCTCTTTCCTTTGTGGGAATTTCCCCCGCCTTTTTTAAAAAAAAACTTTAATTATTTCTATCATCTCTTTTACAATTTTCCCCGGCTGACGTTTGCTCTTTGGCAGAACGTGCTGAACAGATTACCTGTTTTGGAAGAGGCTGCGTAGATCGCAGCAGTCGCAGTAAAATGTCTGTTTGTTGAGCGCTCTGTTATTTACTTCAAAACGGAACTTTTTTGTCTCCCTTTATTTAAGGACACACACACACACACACACAAACGCCCTGATTAAAGAATTAATAGGGACTGAATTTCACCCATATCTCAAGCCCTGCCTAAATTAAATTTGCTTGGCTTCATCCAGATTTTAAGCGACTTACCTAGGTGTTCCGCCCCCCCCTGTGATTCTGTTTATTTTTACCGCACCAGTATCGAAAATAATCGGAAGATTAATGTTTAACATAGATGGATTACAGCTATTCCGCAATACTGGGACTTTCGTTATTGTACAAGAAGAAACCTGGACTGAGATAAGGTATCTGATAAGAAACTTAATATTTATTAAAGCGCTTTGACAAACTCCTCTAATCCACTAAAATGGGCGGATAATCTTTTGGTAAGGATGACTTTAAAAATAGAAAATGGACCAAAGATCTAAATATCTCTGGTGGAGTGTAACGAGCTCCTATCTTGGGTTCTGTCTTATTCTTGATTTTCATAGATGATATTCGTAACTTTGTACATCAAATATAGATAAATCTTTTGGAGACAGTAATAAAGGTAAATAAAGACAGAGATAGAGATATTATTCAGAAATCTGAACAATGTTTGTTTGAATAGATAGCAAAAATTTTAATTTAACAATTAAAAAGTAAAGTTATTCGTTGATATATCAAAACATTCACAATACTATTATATGAAAACACAAATTTAGTATCTATACTTTCAGAGAAAGGCATAAAATAAATTTCTTTGCTTTAAAGATAACCAGATAGTAAGAATAATTAAAGAAACCTTAGAATAAGCATTAAGAAACTCTGTGCTGGTGTACAAAACCTTGGTGAGTTTAGTAGAGATTTTCAAGAAAAGACACCGAGATATTAGAATGTGCTGAACATAAATTCTGAACAATTGTTCATAGATATAATAATTTAATTAATCTAGAGTAATTCTGCCTGATTTAATCTATGAAAAACGTTTGAGTGAAAATCCAATCATTATCTAAACTATTATGCACCAGATTAAGTGAAAATATTGAAAATAAACCATCGCAAGTCTTCTGCATGTATTTATCACTGTGGTCGTATTAGCAACTTTCCAGCAGCAAATCTTGAAAACAGACTACACGTAATCTCCATTTCTTTTAGGACTGGCAGAAGAAGCCAAAATACCATCTTCGCACGGTGTTTCCGAAAGTTAACGTCTCGTCATTGTCACGTGTAACGTATAAATAGCTATTTGGTTCCTTTCATCAATCAGTGAAGGTAAAGTAGTAAAGACGGCCTCTGTAAACTCTTTTGGCTTATAGTACAAAAATTCATTGTCCACCTTTGGTGTTAGTGATAGACGGAACAGCGTTTTCTAGATGATATTTCATTGCCACTACGATTTAATTATTCGGTGAGTTTTTTCAGGCAGTTAATCTGCCAACAGTATGATATTTATAAATCTGACATTAATTAATTAATTTAAAAAAAAAAATTCTCAAACCACAATTTGGTTACTGGTTTTGTGATTACAAAATTCAAAATCAATTTTTTTCTGCATCCATGACAACCGTTACAGGTTTGTAAAGTTTTAATTAAAATAAAGTCATTTGTCTTTTCTTTTTTGCATTTTTATTTCAGATAATCTAATATGTATTACCAGTAAATTTTCTTTTCAGCTTTAATAATTTCCTTAGAGTTTTAAAAATTGCCGAAAAATTTGCCTGGAAACCATCGCTTATAATTTCAGAAAATTAAATCCAATTTAATTACATTAAATAACAAAAAAAAAAAATTTTTAATTTTTGTCGATTTCTAAATATAATTATTCCGTAGAAACTTTTAATTTTAATGAAATTTACCATTAGTTATCAAGTTTAACAAAATTTAATCATCATCATGATTTTATAATGTAACTCTGTAGCTAATTTTTAATATTTAAAAAAGGGGGGCCCGTGCAACAGTGGAGACAAATTCGTCTACCCGGACTCAGCTGAAGTTTATCCCTAGAACAAAGTTTCTAATTTGAGAAAACACCGAATAGCGGTTACTCACGCCAGCTCAGAATACTGGAAAGTGCTTGTTTCTGGGCGGCATTTGAATGTGGAAACAAAGAGAACAACGCGTTAAAAATCCACCCATTGCAATATGTCTACAGCATATTTCAACACATAATCAACTACTGTCTTCAGTGTTGTGTTGCAACCGCGATCACGTGGCAATCTGGTTGGGATGTTTATTCAAACATGTCCGTACCGTGTTAAGCATGTGGGTGTTGAGAGTTGTTCGTCTGCTGACGCAAGAATGATTTGCCATTCGACCTGTGCTTATGACATCTTTAAATGGAAAGCAGTTACTATAACTCTTTAGAGCAAGAAGAAAACAACTTGGTTCCAAATGGGAATGGAAATCGCGGCCTAATTAGCCTGCCGTGGTAAAGGAATCGCGCTCATGCTGAACATAGTTTTGGTTATAAAGGCATAACCTTCTTTTAAAATTACATTTAAATATAACACTTAATTTACTATAAGCATATACATTTTTCCAATATTAAAAAAAAAAACAATAGAAAACAACTTTATATAAAAGGTAGATCTACACAGTAATTCTCAGTTAAGATTTTTTACTCCCTAGTCCTTTTTTTAAATCTTGAATATTTCTACCCGATAACGGACAAAAGTAAGAAAGTTTTCATCATGTTCAGAAAAAAATTGTCTCTTTTTTTGGAGAGTTCGAATTTTCTTTTTCTACCGCATCTATTGTAGCATCAGTTTCACGTATCCGTCTCAGATCCATACACTCAGCTCCTTCTGAAACATGAAGTCGGTCTGCAGTTTGGAGCTTGAAGTAGCCTTCGCTAGCTAAGATTTCCACACACTTGTCATCGGATATTTCCTTCATAAGATCAATACTATTCACAGACTGTCACCACTTGACGATGATATCACTGTCTATACTTCAATAGTCCCGCAGGTGTGCGTCGCTTTCTGATTTATTGTACGACAACCAATCACAGAGCGCTATATCAATACGTGACTGTACAAATAGAGCATTCCATTCTCACACAAAAGATGCCAACGCATCACGTTTTATTTCCAAATTGGAGACTTTGTCATCCTTTTTTTATTTATATTCTGCTTTACAACGCCTACGTTCTTCTGTCACTTTTGACGAGTTCTTTATTTCCATAATTTTTACGACTTGATCGGTTTCCAAAGCATCACCGGCAGAAACGTGTCCATTGCTGTCGAGACTATTTACCAAAACTGACCAGATTTGCCTTCACTAAACAGGTTATTTATTCGATAATCTTGTTTTCAGTTAAACAGCGCTTCAGTTAGGCTCAAAATTGTTTATCTTCCAGTTTAAGAAGCGTGTACTTCTTCCAGAAAAGTCATCTATTATTTACTTCAGACAATCTCGGTCTCTTAAGGCTGCCCACGTGAAAAAGAAAAAAAGAAGAAGGTAAAATATCCGGTGCGTCCACGAGAGTTTCTCATCGCATTTGTATGACAGAGAATTCAGTCGTTTTAATCGTTCCCTTTAAAATCTTAATCACAGTTTAGTTATAGATGACGCCATGACGCTATCCGTATCTTATTCAAGTTTTCATCTACTTCACATTCGGAAATTCTTGCTGCTCTACTCGCATGAAAATAATTAGTCATATAATGGTGGTAAGTAAATACCATTGTTAATTTGCGATCCTACTCTATTTACAGGATATCCAATTTAAAATGATGACGATACAGTCTTTTTAAAACAATTATGAACACTAATGAGAAGTCGGAGTCTATTATTCTACGGTTTCTCCAATTTAAACTGGTAAAGCCAGTCGCAACCAATGTATTTGAGTTTTAAGCCTAACTACAACTTATTATTATTATTATTATTATATTATTATTATTATTATTATTATTATTATTATTATTATTATTATCCATATGCGGTACTGGAGCAGTCGCTCGCTGGCGGACATAAGGACATAATTGTGCACTTAAAATCCATTGAAATAGAACAAAACGTATTTCGATGCAAAATAATTCTTGCTAACGAAGTTTCAACGCAAAAGAACCACAACACGTTTCGATATTTGTACATTTAAAATTAAGTATGAAGTATTTTGACTGGGTCGAGAAGATCGCGGAGCAGCAGATCTCGCTTGTCCACGGCGAGGCTTCATGCCAGTAGTAGAAACTGTAGGTGGAGAGTTAGCGTTTTAGAAAAGGGAGGAATCTAAATTCTGAATTTTCTGTAACTGGACGATCATGAAGTAAGACACAAGATGTCATCGAATAAAATCCGTGCCGATTTCCTCGATTATACAAAAAATAAGTTTTATGGAAGCCCGTTTGTTTAGCTATACCTGGTAGCCAGAGCAACGGTGTTTCCATAAAAGGCTGTGCTGATTCTGTTTACGGTTGCAGTAAAAACGCCCCTTCCCCGGGAATCCAGTTATGCTTCGTTTCTTGTAATAGTCACAAAAGCGAGGCCAGGCGGCGGGCGCCTGGTTATTCGGTTCGTGAAAATGTTTGGCACCACCGAACTGTTTGTTGTTACACCTTTATTCTATTTCACGGCGGCAGACTGTTAATAACCGAAAGATAGTTCAGCGGTTCATGGCGAGAGAAATAACCGGAAGAAACGGAAGATGTCAATTGCTTTAGATCAGAAAATAAGCAAAAGGGTTCTTCGACACGCAGTCTGTCAAGACAGAAGTGGCCCCAATAGTGCGCAGGTTTATTTGCATTTTTGGAAAATAAAATAAATGATGACAAAGTCGAATAGTCAGGAAAGCACCGAAAGAACCGAGAAACAACTGGCGGAGGGTGTGTATGTGTGGGAGAGGCGGAGTCAATGTCTCAGAAGAAATCCGGAGATATTTTAGGTGAAAATGAAAAAAAATTTAACTTTGTTTTCTTAAATCCTACAAAAAAAAAGAAAGGTCAACAAGCAACTCGGCGAACGACCTTAACTGTGAAGGAAATATACGCCTATGGCTTTATATTTGGAGTTGATTCACATCCAAGAACCAGTAACACCACACTGTTTGAAAGAGAAACCAACCCGGTGATCGTAAACCGAACCCCTGGGTAGTTTCCTGGGTTGGCAGTTCTCTCGTAAGCTTTCATACCAGCCTAATGTGATTTCATCACTGACTTCTAGCTGGGAAAGGAACTTCTACTGGAACTCCTTTGAGTAGCGGTTAGGGAGGAGATCGAAGTGTTTGGAAGAGACTCCCGTGGGACGCTGCCAGAGACAAGAGAATTTGCACCAGCGACTAAAGGAGATGCGCAGGCATGGAGGACCAAAAACCATGAAAAATGAGATCTAATGAAAATACTGGATAAATCCTTGGAAAAGTCTACCCCCACCACACAAACATGCAAGCACGCACAGACAAAACACGCACGTGCATAGAAGCACGCACAAGTCATTAGTAAGAGAGCTGGAAGCTTATTGTAAATTCAGTGCGATCTATTCGATACCAGAGAATGCTGGCACTATAATTGGTAGGTTGACCCGAACTGGGAAAAAAATGGGATTGATCTTAAGGAAATCGATTGCAGCAGGTGCGAGAGCAAGGCACAATTATAAACAAGGTAATTGCGCCATATTTCGCTATGATCAAGTCTTTTACGAGCGAGAACTTACTGCACCAACCACGAGATCAAAGAACTGTCTGCAGAGTTTTACTGATAAACGCTTAATCAAAATCAAACTCTAGCCTGGAATGTATTGGCAGCTCTTTGTGCCATCTCACAAAGGGACTATCTTTTGTTCGATAAAAGATATTTATTGGCCCCGTGTCCGGTTCGCTTTGAGAGAGAGAGAGAGAGAGTCATGGACATCGTGCCGATTTCATCTTTGGAATTCCATCATTCTTACAATGATATCTTTTAATTCTGTCATTCTCTGTAGCTGCATGTAATTTGTATAGGCAAGCCGGAGCAATTATTTTGAATTAAACATTTTTTGGAAACACGATAGTAAGTTTAAAGAAAGGCAACTACTCAATATTAGAAACTATTAAATATTTTTAAACGAATGCTATCATACATGTTAAAATACTTTGGGTTTTGCTTCTTTTTTGTTGTTGCAGAATTTCTTTTTTAATAGACCGAACAGGGAGCCGAGACAATCAGTATCGATCTTTTAAAATGAGTTGAGTTTTAGTGTAGTTAAAATGCTATTTTATCTTTAGTTTCTTTACCGCTGTTCAGCTAACAAACGTATAGTTAACGATCAGTCGGCGATTTCTGAAATATTCTCTAGTCAATGAATTCCAGGCCATTTCATCGCGTTTCCTAGGCAGCAATCAACACCGTCTTGGGAGACTGCTTAGCCATCGTCAGCAAACCCCCGGTCTTTTGATTTGTAGTATAGTCAGTGAAGGTCGCGATTTTTGCATTATTTAGCTATACGTATTTATTAGTCTTCTTGGTCAAGACCGCGAAATGTAAGAAACAGGGGCAGGCAGTTTGTTTTAATTTTTAATAAAGGAGAAAACTTTGCTGCTGGCGACCCACATTAGTCTTGTACCACTAACAGGTTGCGACTGCCTTCGTTACATTGGAAACGTGATATCTTTCCTGGTTTCGCTTTATTAATCAGCTCCCACCGCCACAGTCCAGAACAGAGTGAAAACAGCCCAGATGAAATATTACGTCTGAACATTTATGGAAATTATTTAGTTTCACGATTAAAAAGATCGGATAGATGGCTGGTGACTTGTCTCTAGCTTTAGCCACAGTCATTTTTGGTAATAAGAAAAATCCCTCAGTTGGAAACCCATGTTGTGTATAACAGAATTTGTAAAATAGTTAATTTTTTTTACAAGTATGCTAGTTAATATATATATCACGTTTCTTACAGCGTCTATACTATACCTGTTTATGTAAATAAAGTCTATAATTTCATATGAAGCGAGGTAACTGAGATCATCGGATATACTGTACCTTTGGCCAATATCGGCAGAGATCTGATCCCACCAAGAGAAAGCGCACAGTTAGGATGACAAGATAAATAATATCGTGTACGAATAGTGAGTATGCTAATTGATGACAGATGTAGTTAGTAAAGCTATTTGGTGAGAAAAAGTACCAGAAGATGACTGGTTATTCAACGCAGGTCTTTAAAAAAAAAATCTAATAAAAGAAAAGGATTTTTTATTTTTAAACTTCGAATCCACGCAGCAGCTGGAGAGGTAGTTACAGCGATAAATTCTAAACAGTTAGTAAATGTATGATTTGAGTTAATCATGCATGACGTTTGTAACCGTTGAGCTGTCAGCATTGTTCAGCACATGAGAAGACTCAGACAATACAGGCGATTTAAATGCAGTGGGATAATCGCAGAATGTTTCCGCAACAAAGAAAACGCCACAAGACGAAAGCCATGGACCAATCAAAGATATGGTAGGATTAGAATACGGTTTATCGTGTGAGATGTGCTATCATGACAAGGGTGGAGGAAGAAATCGACGGCATTGCAGAGCCACAAAGCTTGAAAGAAATTTTCTGTTTGTAACCGATAAACTAGGATCTGCCGGACTGACATATTGAAGAACAGTATTAACCCAAGATAAAACAACCAAAAGTGAGATTCCCTGTCGACAGAAACAGGATAAAAAAAAAAAATAAATGTAAATCAGGCGACTCGAAGGAATGGAATATGGTAGGAACTCGGCGCAGGCAGATAGGTTATATGTAACCAAAGAATTGTTTTCTTGCAATGGCTATCGAATTTCGTTTCCAAGGGGATTTTATTGTTTGTGAAACACTGAATATTGGCGTCGAGAGTCTTACCTGCTGATTGAACTTCATTTTCTTGAGCCGTCAGAATCACCAAGAGATTCCGTTCAAGCCGTTACTATTGCAGGGTCTTTTCAGAGGAGTCCTACCGTCGTAGGTTTTCGCACGGTAGGCGGAAGGCTACGTATTTCCGTTTGAAACCAGCATCCTCGAGCCAGGTTCCCACTTGAATAAAGGTACGTAAATACCATTTAAAAAAAAAAATGAGATACAACTTAAAAGTATTGCATAAATTCTAAAAAAAAGTACAGATGAACAAAAATATCTCTTTCTTAGCGCGTGTAAGGCTATGGTCTGACAAACAAACTCTCCTTTTGCAGCTGTTTTCTTCGCAATTTCGACGCATTTTTCGCACTTCTCTGTTCACAGGGATTGGGTGGCACCGCCCACTTTGTAAGACCATGTTGACACCTTTCAATGCTCTCAGACATTCGCTCATAGTGTTTTAAAACACCCTCGATAACACGTTTTTTAAAATTTATTTTTAAAATCTGTCAGCTTCAATCAGTGTCCCTCTTCTGAAAGCCTTAACAGGTGAAACAGATGAACAAGTATGAAGCCCTTATATTTTTCACCTCCACATCTACTTTACGTAACAATGAAAGTTTTAATGTTTTTTTTTTTTAATAAAGAAAAGTTTCATCCCAGAAAAACCGAAAAAAAAAGAGGGTTGAGATCTTTGTTTACTGTTGTTTATCTTTGTGCCCACAATTTTGAACACTCTTAAGCATAACAAATTTTTCACAGTACCCTTTTTTCTGTACAAGCTACTAATGCTTCCTTAAAGTTCCAAGGTAGACTTTCCTTGCCAATTAAAGAGAAATTCAACAAAATCAATTAAAGTATCGCGTTCAGTGCAACTATTACAAGACGGTAAGAAGCCTTAATGGTTTATCATACAAGGCTTCTAGTGAAAGTATTTACAAAATAATTCCACATCTGATCAATACAATGTTTATCAACTTCATTTTCGATGACTTATTGTATTAAAAGCAATTCTATTTCCAAGAAAGCGCTTTCAGAAATAGCTTAGCAAGGTTAACTTGACCTTTATTATAAGTAGTTGTAGATAACCGAGGAATTTTGCTAGTTTTCTGTACGCTTATAAACCTTTTAATATTTAAAATTCACTATAAGGTTTTATGTTTCAAATTTAAAAAAAACAAACAAATATTTGTTTTAATTTTTAAATCCTCAAGCCATGGATGTAATTTAGAACTCGTTAAAAGGAAAGAAAATCTTAGTTATTATCTCTTCCAATTACCACAGAAAACAAAAACCGTATTTACGTAGAATTTACTGGAAGTTACTGTTTAAAAGAACACTGGAGTTTGCTAGTAAACAGACGTAACTTACTCTAACATACAAATTTCTTTAAATAGTTTGCTAACATTATTACTTGCAAGTCACTTTTAGTAAGTTCAGTCTCCGATAATTTTCAACCGTCTGGGCAGTGTTATAGCCAACCTGTCCAGAATCAGCATCGCGTGCGTCATAGTTGTGCAAAATGGCGTTTGTACTGGTTTTGCGACATTACGTTCTACTAAAATAGCTTCAAAAGAGAAAAAAACAAACAAACGAGCTGTATATATGAATTATCCACTTGAAGATACTTGATTCTACTTTATTCGAAGCTGTTAGTTTGTGCTCAGTAACTTTAGTATTAAAACCAACTCATTAATAGCAGTAAAATATTAATACACTGTGTTGACTTTAATGTTTTTTTTACTGATTTTTTTATGAAGCTCAGTAAAGAAGCAAACAAGTGTTTGTTCAGTGTGTGTACTGCCTGAATAAACTGAAAGTATTGAAAATAATTATGGAAAAATACGCACAGCATATGCACAAATAATGAATAATTGTATCTGTAAGACATATATAATACATAGACAATGCATTATTACATAAATTATACAAACACAAAGTGAATATGCATACACTGCATGGGTATTTAGTATCTGAGCCCTTTTCTTTATATAGATGATGACACCGTGTTCACATGATCCCACACAGGTTACCAATGAGTGACTATGGAATAGTGTTCCAAATATCCTGTAGCACTTTCTACAATTTGTCCAACGTGTTTAGTTGCCTTTTGAGATTCTCAATAGCCATTTAACCTCACATAGCCTCAATGGTGTCATATTAGGACTCTTTGCGGGCCAAGACATCTTTGTGAATGCCCATCAGCATTTTTACGTTTCAGATGGTTTGTCATCAAATTGGTATATTTGGGGGTCATTGTCATGTTGAAAGACAGATCTACGTCTAATGAGTTTTCTTCCTGAGAGAATGGCAAAATAAGAGGAAACCTGCTTGTATCTGTCGGTAGTCAGCATATTCTCCATTTTATGCAAATCCTCGACACCCTCGGTTGGTATGCAACTCCACACCTGTACTGATCTACCACCTTGCCTTACTGCAGCAATTGCTTCGCGCTAATGTGTAATTTAATGTTCTTGAATAAATTTTAACACCTGTACTTGCAGCTAAAGCGTTCGCTAGACCTCTACTGGTTCGTCGTCCATGTCGTAGAAAACACACCCCGAGATACTTGACATACTTTTTAGAGAATTTGTGCTGAATTCCTCGACCGCGTCTATTGTCAACGGAACCAGTCACCCGTGTCCATCTCAGAGTCTTGCTAGCTGCTCCTGAAAGATGAAGTCGTACTAGAATCTGACACGTGAAGTAGTCTTTATCAGCTAAGATTTATATCTAATATCTATATACGCTTGTCGTGTGATATCTTCTTTCTAGAGACCATAGTATTCACCACAGTACACCAATATCACTGTCTATACCATTATAGTTATTGTGTAGGCGTGTCACTTTCTGACTGTTTGCAAGACAATCAATCATAGGGTACTATGTCAACACGTGACTGTACTATTTGGCGCTTCATTCTTACTTAGGAGATAGGATTCTGTCCAGTGTTATTTGCATCTTATACCTAGTTTTTTTTTCTCTGTTTCTATAATTATTTTCTATTTTTGTATATATTGAAGCTAAAATGTATTTTAAAAATAAATTATTAAAAGAACCTGACAAGATGCTATTTATGTTAAATTTAAAATTAATCTTTTATAATGCAGCTATATGTACATGTAAACATTCCGTATAAGGCATATTCATAAGCTTTGTGCTATACTTATATATTTCACACTGTAAATAATACATTATTATTAGTTTTGCGATTTATTTGAAAAGATTATACTGTATTAAATAGGATTTCATGTAACATTTAGAAGATGGCAATGATTTGCTATAATTTAAATAATAAAGAAATACATTTGCCTTTAAGCTGTATAATTGTTCACAATATATATTTTAAAATTACGACCTAAAGCGAATTGATACCAAACAACATTAAGGCTTCTGCAGTCGGACATTACAGTGTGCAATATTGGAATTTTGAACTGAATAACATTGTGATGATATATCATGCTATAAAATTGGATGTGCTTAGGGTCTAAAAGATATTGGAAGGATAATAGGCAAGAGCCATAATCATAAATAGATAATTATCCTGAGCCTAGACCTATTTCATCGTTTCTATATCGATGCAGTGTACTCACTAGCAAGATATACGGTTTCTGTGCCAACGCTGGAAACAAAATAGGTTTCTCGAAATCACAATAAAAGAAATCAGCTAATGACGAGCGGATACAGGCAGACACACACAAAAACTTATGAATCAGTAAAGGAAACATGATGTATTAATAAAATGGATTTACTTCATGTAACTATTCCTTATACGAGTTTCCTAGTAAGTGATTTGAGCGGTATATCAGTACATTTAAACTTTGGATAGTTTTAAAAAGCGATTGTAACCATATACAAAAAAAAGGGAGGGTAAATGCACAAACACAGAAAGTTTCAATTATAGATGCCCCAATTTTTTCAGCTAACAACCTCAGACACAAAAAAATTAAACGAAGGGACCACAAGGTACGTAAAAGAGGTCACAAGATATAGTAAAATGGGGTATGAAGTAACAATACAAACGGGTAGATATGCAAATATTGCATCACAGTAAAGGAGATGCTGAGAACAATAACAGCAGAACAAAGAAATCCCGTTCATTGAAGGTTGGTTTATCAGCAGAGGACATGATCAGCATCCTTACATCGCTCAGAGAAAATTTGTGTTCAATATTTAAATCGATATGGTTCATGAAAGCGTCATTTTTCTTTCACGAAAAAAATGCACAACCTACCGTTTCCCTTATACATCGAACAGTTTTCCGAAGTAAGCGGCCCTACAAGACTGACACTTCACACACCGCACGAGATCTGTCAGGAACGGAAACTCTGTTCTTTAAATGAGAAAAATAGAAAGAAAAAAAAACATATTCGTATTGATAAAACAAATTTTGAAATCTATGGTACTAGCAACTTTT
This sequence comes from Nautilus pompilius, assembly GCA_018389105.1. Taxonomy (NCBI): domain Eukaryota; kingdom Metazoa; phylum Mollusca; class Cephalopoda; order Nautilida; family Nautilidae; genus Nautilus; species Nautilus pompilius. The sequence goes on from JACATO010000338.1 coordinate 400,845, forward strand.
GATAACTTATATAACTGTTTTTTTTTAATTTTAATATCATGTTAACCAAGGTAAAATATAACTATATTTTTGTGGGAGGTACAGTATGAAGAGAAAGTCGCGGTTACCGAAATCTTCAGACCAAATTACGAGTACATGACCGAGTTACAGAGCGAGAAAATCCATTTTGAATTAATAACTTAGTGATAAACTCAAGGTAGATATAAAGAGTGACGCACGAAAAAACAGATTTTATAGGACATTATGGATCAATATAAACACAAAAAAGTATGTTTTACAGTGAAACATGAAAGCGTTTCACTTCATAGTCATATTAGTAAATGTGGGCTTCCGATAAACGACGACGTTAACGCCATCAAGTTTGTAATTTGTAATGAGTTTAGACAAAGAAATGGCAGCCATATTTCTTTACCTCTGCAGTAAGTGTTGAGTTTGGATGACGTTAGTCTAATCACCATTTTATAGAAAAAAGATATATTTTTTTTGTTTTGTTTTCATAAGGCATAAATATAGTGAACGTTTGTTTTAAATGTATGTAATACAGTTTTGAAATTTGGACAGAATATATAGATGTTTCGTCAATAGAACGATGATGTTAGCTGAAGCTGGGCGCAAAGGATCGCCCATGACGACCTCATTCAGTTGTTGCCATTAAATGGCAAAAAGAAAACCACCGTCAGTCATAGGTAGGAGTAATTTTTTGATTAACCGACTCAGCCATAGATGGCGCATGGATCAATGGTGTGATTTATCGGAGCAGTAAATAAAGAATTTATATTAAAACTGCAAAAAATTTTATTCTGAAGAATAGAACTTCGAATTAAAGGTACAAAATGAAAAAAAAAGAGGGGGGCTTTCAGCAACGCAATGGTTGACGGAAATAGGCTGATGCCACTCTAATAAGATGCAAACTTATAATTATGAGTCCCAGTAGAAAACAATATAAAGAGAATAGCGCAGTTACTTTTATGAACTTTTGGAGTTACCATGTGATATATCCTACCGTGAGCATCTGGTCTTCTCTGATTAAACGATCATTAGAAATCAGGTTTTCATTCTTTAAATTCCAGAGATAGTTTTGAAGTCGGATTTCAAGTCGTTTTACCTAAGTGGGACGAACTTCGTTAATACTGAAATTCCGTGGAATCAGATGAAACACAAAAGACATTTTTGTACATGATATAATTTATTCAAATTCAGATAATTTACGACCACTTGTGCCAGGCCTCGCGCTTTACTTTTGATGAATTAAAAAAAAAATATATATATATATTGGTTTTTCGTGTCGCTGAAAACATCAAGTAGACAAATATTTCGCGCCTGTAGTGAAATTCAGAAAGGAATCGGAATCGCCGGAGAGAATTTTGATTTTCTCGGTTTAAATATTTGTCAAAAAAAAAAAAAAATTGTTTGGAGGGATATAGTATAATAAACCACGAGACAGCATACTCAACTTGTTGGCAGCAACAGCCTAATTAAAGCAAGATTGAAAATAACTCTAGAGGGACACGGTAAATTGGTTGATTGATTTTCAAGATTGTCCATTGTACAAGTTTTGTTAATAAGTTTATTTTTTGAAACGGATAATACTTCTCGATACATCATCAGGCACCTGAGCTGATATCTATCTGTTCGTTGTATTGCATGGATGTAAAATATGGTTATGAGTATTCGTGTGTTACTCCCTTCGGGGGCGATAGGGGAAACTGAAGCTGGGATCGAAGTGCCGTGAAGCGCTGCAGCTTCGGAAAAGTAGTATGGATCCCGCCACTCCAAAGTTGAGGGAGCGGGCCAGTGATCTATCTCTCCCTTGGCTAGGAAGCTGGCTATACAAGCACCCAGTTGGATCCGTCGAATCGGCAGAGCTGATCAAGCGAAGCCTTAATCCCTAGGAGAAGATATCAAGCTTGGTCAAAGACCGGAAAGGGCTTTGATATTAAAAAGATAAAAACTGATAAATGAAGCTCATCCATGTGTTTGGAAATAAGGGAAGAGGTATGAGCATATTGTCGTTATTTATGTTTTAATTCGCAAATCTATTAAATTACTTGTGAATTTCAGGAAGGATATATTTAGATCCAGAAAAAAATTATGATTATCTGATTTAAATTTGCAGAAAAGAGATTCACACGACTACATCTTCGTAAAAAAATTTTTTTTTAAAAAAAATTCATGTTTGAAGAGATCCACTACAATACAAACGAAAATTTTCTAAGCATATCGATAAATTAAATGTTGAGATCTCTCTCCAACCAGAAAGACATCAAACAACAACTTGTTGGCCTCATGATTGTTATACTGCAGCATGACACTCGATTGTGGTTCACTGTCTTCCGCCACGGGTTGACGTGTGAGGTTTCTAACTCCGCAGCCTTTTCATAAATTCACTTCCACGGAGTTTGAAGAAAACTTAAATGCTAAAGAACAGATATTGAAAATATTTATTTAGGAACTTCTATAGGCATCTGTCCTGAGACTACTAATTTGCATTAGTAATCTCTGTGTGGTTCGGTTTAGCGATCAGGTGAAAGCAGACAGCCTGGACGTGCAGTGCAATCGAGAAAAAGAATACCCTTTCTTCATAATTCTAATATTAATTTATGGTATCATTGTTAAGAACATTTGTTTTGTTATTGTATTCTGTTGCTATTAAAACGTTTAATAATTTCTAGCTGCGCCGAAATCTTTGCCAACTTGCACGTACTGATGACATAATATTAGAAACCGCAGGTAGAAAATATCATTTATCGTACCCTTCACCTCAGAAGTAGGTTTAAAGTATTTATATTGCAATTATGAATTTATATGCAAAAGGTTTATGATTATATATTTTACATGAAAATGAAATAAAACTATAAATAGTTTTAAATTGGTCAACCTTTACATGAAGTTGTACTATCGTTCTTTGATCATAACATACCATTTCTTAGTGCCAACAAAACGTTTACTAGTTTCTTGTCACTATATTAATTAAGACAAAGTTTTGATCTTTAATAGTTTTGTAATGTTATTATGAACCATTAATGTGAAATTCTGCTAGCAATAAAACCAGGGTTGATTAGTAATGATATTAACAAAAATAGTTACTTACAGGATTCCTCAATTAAAATTTGCAATTTTCAGAAAGATTTAAATCTGGCTTGCACTTGACTCGCATGCTGATAACATCGGCTGTAAAAATATCAATACGTGCTATTTTTAAAACTGTGTTAACACTTGGAAAAGTTTTTACTGCTGTTACCTGAATTAAGAAAATGTACGAATGACCTTAATATGCCCTTTCTTAAACTGCTAATTAATTATTTATAGTTCTACTTGGTCCTTCCGGCAAAAGTGCCATTTTTAATACTTTGCTTTCCGAAAGCGGAATCACGACTGTAAGAAGAGCGATTGTAAAATTATCTTGGTACCTGTCTCTAATCTTAATTACAGTAGAAGACAGCTTGGACTTAATGGAAAGCACTTTGCAACATTTTGGAAGCAAAACCGTTAAAATAGAAAAAAAAATAGTGATAATGAACATATTTAGAACACGTTTTTTTAAAGATTGCAAAAAGGGAATAAACCCTCTGGGCAAAAAATAAGAAGAAATTAAAAAGCAAGGAAGAAAACTAAAACACGTTAAAGAGCAGGTACTTACAATGAAGAAGAAAGATTAAAAGCGCGTTAATAAATATTTATCAAGCTTAAAGAAAAAATATTTCGATGATTAATATGTTCTGGGAGAAAAGTACTAAGTGAATTTTTTGTGTGTTATTTTTAAAAGAATATTTTGGCTTATGTACAATCAGTAATAAATCTATCTACGTATGAGTTCTCTGGTTAAATAATCTCGCCAAAAATGTATATACTCATTTTGAAATATCAATCATCTCGATTTTTGCATTGAAGCGCTTGGAGAAAGAGATGTTTCAGATAGTTTTCTACTAAGATTAAAAAGTTCAACAATATACATAGAAAGTGAAGTAAAGAAATAGTAAACATAACGAAAGTAAAACTGAAATAGAAATCTTACTTATGTAGAAAACAAGAAGCATAGTTGAAACACTACCAGAAAATAATTGAAAATATAAATATGTAATTTAATTTGCGAAACATTTTAATTTTGACGAATGAAAATTATTCTCTGATGTAAATAGTGCATAATACGATTTAAGACATACCAGGAAATATCCTTTCATATGGAAGAATAAGCACAATCTTGACGTATCATTTAATCGATAAAATCACCTGCAATATGTAATAGCTATCACAAAACAACACAGTACAAATTCAGTATTTGAGTCCGCTTTCATGTACTACTAAGAACAAAATATAAATAAATGAAAAAGAAACAACAACTGGATAGATAATCTGACCAATTATACGCCTAAAAATAGTTGCTATATTAATTTTCTTTTGTAAATATTTAGAAACATATTTTATATCTTGTGGTATACATTTTTTCCCCAGAAAAATTAACATTGCAAAGAAACACGAGCTGATGAAACCAGTTACAGATGGTCGTCAAAATAAAAGTCCACATCTTGAACACTTTCTGAATAACTTAGACGGATGCTGCAAGCCAATTTATGGGAGGTAGACGTACTTTCTGAAAAATTCTGTATACGAAGAAAAAAGGCACAAGAATATATTCATTTCATGTGTAGTGGATAGAATATTTCTCAAAAATTAACATTTAAATAAAAAGTAATATACAAACAAACAACAAAACAAAAAAAAAGCACCAGGAAAACCACTTAAAAAAACGCAACGATGGCCATTTCTTATTTTTGTAAACCGTGTCTGAGATACGGTTGTTTACTGCTCCATTGGAACTACTACACTAAAGCGGCAGACAATCGAAACTTTTGATTTTAGCTGCAAGAAAATCGAAATTAAGCTGGTTATTCACTCTGCGAAATCTGCTTATTTTTAGATGAAATTTATAACATAAAAACAAGCATTCTTTACTATATGTATTGTTGTATACTCAACTAGTATTCATGTCTATTTTGTGAATAGTTTTTCAAAAAAAAGGGGATGTTACAGCATATCATCATACAGTAAAGTTCACACTGATGGGAAATATTAATATATAACAGCCATGGAAAAAGTTTTTCATCATCCTAAACGTAACAATAAAAAATTTAATTTTCAAATCATCCTCAGCCCAACACCATACCCACGACGACTTCTAATTGTTCAGACAGATCTGTCGTTATGATTCATATTTAGGTATTTTCGGAAATCTCGTAATTGCATGTCACGTTTTTCAATTATGGTAATTTATCCGTCAATTGCGTGGAAAACTGCAAAGCCGGCGCGCACTCAATTACGTCAGTGTAACTTTATTCAGCAAGTTTATGAGATCTAAATAAATCAATCAAACAAAATTATAAAATTCTTTGGGTTATGCAAACCGCTCGGCTATTGTTGTATTATTCATATCAAAATAAAAGTGTACAAATGTTTTCTGAAAACCCATAACCTGTGTTAATTAGAGAAAAAACCTGGCCTTGCAAACTGCAACGTCAGGTTAGAGACAACTTACTTGATTTCAGTTTGACAGTTCGTAATGCTGTAATGAGATACACTGTTTCCTAAAATCTAAGCAACAAACAATTCAGTAAATAATAGTGCAAACTCCCTTTTATGTTACAACTTCTATCAAACAGATACGTAAATCGCAAGTGAAATTTAGAGATTCGAACAAATGGACATGTGCCCCTCCGACTGAAAAACATGAATCACAGTTGCTATGCTTGTTGTCTATAAACCTATCAGTGAAAGCCGTGAGGAATTAAATTTATTGTTTTATTAGAAAACTTTGCAGCTCAGAGAGAGAGAGAGAGAGAGAGAGAGAGAGAGAGAGAGAGAGAGAGAGAGAGAGAGAGAGAGAGAGAGAGAGAGAGAGAGAGAGAGAGAGAGAGAGAGAGAGAGAGAGAGAGAGAAAACTTTCGTCTTAGAGCATCCCAAATATTATTCTCAGTAGTATATAGCTTAAGGCTGGGCATATACGGATAACGGGTTTGGTTTCCGGAATATTGGTAGATTGCATGTACCCTACATGGACGATCGTTTATTGAAATAAAGGTATCTCTCATTGAAACTGCGCATGGTTTGATAAAGGAGTGCGGAATTTCGTCTGTATATCTCACTGCAGTCAGGGTATCCCACTGGAACACACGCAAACTGACTGTACGCTCGGACCATCATTCTACTGTCACCGTAATGATCATTTTCCGTGATGGTTGTGGGTTGGTTAAATGTTTTGCATTTTCTTCCAGATGATTACTTGCGGTGACTCACACTGAAGACTAAACCTTGATTCATTGGTAAGGAAAACAAGGCACCAGTCATTTAGTATCCAAGCGACAACCACTTATGTTTATGGCGGCGAGTTAGGGGAATACACACTCTGAGTCATCTCGCGTAAAAACCCTCTATCATGCAGGCTCCTGCGTAATTTTTAAGCTTAACATTAACCCTCAAATTTCTGGAAAAAAAGTTAGGTTGGCGTTGAAGTTCTGCTTCGTCGAACCAAAAGTACATATATTGATCATCTGCTGGATTTTGACCCATGGATGATGGAACTGGTCTTTGGCTAATATTTCAATGCTCTTTAAATTGTTTTAGTAGCTGAGAAACGACATTTAAATTCATATTTATCCATTCTGTAATTTGGGTCTCTTACTTTCCGGCCAATATTCTGCCAATTGCTTTTTACATTAGATTACCCGCTAAACGAGTACGGCTGCACATTTGTAACATTTCCCTTTATAATAAATATCCTAGAAAACACTGAATAGGACACGAACCTATCAGTGAGCGAAGGACGGCCCTCCTAAGCTAGTTTTTCTTGTTTCTACAGTAATTATCTACGCATTTCTTCGATGAATGTCGCGTTACACAAAGAAAATTTTGTGCTGGACATTTGACGAATAAAACTTTAACAATTTTGAAAGTAAAATTTTTGTTTGTTGCCTCTCTTTTGAAAACTAGTGTATTTAGAAAGCAAAAAAAAAAAGAATTCAAGACTTAAAATTTAATCAAAATAAGTGATTCCTTTTATAATCTGGAAACGTATTTATGCTCTGGTTTTTTGATAAAAAACTTTATTAAAACAATTTAAATAGCATTTTCTTTAACGCTGACCACATCTTAAACAAAATGTTTTTGTCGTCGTAAATATTTACTGTAAAAATGCAGTATTACTTTTTTTTTCTAATCTAATTAATTTGGTTAGATGCACGATATTAAAAAAAAAAACAAAAAAAAATTGGCCTCTTTTGCTTAACTGGTCCACGTTAATAAAAAAGTATAAAAGCGAATAAGATCGGCCGTAAGGGTCAGTTTCAATGGCAGGGTCAGACTTGTGGAAACAAGAGAAACAAACGATCGCTGCTGAGTATTGTTGCTGTTTTTTTAAAAAAAATCGCTTTAAGACTTTTAGTAGACATCAGTCATAAAAGGAAAACGTGACCGAATTAAAAAGTTGCTTTTTTTATAAAAACTATCAATTTGAAAGGGTCTCTATAAGTACAGGCTTGTAGTGTTGGACGCAAAAAAAGGCAAACTACTTAAACATTTTCTTTTCTGCTTTTCACCTAAGAAAAATTTTTTTATTATATTTTAGGAATATAATTTTACGGTATTTTTTTTTTAAAGACTCAAAATGTGTTGAAGAATAATGAATTTTTCTCTGGAAATGTCTGGAAAAAAAAAACAACAACAACTAATAAATATGTTGAATATTTTTAGAAAAAAACATTGACGAAAAGATATTTCAAGAATGTAAAGCTGATAGGCGTTGACTGGCGACAGATTCATCTCATTCCCTGACATACAGGGCGAATAACAGGCTTTGTTTTGAAAGAACAGCTGTTTCTCCCCCCCAAAAATAGAACTCTATATCGCCATAGATTTGTTCCTGTCACGTTCATACCACGTGTTTGAGGAAAGGAAAGAAAATAGGCAAAACCAGTCGACAATAAAAGAGCATCCAGAAATCTGAAGAAGCAAAATGGTGAGAATGGAGAATTATTGACTTTACCACCGATAGCAGATATTCGATTTGTTTTGCAGGATTCACTTCAGAAGGGTGATTATTTTAAGGATAAATCCATTACCGCGCAGTGTCTTATTTGCAGCTTTTCTGAATCCATAGCCATTTATCACCTCTACCGCCTTCTTAATCTCCTGGCCTCTCAGAGATGACTTGTAATGAAATACTTCTTACAGAATTGTTAAAAAGCGCATTATCCTTGAAGAGAATTTACAAAAGCACAGAAGATTAGAATTTACTGACAACGTTGTATCATTCTTGAAGGGTCTGCATTAAAGTAGTCAGCATCGCATTGTAGATCCCGAAGTCTGCTAAACGACTATTTTTTCATTAACCCTAAATGCTTTTTTTAAAATATAAAACTAAGAAAAATTACTCACACACCCGCAAGCCTCAAGATAACGCAATGCAATCCTTTAATTAAAAAAAACAACAAAAAATTGTTATTTGAAACAAAATCTTAACTTAAGCTGCATTGAAAATGTGCTTTTTAAAAGTTGGATTAAAATATTGAGCTATTTATAACATTCTTTGAGTTTACTCGTTAAAAAAATTCCTGTAAACAGTCAAAGCATAACAGACTTATTTTTTACAGGTTTTGTCCAAAACGATTAGCAATAATTTATCTACTGCAATGAAAATTACAACAAAAAAACAGCACAAAAAACATAGGTACATCTCTATTGTTGCAGCTAAAATAGGACAATGGTTCCAAAAATTAATTGTTTATGCAGACAGATATTGTTTTCCTGGTGAACCAACCATCTGCTGTTTTTGAAATTAAAAAAGAGAATAAAGATAATATGCTTGGTGAATAGATATTTATCTGGTTGAATAATGACTAACGTTAAACACCCACTTTCGCATGACACAACAAAAATAAAAAAGAAAAAAAAAGAAAGTAAAACGTTTCATAAGAGATGTTGTCCATTAGAAGTATGTCGAACATCTTTTATGAAGCAAAGGGTTATTTAATTTGGTTCTTGTGATTTAGTTGATCACAAAATAAATTAAGTCATAATTTTTTATGTGAAGCATTAATCAGTATTTATCGAATCATTGTTGTTGGAGCACCACTATTTACGAGATCGCAGTCGCTTTAATTATTTTTGGCTTGACACGAAAACAATTAAAAATGACTGCAAGGATATTCATAGTTCATAAAAAAGGTCGATACCACATCTTTCCATCATGTATTATGAATTTTCCAGGAATCTTCCTGGAAAGTTATTATCAGTGTGGTGATGCAGGTAGTATCATTAATTGCTGTCCACCTGATTTAATTTACTTTGGGCGAAAGTGAAAATTGCATAACTGCGCTGCAAAAACTCTACCAGCATCTCTGACACGTTCGCATCGATTACCTACAATGAATGGTGGAAAACGAACATAGAAGAAGAAAGTAAATTTAGATGGCATACCTTAAACTAAGCGAGTAAGCTTAAGCTATCGATGTCCAGCGCTACTGACCAGCCATCTATCGAGTGTCACAAAATCTACGTTAGATCGGTGATCTCAGACTTTGGCAATCGGGTGGGAGGTGATAAGTGATCGGATATATTCGAGTTTGGCGGGGAAAGAGTTAAGATGACTAAATGATTTGGGTTCATTAAAAAACAAAACAAACCCAAGACCTGTCAGCAGTGCTAAGTAAAAAAAAAACAAAAAACACATTGTACTCAATAGGAACACCAGGGTCATCGACTTCTGGAGCCGCAGAGGAAGCAGCTGCTTTTCTGATTATACAAGCTGTCACCCTTCTTTCAGTATCTGTGGTTTATCTGCTAATTGAAGCTTCATGGCTGACTTGTTTGACCGCGACGTTCTATCTTTTCTTCTACATAAATATTAGCCATGTACTTGGGTTTCTTGGTCTTCCATTGCTCTCTCTGCTAAGTATTTCTAGCATACGTCTTGGCAACTTTAGATATCATTTTTATCTCCATTTGCGACTGCAAGTACAGCTTTCCTTTATTTTATCTTCTTTTTCCGGACATGCTGCATCTTAAGTCAAGCTTTCGCTGTTGTAATTAAGTTTATGTTCAATGGGGCGTATACGACTCAGCTTCATCCTGCCCCGTTCCATTTATGAATATTTCCTGCATACGAAAGATACTGTTCTACATGTTTCCTGAAGTGTCACAAATAATCAGCATCACTTTTTAATTTTTTTTTGACAGACAATCTTCTGATACGATCTCATATCTACCTCCCTGAGCTGAGCCTTCAAGTCTTTCCCCGCTGGTCTTAAAAAAAGCTAATACAGATGATTGCCCTTCACTTCTTTTAATGTCAAAGAAGTTTCTGAAGTACTGGCAGGAATCACGAAATAACTTCACTTGCAGTTTTAGTTTGTTAAACGATTCCCTTATAACTAAGAAAATACCATAACATTGCAATCGACTCTTTCGCTGCCAGAGTCGGAACCAGTGATCACATCCCTCCCGACTGCCAGAGTCGGAGATCTCTGACGTATCGTGGATTTTGTGATATTAGACTGACTGCTGCCGGTCAGCAGCACCTGATGTCGTTAGTTGGGGAAAGCCCCCCTTGGGGTGGTGGGTTAGGGGATTCCGAATCATCTGTCGATGGACGAGTGAATATGTTAATGGAAATGACACCATAAGTCTTGGTAGGGAAAAAGTTAAAGGATAATTTAAAAAATAAAATATAATAAATTTATGTTGAATGTGTGTTTGACAAGTGCCGTTTCGAAAACGAGGTTGAAATCAGTTACAGCGTAATACGGGTAATTTTTCCACCATCCGAATCTTGGATGCTTTGCCGCCGAAGTCTACTGCTGTTTGATCAAAATATACACAGTCGTCATAGGTTTTTTTTAAAAACTGATGATGCTGAAAGTGCCGACCAACGAATTGCTATTCTGAACATAACTAAAAATTCTAATTGGTACAGATTCCTTGTAAGTTTATTACGTTCGGAAGTTAAATATTTCTTCAACCGCGCCAAGATTTGGAGTTGAAAACCTTTTGTCCAATGACGATGTGACTGATTACTTATATGAATTATCAACATACGCGTATTTCTTATCATAAGGTACAGCGCGAAGATGACATTGGTATAGCGAAAGTAGAAAGTCGCCACTGCGGTCCTTATTTCAAGCGTCCATGCGAGCACAAGTTTACCTGGATTATAATTCCTACCTGTTCACGTAGTTTTTGGGTAAAAAAAAAAAAAATGTATGGTAGGAATATCCGACGAAAAAATTAGGTGACATATTCAAATCTCAATCCTCCCACGAGTGATGGATGGTCTACCACTTCATACGTAACAGCGGAACACAAAAAAGGGAGCGAAACCTGTTCATCCCTACAAATCAATCACAATTCAGTCATAATCGCTGACGTTTTTGAGTTAAAAATGGCCACAATAGTTCCGTAAAATGAAGAATTACTCTGGCATTATTTTGTACGATCATTTTCTAAATTTAAACACTTATTATTATTATTATTATTATTATTAATTATTATTATTATTATTATTATTATTAATTATTATTATTATTATTATTATTATTATTATTATTATTATTATTATTATTATTATTATTATTATTATTATTATTATTATTATTATTATTATTATTATTATTATTATTATTATTATTATTATTATGAAAACGACTAAATTCGAAAATTTACGCAGAACTTACCTCAGGGGATGCCGCCATCTTGCAAACGTTGCGTTCAGTGATATATGACAGGAGGTAAAAATGTCTTTCACATCATTGTCATCAGGTAAGTTGATAAGCTGCTGCGAATGGCATCTTTTGAAAATCATGGTTATGGACACAAATTTATGTGCTTCTGAAATGTTGTAAGTTTCAGGAATTGACTTGTTTTGTATAGTATGTTGATTTTTGAAACGTTTATCCGTTGAGATATCCAGTAAGTAATTTCATAATAGGATATTGGTAGTTTGAATATACTTAACAGAAAATTTATTTTTTAATACAGGAAGGTGTAAGTACATCTATACAATGATTGACATCGAAGTATAGTAGGTCATCCATGTGATAATTTCACTTTAAATATTTACGCCATCATGAACAACGTACGACTTCAACTCTCAGCAGCTTTCAGATTTATCCAAATTATCATATGTCCTATTCATCATTCTGCAACAGTCAGTTACTAGTATATTCATGTTTACTCTTGTAGATCTATTTTTTTTTTCAAGCACCATGATGTGTCAGTTTATTTTTTAGGCAATACCGGAAATCCGCCTAAATACGGTTTGATACGAAAACAAAGGGAAACCTAACAATAAAAGAAATAAATCACGCCTGTTTCGTCTTTAATATTTGGGTTTTCAAATTTTTCTGATTTTAACCGATGGATTCATACCTTCTTGTGTTTCTAGATGGATATTTAAATTTACGTCACTGTGGCAACACGAGCAGCAAACTCTGCATATGATGTTAGAAATCTGTTACAGGCTAATTTTGGCATATGTTGTAGATGAATGTTGAGGTTTGTGAACTCTTTCACATGTTACTGTCAAGATGTGGTATTATCAAAAATAGGTAAATATAAAAATGGTTTGTAAAAGTTTTAAGGTAGCAGCGATTTTAAGCTTTGGGTAGTAGATTTTACTTTTCTGGACCGTCAACACTCAATTCCGGCAGAATTCTACTGAGCTGCAGAGATCGACAATAAATCATTGGGTTCCAAAATAATCTCATTTATTAAAATATTTTCTTTGTTTATCTTTACTAACTTAGATTATTATTATTATTATTATTATTTATTATTATTATTATTATTATTATTATTATTATTATTATTATATTATTATTATTATTATTATTATTATTATAGAAAAGTTTTAATGCATATGTTAGGAAATCAGTTTTTTCACAGGTACTTGTAGTTTAAACAGCTATCAGCGCAAACTCTTTGACAGAAGAAAGTAGTCTATCAGATATCTTTTAGGCAACTTTTTAAAACTTTACATGATGTTTTACAGAATTTCCGGCCGCCATATTAAAAAAAATGGCGAAAAACATGTTACCAGGATAAAATGATTGCTGTTTTGGTGTTTAAATGTTTTATTCTTTTCTAAGATAAAAAAAGGAAAACAACATCAAAAAGGTTGTTTTACACATACGTTTTTTATTTTTTCCAATTAAGGGAATGATAAATATTTAAACCTTTGACTAAAAAAAAATGACGTCGAATGAATTCGTGGACAAAAGCGTCGATATTTCAAAGGGCAGAATCAGAATCAATTAACGATAAAGTTCGTGCTCAATCGTCGCGATCAAAACAATAAGTGACAAATGGTAATGTTTGGATATGGTAGATAAAAACTGTGAACGAAGTTTAATCTCCAAGTGGCAGATTTCTTGCGTAAAACTTCAAGAATTCTCAAAGAAGCACCTGTTTCGCATACTAGTCGAAGTATTTCCTGCCTCCATAAAGATCGAAATACGATACGATCCAATAGTCTCCAGATTAGTGGTGAGGTTGTGAGTTGAAGAACATCAAAAATGTCCAAAAGCCTCTCTTGAAAGTCAGTTTCTCGTCAAAACACGGGCGCAGATACTTTTCGTGATATTTTTCTTCATTAAAACTTCGTGGATATTTTAACTGTACATTTTCTGAATCGCTGTTATCAAAGACATACCCGCTAACCTTTATTTATTTTTTCTCTGGAAAAGTTGCTTTAAAGACTGGCTTGGCACCTGCAGCGTCAGATACTTTAAAAAATGCTTAAGGTTGTAACGCTTTTTCTGTAGGAACTTCTGAAAGCATCATAATGGACAAGACCAATAATCTGCCATTTCGAAATTTGGTCAAGAAATATTGACCCTCAGGTTATCTTGAAGTGCGCCGCACACTTCACATGACGAATTTTCAAAGCTTGCAAGTGAGTTCTTCGTATGGTGCTTCATTTAATTTTCTCATATTTCTGCAGGCCCCGACGTGTTTGAGTTTGTTCGTCAGGGTAATATTATCAGCTGTCAACGTCAGCCGGTCACTGTTTCTTATCCTTTTTTGATATCTATAAAACAACATTGACAAGGCAACTGCAGATAAAGTTTTCTCATAACGTTAGCGACGAAGCCGAGTGGAATAACGTTACCGTCGCCCAAGGATACCTGAATTATGATTAACAGTCTTGACTTGGAAAAACAGTGTTAGAAGGATCGATGGCAAAAATTCGAAACTCTTCGAGGGCGTTGTCGACGATGATAGCTACTGATTGATGTTATTTCACTGCCTTTGTTCAATGCTTGTGTGCTTTGGTAATATGACAAATAAATACAGTTCAGCTTTCGCCCATCCACACCAAAAAAAGAGAGCAACAGTGCTACCACAGATCGAAGCCACCTGCTTTTCGATTGCGTTTATTCGCACTGTTTCGCGGATTTTTGAACTTTCAGTTGTATACTTCCACCGGCTCCAGAAATCGAAATCCATCTTTTATTCTTTCTCTCTTTGTCGACGAGACGGCTCGATGATTTGTTCCCCGATGATGTCTTGCGATGATTGTAATCGTTTTTTTCCAAAGATTCTTTTGCCGAAGCCAATGTTACAAATTCTAGTTTCAGCAGCAAAAAAAAAAAAAAAAAAAAAAACTGAAGCAATTTTCCATCAACGCAACGAAGACCTCGAAAATACCGGAAAGCAGCAGTTCGTTTGATCTATCCATCTACACCGCAGCGCCCCTCCTTTCACTCTGTCTTTCCACCTTTCTCTGGGCCAGTTGTTCTCCCGTTTCGGGTCGTGGGTATGACCGAGACAGCCTTACTTGGTAAGGAGTGTCCTTGGCATCTTCAGCTAATTCAGAATACGTTCATCTTGTCGCTGTACCAGAAGGATGACTTTAAAAGAAGTTTGACGAAATTATTTCTTTTTATCCTCGGTCTTTGGTGCTTGCCTGGCGCGCTCACCAAACAGGCGGAAACCTTCCATAGTCGATATTCTGCGAAAATCTTCACATGCAAATGAAATCTTCGCTCAACTATAATTTAAATCTACAAAGGAATAAGAACAAATCAAACTTCTTCATTAACTTAATTAAATCGACAGTTTACGGGTAGCCTCTCTTAATCTAGTGCAATGTTACAGGTTTACCGCGAGTGACGCAGTTCATGTCGTTTCAGTTGGTGACGTCATAAAATGGCGCCACAAAGAGCTGAAAGGCGCTATTGTGTAAACTATCGCTATTGTTGTCGTCCGTAAGCGATTTATTTTCTCTTTCTCTGACTTCAACGTTTCTGGAATTCTTTTCCTGTTTTAGACCAAGACCGATCATGCATTTTCCATATAAACCAAGAAGGCGGTTATGTTCTCTGCACCACTAAATAAGAAAGCTTTATCAGTGACAAACGTAGTTATCACGAACGATGTGTACTTATTTTTACTAGATTACGGAATCAGGCGGTGGTTAAAGGTTACGGAAATCTATTGGTGGCGTTATTATTATTATTATTATTAGTATTATTATTATTATTATTATTATTATTATTATTATTATTATTATTATTATTATTATTATTATTATTATTATTATTATTATTATTATTATTATTATTAATTATTATTATTATTAATTATTATTATTATTATTATTATTATTATTATTATTATATTATTATTATTATTATTATTATTATTATTATTATTATTATTATATTATTATTATTATTATTCAGCAGTTCAGATATATTAACAGACCTGGATATTTTATATTTCCTATTTTAACCGCTTGGTGGTGATCTTGGAGTTGTGGTGCAGTCACCTTCAGGGCACGTGTCGAAATTCTGTACACAGGTATCTCTAGCCTGTTTCTTGTTTTTGGAAAATAAAAAAAAAGTACACCAAAGAATGGCAAACGTTTGCTATCACCCGACCCCTCCCCGTTTAAATTTCCGTTTTTCGTTAGATAATGCTAAAGCCAATTCCTCAAAGTTCTCCACCAGCACAGTGTTCAGGGTGGTAGATAAGAGAAAACTTATTGCCCTCCCATCTGTCTCTTTATGGAATGAATCTCCATCATACCGGAAGTAAAATATCTTGATACAGACTGTTGCTGACTCCAGGAATATTTGCTAAAGTTCGGGTCTGATCAGTCTTTGCTTTTGTATTTTGCTATATATGAAGTGCCTCATTATTTAAGGGACGGTTGACTAAGTTAACTACATCAAAGGCTACTACTGATCATGAGAGCAGGTGATTAGCATTTTCTAATAATTTCTGCGAAATGCTATGATTTCTGGACAAATAAACATATCTTAGGCCTTTAAAGGGGGGTTCGAGTTTTCTGAAGACCTTTTGGGGAAATGATTTCCATCACTGTTAATGTTTGGCATTTACATCTCTCTCTCTCTCTCTCTCTCTCCTCTCTCTCTCTCTCTCTCTCTCTCTCTCCTCTCTCTCTCTCTCTCTCTCTCTCAGATGGCGGATGTTTCGGAGGAAAAAACAATCTGCTGCAAAATTTGTCAGGCAGCTTATTAACAACCAAATTTAAAAGAAAGAAAAAAAACTAAAATGTGGCCGCTGTGTCAGGTTTTCTGCTTAAGCCGGCCAGAGTACGAATTCACCCATCGCCATCACCTAATATTTAGATGGAAAACGTTGAGATCAATCCCGCGCGAAGCCCGGTCCAGCAATAATGAACAATCTGCCGGTTGGTTTTCTCAAGCGGTCATACCTTTGACCCTCTTAAGCCAACTTTAGACGTGGCAATCATTGTACACCGAGAGAGAGAGAGAGAAGAGAGAGAGAGAAGAGAGAGAGAGAGAGAGAGAGAAGAGAGAGAGAGAGAGAGAGAAAGGCCGTTGAAAATCGTTCTTGTCGAACTCTAAACCGGTGTCGGATTTTCTCCTCAGTATTCCGACAAACGTAACTAGCCGCGCTAGTTTTCCATTGCAGGAGTAACGTTATTTCCAAAAATTCGAAAACTAATGATGAATTAGGATAAAAACGCCACGGAGAAGACAGATTTCATCCCTACGTATTAATTTTGCCTCCACAAAAAACTTGAAACGGCAGAATAGTAAAATTATACTTGGCATTAATTACGCAGCTCTTTTAATTGTCGCAAATCCGCCCGCGATTAGAGACTTAAATTATGGATCTTTAATACCATTTCCTCGTCGAATCGATATCTGCGAGCTGTCAAAATTCCCAAATACAAACACGAAAAATTTTAATTTTAATGGAGAGGCAACGAACATCACAAAACAACACTTCTAACAGAATCTTTTGCAGATTGCGGGTGAGGACTCAGGGAGACTGATGTACCACTTTCTGGTACTCTGGCTCGCTCCTACAGATAAGCAGGAGAGATGTATCAGGGACCTTCCCTTCCCGGTGAAGATTGAACTGCTAAGTCTAACCAGGTGTAGGGTCGGCAAAGCTGGTTAACAGTATCTATGGAACAACTCAAGCTCCCCCGGGAAGGATGCAGTTGTAGACAACGATGTACGAGGAAGAAGACCTGTGAAGTAAACCATTTTAAGTTTGAATGGTCAATCGCCTTTGATACACATTAATTGCATTAAAATATATATTGCGCAGTCTACAGACGAAGGCAGGGAATAATCATTGAAAAACAGCAACGAAGTACCTGCCTTATACTGTTTACCTTCTATCACCAATTATACTGGACAAAAAAATGAAACTTTTTGTCTGCCTCCGAGAAAAATGTGGGTGATCTTAGCTAAATTTCGGGTGCTGATTTCAAATCTGAAGCCAGAATTTGGCTAGGGTGTCAGATTTTTTAAATATTCATGAGGAGTAATTTCGCCACTAACACTATATTATGTTATATGGACTATATAAATCTTGAACAACAATATTTGGTATTAAAATGTTTAATATGAAACATATTTGCCATCATCAGACAACAGATGCACAAGACTGATAAAAGCAGTATGAAAGATATGGAACGTATTTAATTTATATAGTAGGTAGATTCCAAATGTTCAAAAATGTTTCAGACACTTGTTCTTGCGCTTATGTGTGGTATCAGTCTCCCTTTGGAGAACCAACAGTAATCACCCATCATGTTGGGATTGAATTTGCCCTGATATCTACTTTGCATCACCTTTATGTCTTTGTGGAACCTTTCTTCATACTCATCATTGACAATCCCTAGATTGGTTGGAAAAAAATCAAGATGCGAATGCAGAAAATGCAACTTTAGAGACATCCTGGCCCTCATTCGCTGATACGCCATTAGCATGTTTTACACATACTAAGCATAGTGCTAAGCTCTATATTTGCCAAGAAAGTTCTGTACAACTTAAATAAATGCTTCTCATGCTGCAGACTCTAGTGGGTTCAGCTTATTTTTGAACAGGTCATCACGCATGAGTTCTCGAATTTCGGGCCCCCAAAATTCCTTCTTTGAGTTTAGCTTCACTTTTGTCAGCAGAAAACTTCTCTCTTATGCACTTGAATCCATCACCGTCTTTATCCATCGCTTTGACAAAGATTTTCATAGACCGAGTTTGATATGAAGTGGCGAAAGGTAGACATTCTGCGGTTCTACCAATGGCATATGTTGCACATTGTACCTGCCAACTATAGGTTCCTGTCGCATAAGCCAGTCTTTTCGAGTGTCATGGCTGGCATCATCACGGCTGTTCCAAAGACACAAGAAACACGTGTGTTTTGTGTACCCTAGCTGCAATCTGAGGAGGGGAGAAATAACTTTGAGATCACCACAAATTTTCCATTTATGATCCGAATAATTCGTCACTTTCAAAAGGAGCTCCATCGAATCCAAGCCAACTGCATGAAGTATAGGAACCGAAGGTTTTTGGTTACCATGATGTAACAGCACAGCTTTAAGGCTTAGTTTGCTAGAGTCTATGAATAATCTCCATTCATCAGTCATATGTTTATATTCCAGTTCACTCACGAGACCGTTTACATCAATACAAAAACAAACACCATTTTCTATTCGAAAAAAAGCAGTCATATTTGTGTGACGATCACGGAAATTGGAAACCCTCGTACCTTTTTGTAAAAGATTCCATTCCTTCAGTGTAGAGCCTAACACTTCAGCCTTCTCCTTTGACAGTGATAAATCTCACACCAAATCATTGAGCTCTTCTTGATTTAGCAAGTGCAGCTTTTCTTCATCCAATGCAGGCTCATATGACTCATCCATAGCAGTATCATCGCAGTCGATATCTGAACTTTCATCACTTTCTAGGGAAGGAGCTGCTGGAGGAAACAGAACAGGATTTTCAATGTCATGGTGAACCGTTTCAAGTAATTTTTTAAAATATCAGCCATAACTAAAAAAACGTGACGTCGTAGAGCAAAACGGTTTTCAGATTTGAAATCAGCGTGCGAAATACTACAAAGTGAGCGTGATAGTGTTCCAGTGGAAAAATTGTTGTTTTCCAGTGTTATTTTTATATATGAAAAAATAAATACAATTTGAAATACTCGTTTATAATTTGATGCCCAGAGTTACTGTCCTTGTCGTGTTAAAAGTGTCGTTAGTCGGGAAAGGGTGCAAAAAAAATACTCTCACCAGAATGATATTGAAATTAAAACCCGTGTTTACTTTGAGTGGCGAGGAAATATTAAGCTTCATAGTCTTGATTACAGAATAACAGATGATACGTTTATAATGAATTTGATACATAGTTTGAAGAGTTGAAAACTTAAAAAAAAAACAGTTTAATTATTCTCTTCTCTTTGTTATAACTATAAAAAGTGAGTGCGTAATTCTTTAAAATCCTCTGCTACAAACCACGCTAAAATATTTTAATGATGTGTGGCAACATACAAACAATGAAAGGCGTATTTCGTAGATGAAGCGAATGATAATATGTGTACTTCATGGATTCACATATGGTATGTAATGAAACCTGATCTGTTTCTTCCTGTTTCCATGATAAAAGACTAAAGAAAATCTTCAAGACAACTTGTTGGAATTTGGTTTAATTAATCTTAATTTAAAGAGAAAATGATGGCAGTACATCTACAACCAATCTTGCCAAAGATTAAAGCATAACCTTAATCAGAAAATATTGGCAAAAAAATTATTTTCCAAGTGTATTCGTCGAGCATTTATTCTGATTTTTTTTCACTTTATGACGAAATATCCTAAACTAAATTCAAGAATAC
Source organism: Nautilus pompilius (assembly GCA_018389105.1). NCBI lineage: Eukaryota > Metazoa > Mollusca > Cephalopoda > Nautilida > Nautilidae > Nautilus > Nautilus pompilius. The sequence goes on from JACATO010000338.1 coordinate 421,014, forward strand.
ATTACAAATAATCTGGAGTAATCAATATAGCTTCCTTTATCACAGTTGATTAACCGGTGTTACTCGCTTTTGAATAAATTACAGCTAGTTTTCAAAACATTTATTGCTCTCTAATCAATAAACTGACTGAAATGACGTATCCTTAACAGTGGGTCGGTTCTGTACAAAATATTTACCGCCTTTCACCCATTTAGACAGGGCAAAAGAATATTTCGTACTTTCTAGCTTGGCATTGTGCATAAAATTTACCGCTCTTTCAGTTATTAAACAGGGCAACAAAACATTTGGCGATCTCCAGTTCAGTGTAGTACACAAGATTTACCACTCTCCCACAATTAAGCGGACTAGCAACACTTTCGTCAGCTCTTGTTCGGTGTAGTGCAAAAGATTTACCAGTCTTCCTTTTGTTAAACAGAATAATAAAACATTTTGTCAGCTCCATCTCGGTGTAATGCTCAAGATTTAACACTCTTCCACCGTCAAAAAGAATAATAAAACATTATGTCAGCTTTCTCTTGGTGCTGTTGCGTTGCAGGGAGAATTGTTGAATAATGTTTCCATAGTTAATCACGTTAAACAGACCCTGAGAAGCCAGCCGTTTAGTGAAAAAGTGATTTAAATAATTTAACTACTACTTTCAGTTAGCTAAAAAAAAAAGAATTTTTTTAAAAAAAATGCAGAGACGCGCTTAGTTCCTTACCTTTGCTGTCTGAACTGACCTGACTGCAGCGCCCTGGTCACGTGTGATACAAATAGTGGCACCAGAGTGTCGCGTCACCAGTACTGTCCAGTTCAAGCCAAGTTTTATCCGAAGACAACAGCAGAGTTTTTTCATACAGGTATTGCGAAAAAGAAATCTATTATAGATTAAAGAAAACACAAACCTCCACCATAAAAATGACCCTGGTTTGTTACCGTGCACAACAGGTAAGACGCAAAACGAAAGTAAGTAATGGGCCGTAATTATGGCTCATTAATGAAGTAGCTGCAACTAGTTCGTGCAGATTTATTAATATCACAAGTAGCAGAAGAGTAAGCGTTGCCATTGAAGTCTGTCAAGAATGGCATGTCGGAACAAAGAGTTGTGGTAAAGCTCTCCAAAAACGAGGATCTTAGCTCCCCCAAACGGTTATGTAATAGCCATTTCAGGAAATATATGATGCAGTTCGATGAAGTGTGATAATTTTTCGGCAATAAAACTATCGGTTAGTCTGTGTAAGTGGTAAGATTTAACACTGAAAAAGGTTATCCAGTAAAACGGTAGCTCGAGTAGGAATCGAAGTGATAGAACTTGACCCTTTAGAAATCTTGACGACCCTTTAAATACACGATGAAGCTGAAATTTCTAATAGTTGCAGTATATTCAGTTTAAAAGTCATTTGGCAGCAAAGCACAAGTGGAGCAAGCTTGTGAAAAACATAACGACAGCAGCCATCACAGTGAATATAATTTTGAATATCACTTAAATCAGATAAGTCTCCAGAGCCTGATAATAATTTTCCGAGAATTTCATCTCTTTTGTTTAGTTCGTCATTACAGAAAGATCTTCCTAATGAATGGAAAGCTGAAAGGAGCGACACAAGTAATCCGGGTAATTAGAGGCCAGTTAGTTCAACCCCAGTAGTTGCGCATGATTTTAAAATTATTTATATAGACGATGCTCGAAACCATCCAATTAACAGTAACATTTTACGAGATTACCATAAGGGATTCGCTTCGCTACCAGTATTGCTTCTGATTTGTAATAACGTCAACGATAATTCATCCACCATTAGCATTAAAGGTTTTCATACAGAAAGGATAGAAACGATTTTCGAGTAAATATTGGATTGATCAGCTGGGGAAAACAATATTTTATTTTGAGTTTTATAAGCTTATCCAAGCAGGAACAGAGAATTATAATCGTTATTATGTGGCGGCATTAAACTAGTTTCATAAACAAAATCCGGATAATACAAAAGCCAGTAATTCCAACTGCAAACAGCAAAATGGGATGGTATGGGTGGCTATACAGGGTAACAACCATAACAGTAAAAAGATTCCGGTTTCGACATAAAAAAAACTCTCTCTTTTCTGTCTACATCTTGACTATGCTGAGCAAGCGTGGATTAGGAAAATAAATATTATTTTATTACAGATAATCCGGCATATGATTTTCTAAGAAGAAACACGGGTAACTGTTATAATTATGAGATCCGCTATGACAGAATTCTAGACGTTTAAGGGGAAATCCAATAAAGGTATTCAAAATAATAAACTGATTACTGCTTGTAGACGAGAACGAATATTTCCGGCTACAGGCAGCGAACGACCGAATACCAGGGATAATAATTACAAATTAACCCTTATTCCGAAACGATCAGGAACCGGGGCGGTATGTTTAGTACTTTAACTGTTAATGAGGGAGGAGCAATAGATCTAAATCTCCGGGGGGGAGAGGGGGGTGGTAGTTTACAGTGATATTTATAATCAGCTTTTAGCGATGTTTGGTTTGAATAAAATCCGACGTTTTACAACTGAACAAAATTAAACAAGTTTGAAAATAACGGCTGAAAACGAAACAGAAGCAAATAATAGAAAGAGGGTCGTCAAAAGTATAGCGTCCTTTTGTTTTGCTTTTTAAAACAAGAATGCATTGTTATTTGTATGTTTTACGATGTGCAAATGGATTTTTCACGTACTAAAGCAAATGAGGTGTTGTGCTTATATATAGGGACTGATGTGCCATATGTTTTTGATGTAGTAAGTTCTTGTCAAATATAGAAGAATAATAGAGTAGGATCTAAAACCTAAAGACTTTGTAATATTGTTTTGACTAAATAGAGCGTATTATTTTCATGAAAGAAATGTAAACAAGATAAAATTGAAGGAAAACGATTTCTTAAAAATTCGAATTAATCGTGATTTAGATACAATAATAAATAAAAGTTATAGCATTGGTTTTTGGGTTGATGCAGTGGTTTCGTTCATGGCTGTATACATAACTTTTATCACTTAGATTCTTATATTAAATCTCATAAAACTACAGTGCTTGAACATATATATATTAAAAAAAAAAAATCATTACGGAACTCAAACATTTTTAAAGTGGTAACTTGATTAACATTCCAGTTTTTATTATACCTTTTACTTTCGAAATAGTAAAGCATCACTGTCGACGATAAAACTAAAAGAGGAAAACAGCCCTTCAGCAGTTCCCGGCCACTTGCAGATATCGGTTGAAATTTAGCGCCTGGGATCACATCTTTCTCATCACCAGTTATCACGGCGCAACATCCAATAATTCATAGCAGAAACTTTACTGTTTTTGAAAAGCGAATAACAACTGAAAATTCTCAGTCTTGAGGACAGATAGTGGAGTTAAATCGCTTTCCTTATATGTTTTGTACGTATGTTAATATCAAGCATGTCAGGAAAGATATTTTGCTAATGGATTTTGTAGATCAGGGGGTGGGTGGGGTGAGGGGGAAACTACATGCGATGGAAACAGCAGCAGTGATATGGAAAACAAGAAAATTATATTATATATCGTCATTGTCAACTCATAAGTACCGATAATTTTGGAAATAGTTGGTATGTACTCACTACTGCGAGATTTAGTTACGGTTTTTTTTTAAAGTAATACGGAATAAAGTGAGAATAAAGCAAACAAACCGTAGAGAAACCACGTGGCATCAGCATCAGCACACAACACAAAGTGAAAACAAGCGACGCAAGCTCAACCTGGAAAACACCAGGAATGGAACAAGACAAAAGAAAAAAAAAGAAAGAAACATAATAGAATAAAAATAAAACATTAAATGTAGGAGAAAAAAGAAGAAAAGAGAAATTACATAAAGCAGACAATCAACAAAAGAACAACAACAGTAAAATAAGATTTTTTAAAAAAAGGGGGGAGGCAAAACCATCGAAGAACTCTGCGAGCTGTCAATTTTAAGAAATGACATTTTAACAAGAAATAAAACAGAAGCTGTGCATTAAAAATAAAAAGAAAACTGAGATTCATTAACTAAAGAAAAGACGGAAGCAAACCTTAATTAAATTTCGATCAGAGGCTGTAGATGAGATTTCATCTTGTCACACGCGATGCCAAGTTTGTTTCCGAGTTTGGAATGGCAATGCAATTACTGTGCGTTTCAGCCACGTTACTTTCAATTTTAGAACCGTGTGGCTAGACAAACAACAACAAAAATATCTTATATCCGAAAAAAAAAAATATGTAATAATTAGTCGAATCCTCAATGTTTGAAGGAAAGATAGAACAGAAATATACGGACCCCGACATGGACATGATTTTAGTCAAGAATATCCTGTTGAAATCATTTGCGCATTGAAAAGTTCACATAGATCCTGATATTAAATCGTTTATTTTACAGTATTTCTTAGTGCCAAAACTGCGGTATAGTATTAAACTGTAGTGCGTTTACAAATTGCTTATTGCGATTTATGGTAATATTGCGTGATATTGCATTTGAAATATAGAGTAAACAATGGGGAATAACTTCGGTCAGGGTTAGGGTTTCGGATGTTTTCATATGCTTTATTAAAGTCAGAATATAAATTTTTTTCGATAAAATTACAACACTAATCTACTGCAAATTACATTATTTAAAAAAAAAACGTATTAGTACAAACAACAAGAAAATCATTTTGCATACATTTAGCTAAATTCTGTTTCAGCTTAAAGCAAATCGGCGCAAGTTATTAAAACCGTTAGAACAAACGATTATTCAGGTATTATTTTTGGTCGGGGGGGGAGGTTTACTGCCGTTGCTAGATTTGTAACTCTAAGAGAAAATCGTGGTAACATCAAAATCAGTACATAACTTTACGAACCACTAGTAATAGAATGCAAAACTGACGCTTGCAACGCTGTCTGTGATTTTCTTTATAGGCGAGTTATTAAGCCTTCTACATACTTTAAAATGTACAGGCAACTGAAATTTACTGACGTTTTATTAAAACTAATGACAGAGATAAGTTATTACGCAAAATTATTTCTAGTTATGTTGCGTTCATTAACAGTCTGTTGAATATGGTTCCTTTGATGTAAATGCATTTCAAAATTTATTTTGATAAAATTACATTAATAATTAAAAAATATAGACGATTTTTATATATAGGCTGACAGATATAAGCCAGTTTTTTCAGCAAAACTTCTACAAATCTGTCAAGAAATTTGTGTAACAGGGTTTGACTATAAGTTTGATTTACTTAAAGGGATATAAAAATTTTGTCAAACTTGTTAAGAAGGTTGTTTTGACTGATTTTTAATCATTTTTAAAGTTAAATGGTAAACCAATTAGTTATAGCATCAGTGGAAAAAATGTCACTAATTTTATTTGCCTTTGATTAAACAAACAAACCAGGTAATACTTTATTTACTGAAAAACAAAAATAAAAATAACACGTGTTTTTCGAACTGTACATTTACCTAACACTATTATTCATATCTAATAATTGCTAATAGTCGTCGGTTTATCTAGAATGGAAAATTTTAAATTATTTTGTCTAAAGACAATGATTGTTTTATCCGATACATCGATGTTTCCATTAATTGATAAAAAATTTTCTCAAAGATACTCGGATCTGTCGTAAATACTGAAGTTAAAAGTTATTCTGACACCAGTGTGCTGTTGTGTATATATATTACTAATGTTTTTTACATTTGCACACTGGTGTGCATAACGCTTTAAAACATATCTTCGCCATCAAAAGTAAGACATGATTGCAGCAGTCACATAAATATTGTGGGAAAATTCGCATTTGGTTGCACAACTCCTTTCGCCGGTACACGCTTCTTCTAATCCAGTGACCGACTGCTTTCCTTTATTGGACGGCGCTATATTAAAATAAGATATTGAGTGTGTTACAATGTGGAGGCCGAGTACATCGTTTCATATCTACAGAACGTCGGTACTAAACATACTTAATCAGGCAGTTTGTTTGTAGAGTTTAAACCATAAAGGAATGAAGTAGTAGACGTTAATGCATACAGAGCTTTAATACTACTTTAACAAAAGAATATTACTTTAAGAGACGATGAATTGCAAATCAGAAATAATGCAGGTTCATAAACATTATTTGGAATGATGCAATAATTTTGGCCATCTTTGTAATTTCAATTTATGTCATGTAAAAAATTTGTATTTTTTATTCGGAAAAAAAACTGAAATAATTAAAATGTACAAGAATCTTTCGAATGGCGTTCTATAAATGGACTCCATTAGATTATAGATAATTAATCAAATTCCTTTGTTATAAACGTAAAGTTTATTGAACCAAAACTATTTCTTAATGGGAATGTAACACAAAATGAAGAAGTAACTTGGAACTCTGCTACACGATCGGTTTAAAGGTTTAAAAGGAAAAAAAGAATCATTGGCCAAGCGTCGAAGATACATTTAAAAAGAAAGTACAGAGACGAAAACTGATACAGCATAAAGAAAGATGGAAAGAGCAGGTAGTTTTTAGAAGAAGAAAAAAATTTTTTTATTATCGTTGTAGAAATTCGCAAACAGATCGCGACGAAAACAACGTTCTCTTTAATTCTACTGGTAAACCTGATAAAGATAGAAAAACTTGGCGGAAGGTACTAGAAAAATTGGAGGGTTGTCATAAAATACAGATATTGGTTTGAAAGCTTTATATCACTGCTAAGCAAATAAACAGCTTTTTTTTCTTCGCACGGTGCACTGTTTATTTAATGGAAGCCTTGCTACGAAGATAAAATTTCGAAAAGCATAAAACGTCACTTTAGTCGTCAATCTGGCTAAGTAATGGCGTTTGGCTTCGGCTATGTTTTACAAGACCACAGAATCAAAGATTGTTCTTAGTCGGTTAAACATGCTTTTACGACCTTTACGCAAGTGGGAGGAGCTGCATCACGAGTTTTAAATCACTCTTTTGATTAAAAACGTATCTATGCTTACACGGAAAATAACATGGAACTTCTTATCAGAACAAACTTGCAGAAATTGGCTTCTATCAGAAAGATCTTTTGCCCTTTCTGTTTAATCGATGACCTACCACACATTTATAACGTCACCTAGATTAGTGTGATTTTATCTAAAATTATCAATCTGCTTGGTCACGGATCGGAGTCTGTTCAGAAGATTTATGCATTTAGTTTCTATTATATATCTACTGGAGTTGGTATATTGACATAAAGCGAATGAAATGTAGTATACTTATTTTCTTTGGCAAAAGGTAGCGCTAGAGAAGCGTGACAGGCACTAGTGGAAAAGTTGAAATGGAATTCCTTCACACTGTTCAACTACTGTTACCGTGTCCCAGAACAACTATGGAAAAGTTCTGGAAAAATAATTATTAACTCACACTATTGTTTCCTCATCTAAAACGTTACACGTTAAATTTACAAAATATCATGTTTAATGATAAATACAAAAGAAGAAATGCTTAAAAAATTTTTTTAAAAAATTAAAAATAAAGTCGTGTGTTAAACAAATCATTTATGAAACAGAAGACATGAATCTATTCATGCTCAATAGACACTGAAGATGTATTTGTCGTAAGATCAGATGCAAAGCCTGTTTGCTTTCTTCTAACTACCGATACAACCTAGAGCTGTGTAATTTGAGCTTGGACGGTCACAGTTAGAGAAGATGTCAGTCAAAAGTAATTATGCAAACCTTGATATGTTTTACAAATATGATAATAATAATAATAATAACGTTGTAAATTAAAAATGCCGAATTCATGTAGATTTAAGCTTTTTTTTCAGATTGTCGCCTCTTTTCGCCTAATTTGAAGAGTTTAAAGTCGTCGCACCTCTCACAAAACCTGACAGTATCCAAGCTAATTAAATTCCTCGCTTTCAGTCAGACCGTTACAGCTGCTGGTGAAAGTCGACAGACCGCATTGTGACAACTTCTGAACCTTCGTGCCAGGTGGATTCTCCTGCGTTTCGCAAACATCTCCAAACACAATAAATCGACAAGATGACCAGATGTACAGGCAACGCCTTGCTGTTTATTGAGGCAAGACACAGAAATGGGCGCTTTCCCGCCAGAAGCCCACCTGTGCACCAGTGCAGCTAACTTCAGCACACACACACACACACACACACACACACACACACACACACACACACACCACACACACACACACACACACCACGCACGTTGTGCATGTCCGGCAATACGGATGGAAAACGCCCAACTTTCGGTAAAACGATTCTCGTCTTCGACTGGCTGAATATTTGCTTTCTTTGAAGCGAACCAGATAAAGCTGCTGCGCACGTCACCGCGGGAAGGAGGAGGAGGAGGTGGAGGAGGAGGAGGAGGAGGTAGTTTTACTAGAACCGAGAAACGGTAGAGAAATCCCGACTTAAATTCTGGGGTGGGATGGGGGGGGGGAGGCCCTAATCTCTCTGCGCCGAAGTAGAAGTAAAACGTGGCCCAGTCTGAACCAGGCTCGGAAAAAAAAAAGTTCCGTGGAACATTTAAATGAGACTTAATCATTTTTCCAGTCAGACAAATATTTAATGTTGTTATTATTTTTTTTTTGCTAATATTCAGATTATACTCTTCCATCCAGACGATTCTCTGTTATGACTTCACCTACGACGAACTTATTCAGAAGTTTAAAGAAGAAAAAAGGAAAAAAAAAAAAGTTTTTACACGTGCTAACCTGCAAGCAAATAACGAAACATTGGGTTTCTAGTTCTAGAATATAAGGATATAGGGGTTATAATAGATAAATAGTTTTAGAGTTAAACTGACGTGAAGGTGGTCTCGTATGCACCAAAGTCAGAAGGTGTTGAGATTTCTGGTTCCCACGCACGCATCTCTGCAGACAGCTTTTCGGAAAATTCAGTTCGGGAAAGAAGCCAACATTATGCTAAGAATACAAATAACTTAAAACTAGTTGTAAAAAACCAAAAAAAAAACCATTAGCATGACAAATAATAAGAGTATTTTCGGCTACAGCAAAATATTAAGGAAGCTTTGGCTCGTGATCTGACTGCAGGAGGTTATGTGATGAAAGTATTTGAAACGAATATCTTAGAAGGAATGACATTTTCGATACTGGTGGTACATGGTCACGCATCATCCGAAGTCACAAATTCAAGATAATTCGATTAGATATTAAGATCTATATAACAATTTAAACAAGCAAACAAACAAAAATGATTTGACAAGAATAATTCTTTTCAAAATAAAGTAGCGATAACAGAATTAGAGGACTTGCATGGCATGCTGAAACCCTGTTTTTTCCCAGTAAATGGAGCAGCAATCAGGGCACACGCATGAAACTATTCGATTCACCAGACCATCTGCGGAACATAGTATCGTGTAAACACTACAACCTGAAACCATTATTCCGCGGAATTGGAAAGAAACAACTAAAGCACTGACCCGGAGACGAAAAAATTCTAAAGATCCTAGAGTTACTGATTTTTGCTTTAGAATCGAGTGAACTCTCCAAGTTCTGTTGATGAAACTACGTATGACTTTAGCAACTATTCCAAGTTTACGAGTCAACAGCAAAACAATTACATTGCTACTGATTGTTTTATTACCCACTAGTAGTAATAAATACTTTGTGATATTCAGCCATACCTACCATATATGACCAGAAAAAAACATATGATGGGTTGACCAACATAAAAAGAATGGAAACCATATATTTTCGTCATATAAATTTTCCAATTCAGATAAATAAATGTAAATAAAAGAAATAATTATATATTTCAAATGTTATCAAGTGTATATAATGGACGTGTAGTTGGGTATGTTAGACAACGTGCATTGTACTATGTCAAAAACAGACAGATCTCTCAATATTTCTCGTTTATCGAGGTCGCGCAACAGCAGGCAGTTCAGAGTGCGGCCAGAGTCAGTGACTCGTTGTCAGAAGTCTGGAAATTTCTCGTATATCTATAGTTAATGTGATTGAGACTTTTATGGAGGTGAATGTCACTGCTGGGTAAAAAAAGGACCTGGAAAGCTTACAGTAATGACGCCAAGAGAAGAGCGTACACACATATATTGGGAAGCGGACATAAACCAGACGTAATAAAAACCTCGTTGATTCACCGATATTGAACAACAAGGGCCTCGTCCTGCTGCAAGAAGTAATTTCATCGTGAACGGAAGAATTCCACCATATTACCTGACTTTATTTGCTGTTTTCGTAACAATCCACCATATCGTTTTAACAAAAGATTGCCAATTTATTTTGGCAGAACACCGTAGTTTCCTAGAATAAAGAACCAAACTCATCAACATTTTAATAAGATTAAGTCAAAAGTCAGGCATGAAAGAAGGGAAGAAAAATATTAAAAATAAGGAATTTTCAAGCAGAAGGCGTTTCGTGCGTCATTGAACAGCAAGGCACATCTCCATATAAATCGCAAATTAAAATGTATGTAATGTATATTTACATGAAGGTTTTCTGTGAAGAATAAACTCAGAAAATGTCAGCTGAGATTTTATTTGCTTTCTTGAAGAATTCAAGCTTACTTTATTAATCTTCTTGTTATCTAGTTCTTCACGTTTGGTAAACCAAGAATTAAATGCTATCAACCTCATTCCATTGATTAAAACGGAGCCACTAAAGGTTCGTAAATCGTCTTCCAGTGCACAAGATAAGATTCTAGACACCGTTATCAGCTCTATCCGAGAAAAATCACGAAGCAATTCATCTCCCATTACCTTAGTCATCGATCGCGCACTACAATCACATGCCTAGATAACTATTTTCCACACACCTGCGACTCTAGGAATAAGACCGAGAGCTAAGCTTCCAGAAAACAGGGAAGACCCATGTTTGTTGATAAAGATTCTGATTGACCAGAGGGACTGGAGCGACGTGAGATCATCTACAATGATCATCTAACTCGCTAATCTTTTCTGGAATTCCCAGCGGAGAAGACGCATTGGAATGTAAAATTTCAGCCCCCAAAAAAGCCAAAAGACAAAAAAACAAAACAAAAAACACTGCACCTTAGTAGTAGTTCTGGTCCGAGATTAGCCTAGAAAATATTTTGTCAGACTTCAACAAGAAAAAATTAAACAATTAGAAACCAAAAAAAAAAACAATTCATTTTTAACATGTGTTTGAAATATTAAAAGTAGGATAAAAGAAATATATGCAAATAATACCAAAATTCAAATTACAGATAAAGAAGAAAAGTCTCATCTGTCATACAGTTGAATAAAATATTTTTTCTTCTGCATTTGATCCATGTATAGGTAGACATAATAGATATGAATAGGGTATGCAGACATATTCATCCTGTGTGACTATTTTATTATTTTCGAAAAAAGACATTCGGAATAAGTGTCAAAATTAAAACTTAAATTACGCTCAGTTTTTCATTAATTTCTTTCAGATTCGCATCCAATGATCTTGCAATGGCAACAGGTTTTGACAAATACACAGTTCACAATCTGAAGTTGCGAGACAGCGGTTCATTCTTAATTCACCGGCCTGAAAAACTGATGTTTCAAAAGTCAAATTGCTATCTGAGAGCTTGAATCTTTAGCGTATTCTTTTAAAAATAACAGACCACTCTATACTAGGAATTTTGTATTTAATTAAAACAAAATATTTACATGCTATCAAAGAATTTTTCTGTGTTAAACATGTCTAGTTTAAACTAATATATATTTCTCTTCTATTTTAAATAAACAAAATTAAATTAAGCAGCTGTCTTGAAGTTGATCTGTTTCTTTATCAATTTCATTGTAGCTCTTACCATTTCATTATATATATAAACGTTTTAATAATTTGAAGGTAATACTTATGCCCAGTTGTTTTCATCATGAGTCCATTAAGAACAATTATTATAAAAGTACAGCACTTTCCAGTGTGAACATAAATCTGATTAGAACAGAATTTAATGGATCTGCACTTCGTTTTGCGTACCACAGAAACCCACGTGTATAGCGTAAGGATTAAGTAGGCAATCTCTCTCTACGTATAAGGGATTTTCTCTCAGTTCTGTCATGATACAAGGGTGCAGGGGAAGCGGTTGAGAATAGATCAGACATTCATTATAGGATTCATATCCAATGAATGGTTTTTAAGACTGTAGCAGAGATCGGACTGGCTTTCCACCTCACTCTAAACTTATCCTTACCAACCTTTTGTAAATATCGATAATGTTTAATGACTTTCTTCACTTCAATCTGGAATTAACACCAAAACGTAGTTACATGAGTCGAGATAGGTTTATTTGAATCCTGTGTTTATTTGTTACAATCCCTGTATACACACACACACACACACACACCACACACACACACACACACACACACACCACACACACACACACACACACACACAAACGAATGTGCTATTTTTTGCTTTCGTATAAAAAACATCGGTGTTAAATTTGACACATTTCTTTCCATTTATCATAAACAAAAGAAAAACAAAAATTAATGACATTTATTTCTGAAGTAATTTGTCTTTCGAGATAATAAACCTGTCTCTTGAAAAATAAATTTTGTGCGTGATAATCTACTGAAGATTGGTACTGATGTATTGGATGACAGATCGTATTATTTTAGCAGAATAAGATGGATGTTCTCCCACAGCAGAGGCGAACTAAACTATCAGTCTGTTTTAGTTTTTCTTACTTGATCTGTCTTGCCATTTTTTAAAAGTTTGATGTGATTGCACAATTTTATTTACGCATCTTTAAACTAAAATAAAGTATATATATATATATATATAAACTTACTATGTGTCTAGAAGTCAACGTATATTACCTTTACTGTGTTGTAACTTATATAGCTTACATACCTATTTTCTCTCCATGTTGTAGAATAAAAATCTCTTTCTTCTCCATTCCCCTCTTATATTCAACAAAGGAGAATGACAACGATACTTTAATTTTATTAATCAAAATCATATTCAGCACAATTCAATTAGTGGAAGCTTTATCTTCTATCTAAAACAGTTTGTAAGTTTTAGTGTAAAAGAAGAAAAAAGAATTTTTTCTGAAATGCATTTGAATTTTCTTTTTAGTTAACTTGATAAATTTCCGTTAATTTTTTATAACTGCATAATAATGACTGAAGGGTAATCTTTGGATCAAGCAAGTCTTAAAATGAAGACAATCTTATGATTTCCAAGAAATCTGAAGCACTGACTCATGAAATATTTCCATTTATTTAATTGTTAGTATTAATAATCCTACTTTGTTATTAATGGTAATGTTTCTTTATTTATTTTTCTGCTGCTTTGCTCCGCTTGTTTTTATTGAACATCTGTAATGAATATGTACAGTAACACACACACACACACACACACACACACACACACACACACACACACACACACACACACAGCGGGCTAAGTTGTAACAACTGACAAACGTAATAGTTGCTGATGGTTTTGCTTCTCTCGTCTGAGCATCCATAAATAATTTAATCTTGTTCAACGTGGATAATTGTAATGTTAATGGAATCAACCTTTTTTTTTTTTTTATTTCTTTCTTCCTTGAATTTCCGGGGCAACGAGTCGGCTGGATAGCAACGTTGCGAAATTCTTGTGCCTATCCACCAGAAGAGGCTTGAGTCTGGGCAGTTTCCGCAACCGTTGGTTCATGGATATAATAACAGCAGGTTTTAATTAAAAAATATGAGTTCACCCGGAGGTGCTTTATAACGCAAAAATAAGAAAAGAAATTACGTCAGTAAAAAAAAAAAAAAAAAAAAAAACGGAAAGAGAGTTATTTCCCATTCGATCGTTTAATATGAGAAATGTGCAAGTTGTAGCAATATATTCAAATGATATTATACATTTGATGTTCTGTATCATTTGGAAAAATATAACGTAATTTTGATGAACTATACAATAAACCGACAAACGTAAGGTTATTTTATCAATAAAGGATGAATTGCGTATGGAATACATTTATATAGTTATAAAGAAGTAAATTATTTTTCAGATAGATATTCTTTAAATGTAAAAGTCTTATTTTAATCATATGTATAATAGGTAAAACCTAGACAATGTTTAGCATTCGCGTTGCTTTTGTAAGATGGAAACCAATCGTTTTCATCTAGTTAGAGGATATTTTTCTAACATTATTGAGAACTATGATTGTTTTGTTTTTTTACGTCTGACTGCGATTCTTTCACCCCCCCCCCCCGTGGGTTTTGTCACCTCACATTTGTGTGAAAACTTCCTTGGTTAAGTAAGTTCAGTTCTTTTCTTCTTTCTTTGCTTTGTTTTTTTTGAGTAATTGATCTCTGCAGAGAAGCAAGTTTAGCACGTCTGACCACGAGGCCGTGTCTACCGGATTGAGCACACAGATCGATGCCTTGATCAATAAGCTTGTCCTTTTTTGGAGCCGAGCGGTGCGCCATAGCTGGTGCTGGCTAGTAATCTTTCCTTTTATTCCGTGAGACCTTTACTGCAGACTGACGGAACAACGGGGATAATTCTGTCAAGATATAGTAATCAGGCGTGAAATATCCCATCAATTTCGTGACACTGAAGGTGGAAAAGAAATCACGACCAGGCTACACATCGTGTTAGCTATTAATTTTTTTTTTATAGGTTGAAAGCAATAAATGAAATAAAACTTTTTCAGTTTCTGATTCTCCTTTTCTACTTTTTTCAAAGTAAATAAACAATTTAATTTCGCTACGATGCCTAGGGGTACACAAGAAATGGGACGGCCATTCTTCCCATGATGCTTTGCTGTAATTTTAATGCTAAGCAATCTCCACGTGTTGTTGTTATTATAATTATCATTATAATATCACGTTTTTCATATTTTTCAGTTTAGTTTGGTTTGATGAATTAAATAATAATTTACCACAATTAGATCAAGTAAATATCATTTTGTTTATAAAAGAGGCTGGACATGTTTGCAACAAAAACAGAACTATTCCAACACTAATGACATACAATGTTACTGAGACATAAAGAAATCAATATGAATCTAAATCGTTAGAAATTAGGAACTCAAGCTTTATGTAATCATTTTGATAATACAGTAGAATCTCGATTATCCGACATAAACGGGACCTACAGGTGGTCGTATAAACGAAAATGTCGGATAATACGGAAATGGTGGATGCGGGTGAGAGAAACGCAAATTGAATGGAAGTCCAATATAAGTTTGAAATCTTGTTTATTAATATTATCCAGTAACCGTTATACAACTACTTGTACTGTAATAGATATTTTCACAGAAATAGATTCATAACTATTTTTTTAAAAACTAGATTAATTTAGTTAATTGAACAATACATTTTAAATTACATGTAATTACAGCAAATGCATGAGTGTACAATATGGTCAACGAAAAAGTTATTATTTAAAAGATTGAGTAATTAAAGTTTGTTTTCCTGTTTTATTTCTCTTCCTTGAGGCGAAGTCGCGCAAGCCTCGCAATAACATAACGTTAGCAGCAGTCGCTTCCTCTTGTTGTTGTTCTACGTAAGCCAGTGCGTCTCGGAGGCCCCGTCCCTTTCACTATGACTCATTGTCTAGTCCCAGCGCAGTCTCAAAGCCATTTTATTCATCATCTTCATTCTCATTCCAATTCACCATAGCAATTACGTCATTGTCAGTCAGTTTTTCTTGCTCGTCTTTCTGCATCCATTCCCGCATGTCATCACCATTTGAATTCTCACAGCCTGGAATTTCTTGTCACAAAGGAAGCAGATTATCATCATCTTCTTGAGCCATTTATTGTTCATTTTCATTTTCAGAAAGTAACTTTCTCCATGATCTTGCCAGGGTTTGTGGTTCAATTTCATCTCATGATTGTGAGACCCAGTAAATAACAGCTTTAAGGTTCACTTTTTAAAACATATATAGCATACCATTTCCATCGTTCATCGCATAAGTAAGCGTAGTCAAAAGCCTACGGCGATGTTTTATCTTTAATGCTTCAAGAACACCCTGGGCTGACACAATGAGGTGACATTAGGAGGAAGAAAAATTTCTCTAATGTCACCACTTTTCAGTTCGTCCTCGTCAGGATGAGATGTCGCATTATCGACGAGAAGGATTGCTTTCCTTGGCAGGTTTAGCGATTTCAAAAACCTTTCTACTGATGGAACAAATTCATTGAAAAACCAGCTTCGGAAAATGTCTGAATCCATCCATGTATTCTTCTGGTTCTTATAAGAAACCGGAAGCGCAGCAGGAGCCAGGTTTTTTAAAAGCCCTTGGTTTTTTTCGACTTTCCAATAAATGTGAACTGTAGTTCATGGTTACCAGTAGCGTTACTACAAGCGAGAATAGTCTCTCTTTCCTTACTCCGCCTATACCCGGGGAGCTGGAGCTTCAAGACAGGAAGCTAGAGTTTTTGCAGGCAGCATTTTATAGTTTAATCCGGTTTCATCGCGGTTATATATCTGCTCCCTTGATACTCCTTCATTTTCGATAAGACGATGAAATTCTGCTTTAAATTCAAGAAACTCCTCAGAACTCGCTGATAATCCCCCCACACAAATATTGAGCTGTCTTATTCCGTATCATTTTTTTCCAGCGATCAAGCCAACCTACACCAGCAGTGAAATCAGAGCTTTCTCCTTCAGTACAGGGCCTGATATAGGCATGCCTTTGTCTCTTTGCTGTGTGAATCGTTGGAATAAAGCTTCTCTCACCTTTTCATATTCGCATTTCCTCATAGCTTTTCTCGTGTTTATTCCATAACTAGAGGCTCGATCGGAGCACCACTTCTCAAACTCGCTTATTTTCCTCTTCCCATCGCTGACATTAACTCTCCCCACCCGAAGTTCGGATGCAATTCTTTGCATGGACTCGCCTTTGTTTGGTCTTTTTAACGCATCAAATTTTTGCTCAATTAAAAGAACCACTTTTTTTCTATTTTCACCTGCCATTTTTTTTTTTTTTTTTTACAAAAACAAAATATGAGAAATAACCCACGATCACAGTTTGTATGACACGAATTACTAGTGCAGACGAACAAACAGTTTACTCTGGTGGCGAAAAGCGACGGACCGAGACAGACAAAAACAAATGCGCACGCATCTTAATACTATAAATAGAGATGACGACACTTAGCGTTGAAATAGCTCATACCACGTGGGTATGTCGGATAAACCAGAATGTCGGATAATCGAGACTCTACTCTAATATAATTTTGACACAGCTTATACATTTATTCCTTAACAATAAGATTAAACAGCCAGAAGCATGTATTAAATTTAAATTCACTTCATCATGAATAAAATAACTGCACTATGGTCATTATTGAGTAATTCTTCTATATAACTGTCTTGAACATATCTTAACAAATTTAGAAGTTTTCATAATTCCTGCTAAATTTTCGTAAATGATCAAAATGCACTAAATGTGGAAAATACGACTTTTTGTGGTAATAGAACTAGTGACACGTGATATAGGCAGAAATGGAGTCTGAATATCACTAAACATTTATATCAAGAAAGTTTATCGTTTAAAGTACGAGTTTCAGAATGACGTAACGTTACATAAGTATGGGAGTTCGGAGAGTCAGTACTTTCTATGGTTATTACAACTGTTTATGATCCATGTTATATGTCTATGGTTTATAGACTGGCGTGTACCTAAAATACCCATTGATACTTCCACTGCAATGCTGTGTCAAGCTGTTGACAGTTTTGTGATACAAATTTACGCCGTCAAAGATGACATCCAAGTTTTCAGTGGTTCCAGACCTGTGGGTAATCGCCCAACCTGGAGTAGTTTCGCATTTTCCAAAAGGTAATGAACACTGGACGTATATGATTTTCCTGTTGAATGAAAAAAAAAAAAAAGCTAAACAAAAAATTTCTATGCTAATTGAGTCATTGTTACCTAGCGTAGACTACTAACTTTAGTGAAAGTACTTTAGGAATGTAGTCAACAACACCATACTTAATTAACGGTATAACGACATTTGTCGAGGTAAAATCAGGCAGGAAGATGCTAAAGGGCCACTCTACTGAAGACGGATAAAGATACAGAAATGTAAAAACTTGTAACGGTCTGTCAGTATAATTTATTTGGCAACTCTCCACGCGAGTCTGGAAGCAAACCGGGTATATGGTTCACTTTGGGTGAAGCGGTCCCTGTATTTTCTGATGAGTGTATCGGGTTTTCGTTTTTGCCCGCCTGAATATCAGAACCTTTTACACTGTCACTCAGTTCTTGGAGTACAAAGACGCCGGTAATATTTCGTTGAAGTTTATAGTTTCTTTGTGCATTTGTGAAGAGCTGCGGTTTTCTAATATCAGCCTCTCTTTTTTTTGACCTCCGAGGTCAATATGGCAGCAAGGAAACGAGCGAGCATAGTGAGAAGAATTTTTGTCGTTTTGCATCGCAAGCGTCATCGGTAGGTCGGTGGAAGACTCCCCCGATGTATTCTTCTGTTCCGAAGTGTTCACTTCAAAAAAGTATGAAGCCTGGTAAGTTTTTGAAAAAAAAGTATTTCGAGCAGCTTCAATGAGAATCCAAAGACACAGACAAGGAAATTGAGTTTCCGAAAGTACAGCGAAGTCTCTGAAAACAGGAAGTGTAGATGTAACAAGCAAATTTGAACAAACGAATTCCATTACATTGGAATTATTATACCGAATTGCTCCCAGTCGGCCTTAGTGGGGGGACGGGGGGCGGGGTCCTTTACAATGTCATGAAGAGATTGTAAATCACATTCGCACAACGTATGACTTCGAGAATCTTACTTTAGATGTATGCTGTTTTTCGCGTAGTAAGGTCTTAGATCGCGTTTTTGGAACTAAAAAAGGAGATTGCAACATATTTTGCAGAAGGCCATTCAGCGAAGGAAGAAGAATTTCTCAGAAAGTTGCAAGACAACCGGATTAACCTGAAATTGGGTAGCTTGCATATTTTCCCACTTAAGGCAAACTCAATTTGTCTTTTTAGGATAAGTTATCAGACATGCTCATGGCCCAAGACACAGCGGCTGACTTTCTCCAGAAACTAAAGCGATTGCTGGTGACATCAGTAGTTCGTGCGTTTGGAGACTTTCAATAATAATTGTCTTTTTCATGATGAAATCAAAGAACATTCATATTTTCCAAGAAACACTCTAGTTATTTCCCATACGTAGAAAAGAGAACGAAAAAAAAAAAAAAACTTCAATTTTGAGCAGGAGGCGATGTTCCGCCTGATTATGACGGGAGAGGATTTTTTGTCTTTGAGAGAGGACTTAATACTGAAAGCTGAGCCACAAACTGATGCGAAGTCGGATCCTCAGCGTTTGAGGCCATCAAAAGCAAGGCGCGAAGCTTAGTGCAAGTGGGTGGGTACCTGAAGTTTGCTCTGACTGTTACATTACCAAAATCTTTCGTTTATTTTCCAAATATCAGTTTCAGCCTACCCACTATACTGAAAAAACAGATTATGTGATTTGAACTAAAAGTGCATTACATCTTTATCTCTAATAATGTACAATAATAACACGTTTTAATATAATTTTTAAAAAAAATCAAATTTTGACTGGGAGTATTATTTTTACTTAATTTTGAAAGATTAAAATCTCCTACAAATTTGTAGGAATCTTCTACATCTGTAACCCTGAGGATTACTGGATACACTGAAATTAAGTTTTTTTTCTCAAAATTAAGATTTCCTCTTTTGTGAGCAATGGCCGAATTACTGATGGCTAAATGGGTACTGGAAAAGATTGGAAACCAGTCCTCTACTTCATATCAAAAATGTCCAACACGGTTAAGAGCAGAAAGTACAAATAAAAAAGCTTGTGCCGTTCAGACTTGTCGTTCGCGAGCGATTACTGTCATGCTTAAATGCCACCAAGTACAGTCCACATCACTGCAGAATTCAAAAACCTGAACGCGATCTATTGTTCTCATAACCCTGAGCTGTTATATTTCGTTCAGTGCCAGTGGATGACTGAGAATTTTTTTTATTGTCAGCAGCACGTACCATGTCGCAAATCTTCCAGAACACTTCGGAAAACTGTTGATAATGGACCACAGTAATAAAAAAAGAGTCTTCTTGCCGTCAGAAAATGACAAATTAAATGATTCGTCCGAGAAAATGACATCAGACCAAAATCTGCGATGTAGTAGAGCATATGTTTATGAAAATTTCTAATATGCGTAACAATTCTATTTACTCAGAATTTTCCAATTCCTTGGCGTTCCACACTTTATGTTATTAGATCTTATTTTCCTGATGACGCGATTAGATGCAGTTGTGCACTTCATATTCACACAGTCATTCATAAACTGAAAACTGATATTTGGTATTGATATCATATATCAAGGGTATTCAAGCTGAGTTTCTTGAAAAATTATTGGGGTTTTGTGAGGTATTTCCATGACATATTTTCTGCTTACCTACATTTCTCCTAAAAGGTAAAAAAAAAACGCCTTCAGAAATTTTTAATAGCGTGTTCACTTTGACCATCAAATATTATTAAACAACACACGATGAAGGGTTTACCAACGTCGGTTCCACTTGGACTGGTAATAAAGACGAACTGAAGGGATCGTGTGTTGAGAGTGAACAATTATTGAATAGAAGTAGTCTGAACGCTGAAAAAAATAGGAAAACGTTTCGAAACCAAACATCTACTTTTGGAAGATAAAAGTGTTGAATATTTCTGTTTTTAAATGTGCAGAACTTCATCAGAAAAAGTGTATTTCGTATATTTTTATGGTGATAATAAAAATAAACTTGCAGCTTTTTTGTCGCGTTATTTATCGCATAGCAAAAGCAGGTGAAGCTCATTGTGTCGCAGAAAGGTTTGATAAATCCATGAGCAATACATTTGGTGAATAAAAATTTTGGCAAGCGAATTGATTATGTGCCACTTTCTAACAATACAGATTCAAGGTGCATCAGGAACGTGTCAGCATTGCGGTAAATAACTAATAAAGGGTTCAAAACATAGCGCAACAAGTTTTTTCACTTCGAACGGATGAATCTACTGACGTTGCTGTCTTGGCGACCTTACTTGTGTTTGTGCGCTATATACATGAATTTTCAATTGAAGATATGCTTATCTGAAAACCACTTCCAACTAAATCCACGGGTGAAAAAAAAATGCTTAAGATAGTTGATTCGTGTAAGAAAAAACCATGAAATATCCTTAAATTCGTGTTCCAGTATGTGCACTGATGGAGCTAAGGTTATGGTTGGAAAAATAAGCCCCACTTATTAAGCAAAACTATTGCTTTCCTTATCGTCGTGAACTTTCAATAAAATGTGTGTCCCAAGAACTAAAAGACTTACTCAGCCAGGTAGTCAAAATTGTAAATCTTATAAAAGCGAGACCAGTCCGTTCCCAAATAATTAGTACCTGTATGAAGAATAGTAAAGTCTGCTTAGGACATTGCTACTTCATGCCGAAGTGCGATGGCTATCTCGTGAAACAGTGCTGATTCAGTTTGATGAATTACGAGGATAGACAAGGCTTTTATATCTGGACATCATTTTGAATTGAAACACAAGTTAAGCAACAAATTTTGGATACAAAAGGTGACATACATGGTAGATATTTTTGCAGATCTAAATGACCAATATTTAATTGCAAGATATGAATACAAACATTTAAAAAGTTCAAAGTAAAATAAAATCAGTTCTATTGGAACTGAAACTTTAGGTCGAGTGTGTTTTTATGGAAAGTCTTAAATGTTTTCCAAGTTCCCTCGATTCATATTAATCGACAATGTTTTCCTCGATGTAAGGTCAAACACTATGAGATTCAATACCTGTCTGACTCGCATACAACAGTTAGCGGCTATTTCCGCCTTCAACAAAAATATTAAATTCGGTTCAAAATCCTCTTGTTGCATCTATAAATATATCTCAATTACCATTTAAATAGAGCCAGCGTTTTACTGATATTTCAACTGATTTCACGTTAAAAACAAAGTTCCATCAAGTGAAAATTATGAGTTTCTGGATTCACTTTCAAAAAAATATTCTAAAATTATCTATCGTGCTCTGAAATATCTTGTCTTTTGCAATAAAATATCGCTGTGAGAGATCCTTCTCTGTATACAGCAACAAAAAGAAAATATAGAAATATACTGAATGCAGAAGATGATGTGCACTTGCAATTGACAACATTTGTTTTAGATATTGAAATCCTGTACAAGGAAAAGTAATCATATCAAAGCTATTGAGCACTGTATTTTCATTAATTTTTAAAAGAATTATTTTTGTAAATTTTAAATAAAAGTATACCATGAACTATGTAAATAAAAAAATTACAATGAGTATAAATTTTGTTTTATTACAATTTGTTTTACATCTTCGAAGCATGATCTCTTGATTAGGGTTCCGTTGGAAAATCTATATACATAAATAAATTTTCGTGGCTTCATAATGTTTGGAAAGCAATCTCATAGATGACATAACCGTTGTATATGTAGGATTTGAGAGTAATCCGAGGTTGGTCATATCTACGCTTATTACGGATATTGCCTTTGTCAGAGCTTTACAATATAATTAATTATACGATCAAATATTTTTATTTTCTCTGTTTAAAACTCTATAACCATTTTGGGCAACAAATGAAAAACTTACGAAAAAAAAAACAACAAGAAAAGGTGCATTTCCTGTCACGTCAACGCGTGACGGGAATAGATGTATAATTTCACCGACATTATATTAAAGATCACACATTCTGGAGAACGTGTTGAGTTTTACAAATTTTTGAAGTAGTAAAATTTCTAATTATCATAAATATAATATATGCAGACCTTTGGTGAACATTCTAGTCGCTCGGCTGTCACATTAACTAAATCATTCCTGGATGCAAAATCTCATTGGCAACCTGAAAGAGCTCCTACATCGAGATAACGGTTGTATGAGAGTGTTTTTATTTTTCTAAACCATCGCGTTTAAATCCTGACTGCTGAATTAACCCTCGAGCGACAGTAAAAGAAGCCAATGGATAAATAAAAGCCTCTTTTCGACAAGAAAACTTAACAGTAATTTCTATAGGCAAGCAATTAATTACTTTCACGCGAAAAGTTAATGTTTGGAGTGGGAAGAAAAAAAAAGAAGAAAAGCACGTACAAAATTTGGTTTCTAATGGTTTTAAGATTCCTTCTGGAATATAATTTAGTTTTATTGTCTCTATTTCGGTGCTCGTGGGAAGTTTTTTTTTTTTTTATATAATATCCATAATTAAAGTTGTTCACGCAGAAAGTCATCAAATGAAATATTGTTTTTGGAAAACTTTTGAATACCTTTAATCTAACAGACACCTGTTCTCTGCGTGTAATGTATGTGAAAACTAACAAGACACTTGGAATGCCATTGAAAAAATCTGCATAAAAGGTAATTTCTATGCTAGTAATGGTATCATCATTCGGGAGTTGAACAGTTTATTTTAAACTGCACATTAAAAAAAAACAATTAAAATAAGCCAAATTTGTTTCAATGTTGAAATAAGTTATTTAAAATTTTTTAAAAAATTGTGAGAGTGAAATTGTGCTTGTGTCAAAGATCTAACAAACAGTTTTTCTTGATGTTGAGAAAATTCGTTGATGATCTTTCGCGGGGTTAATAATGTTTCAAAAGTCTTTACATTATTGTTTACTAAATTATCTACAGACTACGCTTCTATAAACTGTCATTAGATTATATCAAATTTAACTGAAACAATTACAGAAAACCAGACGAGTTGATGGATTTCTAGGCCAAAAGGAAATACGAAGAATGAATTACGTTTGTTTTAAACACGGAAGACGTGCAGCAGCGGAAACAGTTACGGAAACAGAGAAAAAACACTGAGTATGAAATGTAAATAATACGTGACAGAAACACATCTCATGTGTAAGAATTAAATGTTCCATAATACATGTGTGTTGATATAATACAATGATTTTTTTTCTTGCAAGAAATCAGAGTTCCACACCTGCAGAAGTACTATATAGTATATAAGAATGGGTAGAGACATTATTAAAATTATGGTAAATGTATAGTTAATACTATGGATTCTTGGAAGAGAAAATATTACATGACTGGGTAAAGAAAGGCAAGTCTTAGCTCAAGAACAACAATACAGTGGACCCCCGCGTAATCGCGGTTCGGCATTCGCGGAATTTTCCTCAGAACCTAACTAATAATTGTTCGTGGAAACCCCCGCATATTCGCGGAATCGAAAATATCTTCCGCGATTTTTTATGGCTTTTTTCGTGGCAATATATATTTTTTTCACGCTTTTTAACGCTAAATTATTAATAACAATATAATTTACTAATTTTGTAATATAAATACTAACGTAAATTCAGCAAAATATCAATATAAAATAAACGCTATTGGCTGGAGGTTTGAAAGTAGCCAATCCGAGAGCGTTATTCATTTCTCCTCGCTGCTGATTGGCTGCTTCCCACGAGGCGCTGTCTCAGGCAGATGCAGCCCAGCAGCCCCGCATCATCCCATTTTACCGCGTGTAGCTATCTCGAGTGTTTCTCTGAGTGTTGTGTTTTTTATTAAATTATTATTATATATTTACTTATATTTTTTAATTATATTTTACGTTATATTTCGACGTTTATAGGCATTTTTATGGACCGCGTCCAATATTCGCGGTTTTTCACTCTTCGCGGGTGCTCAAGGGACGTAACCCCCGCGAATACCGGGGGACAACCGTATATACATTAGCGCGAAGTGGTCGCAATCGATGTGTAGCTACCCAAAAACCTTTGCTTAGGAGAGGCAACCAAATAGCAATGCTGAGATGAAACAGTGAGATAACCAAATTTAGAAAAGATTCTCTTTAGAGATGAGTCCAAGTTTTAACTGTTCGGCAATAATCAACAGCAGTTTGTTCGAAGGCGGACCGAGGAGCAGGTTTTTATCCATAATGTCATTTCCTCAGGAAAGTACGTCACATTTATCTTCCAACATGACAATGACACCAAGCGTATAGTCAGTGTGGTAAAAATAAAGCTATCCAGGGTGCAAAGAAACTGGTAGAACAATGAGAAAGATGCCTTGGCCTGTACAAAATCCTGATATGAACATCACTGAGACTATATTTGGTTATGTGACCACTGAAAAAGTCAAAGTTCAACCACAAATCTTAGATGAATTGTCAAAAGTTCTACAGGATATTTGAAGCAGCACTTCACAGTCATACATTGATAGCATGTATGAGAGCATGAAAACCGTGTTGTACTCTTTATAAAACAAAGGGATCATACCAAACAATGATGAAATGTACACGCATTTATTTTGTTTTCCTGTAGTATTTTATTGTGTATGTATTATATAGTTCATTATTTTCACTTAATTATTATTTGTGCATATCCTGCATGTTTTAATAATTATTTCTAATACTCTATATGTATGATGCAGGTAGTTAATGGACCGGTTTGGAAGATACATTGCCGAATTAATGTTGTTTTTTTTTAAATATGAATTCGACAAATGTTAAAAAAGGAGAAAACAAATCTTTACTCTAGCTTTTGAAAGTAAATAAACTTACACTGAAATCACCCTTTTTCGTAACTCTATTAAGGTAAAATTTATTTAATCCAAATGTGCACATGATGTGTATTTTTCCCATTATATTCGAAGTTGAAACAGTCTTGAAATTTAGCTGAATATCTAACTGGAAGATGTTGCAATAAACAATAGATAATTAAGATTAGATATTTGCAACACTTTACTGTCGTATTCGTCTCACATGAAACATCAGGTGACATGTACTTTACAAGCTGGTAAACAACACATTGCAACAACTATCTTCGCCCCCCAAAAAAACTTATTAATTTTTCGTGGTTGAATCCTATTTTTTAAAAAAAATTTAATATATTTGTATTTCTTTGCTGATGAGACATTTTGAATTTGTCTACGTGTCTGTCCACCGACTTTAACAAATTACAAACGTTCCAGCGCATAAAATTGTTACATTTGTTTTGCTGTGTACGCAGTCACTACATCATCGAGTAATACAAATCGGTGGTTCTGTCTACAGTTGTAGACATCGGTGCTTTATCTCCAAGTACACTATTAGAGCAGTTAGCATGTGTCCCTGTTGAGAAGCAGTTCCATGCATCTTTCAAATATGACGATGCAACTATCTTGTCTTCCGGGAAGAAAAAAGCGAATTGTCCTAAGTGTGTCGCAGTCGAAGGATTTTCAAGCAATCCACACACAAACAGACAATTTAATTCACCATTAGAACAAACGCTGATGCACATAAAAAAATACAGAACGAATTACTAGGACACGAAACACAGAAACAACAGCCACATAATGCAAGCAGACAGATTAAAAAGCCAGATAAATAATGCATTACTTAGAAATCCAAGATTTATTTATGTAGATGTTTGATAGTGGATGAATGCAATTGTGGTTACAACTTTCATCACTTGCTTGACTAGTGTTTATGACTTTCAGAGTTTAAGGCAATATTATACATCCATAAAGTACTCTCGCTGTCAGGATATGCCAGTAGAACGCGATCTCTAGTACCTTTCAGATCTGTTCGGGAATTTAGGGCGGTTCTCAGTAAATTACTGACACTAGTTTTGTTATACAGAAAATTATCAGCGTTGAAGAGAGAAGAATACGTGCACGAGGAGTATTTAAGAATCAGAATTATCTAAAGAAAAAATTGAAATGTACCTACTTCTCTTAGACTCTTTATTTACGAATTTAAAACAGTTTTGTTAAACAGGTATTTAATTGGTTAACGATTGTCTAAATAATCATAAATATTGAAAACTTTGTCTTATGTTAACTTTGGAAACATTTTTATTTATTCGAAATAGGTTTAAAATTTCGGAAAAGGGGACACCATACTAGGAAAAATATACATTCTGTAAAACATTTATAATCTCCCAAAATAGTTATTGCCGATCACATCTGTAACGAATGGTCATCTTTACTTTATCATTAATGACTTATATATCTCAAAAAAAGAACTTTTAATAAAGTCTACAGTCATCTATAACAATAATGAATTCTATCTTCAAATATTGCTGACAGCTTGACGCTGTGCTCATCACCAGTTCTAAATGTCTGCTTTTGAATACTTTTAATTTAATCGCACTTGTTTTCATGATTTATTTCCTTGGTTGATTAAAAGTTGTCACATTTTAAAATTTTGGCCATTTTTTAAAAAATATTCGGAAAACTACGCGCATTTCGATACGTTAACTTAGATTTATTATCAAAATTGAGCGAGTTTAATACGAATTGGTCAAGCAAAATTTAAAAAGTCTGGGGTAATGTAAAACTTGTAGCCATGTCTGTACGTGACATTAAATATGAAGATGAGAAATGTGTGTAAACAGCAAGTAAATCAAATTTTTTTCCCCGTACAATTATCACTGCACATAAGAGTAAGGAATTCCGCAAAAATGCCGACGTATTTAGAAAGTAAAATACCTGTAAGTTGGTCAGACAGCAGTAAAAACAATAATAATATTGTAAAATACGATTAACGTACCTGAACACAAAAAAATTTGATACTTGTCCGTAAAACTAAGAGCCAAATAATTAATATACGTAAAATTTGAAAATTAAAGCTAAAATTCAATAGAAAAGCCTTACCTAACTAGTAAAAAACGAGAAAGAAAAGCAGATAGGGACCAGAAAGGAATTTAAACTATGCGAGTTTTTATTTTTTTAAAAAAAAGGTATATAAAGGGAAAGGTGGCTTCGTGTGGACCAAACTATCGATAGGTTAAAACATTTCAAGTAAGAAGCGTTTGCTTAAGAAATTACTCAATACTTGTCTCTGCTGCAATAATGGTTTGGAGGATGGACAGAAGTAAACCCAATACAGTAAACAAAGAATAATTCGTGTAATACACGAAATAGCGCCGAGTGGGGGAAGAAATTCGAAACAATAAGGATTTATCTTCATGCCAAAGTAAACTGGCTTTTGCCTACAGTAATGATGTCCTTCAGGGTATAGAAGCGAGCCATTTGTCTAGAATCCACGTAACACCGCGACAAGACAGCACCAGCTTTACCCACAGTCAGAGCCATCCAGAAGTTTCTGTATTGTACTGTACTTCTCCGGCAAACATTTCCATCTGATCTCGCGCCAATAGAGCGTATAAGAGATGAACTGGGGGCGTGTCTGCAGCATCGCTTTCAGTCACACAAAAAATAATCTTTGTTAACAGAAACCGTGGCTGCAACTTCAGCAGCAACGAATACCCCAGGACTTTCTTAAAATCGTGGAACAAGTTCTTCATCAAACATTGTCAGGATTCTTTACCAACCGATAGGAAAAATGGAGAAGATACACTGAACTGACTGATGAGATGGCTGCTTTTGTTCGTCCAAATCCATTAAAATGTACTTCCATCCTGCACTTCACTATTCTTGCAGTAATACTAGTGAAATTCCAAGAGCTCTGTTACTGTTAATAAGTCGACAAATATAAGTCCTTTATGTTTACATCAAAACCTGTATGTCTGCTTTGGTTATAACACATATGCAACCAGGTCCGTTTGTAGTGGATCAGCATTTCTGGAGCCAGTGCCAGTAGGTTGCTGTTGAAATCTCGGACCAAATTTTTACTTCAGTAAAAGGACGACCGCCGCTGAGAATCCACAGATGCGGAGAGAATGGTATTCAAATAATTGCATTTAAAATGTTTTTGTGCTTGAAGGAAAAAAGCTCTATCATTCTGGGTAGGACTATTTACAACCACAGAACAGCTTTTCTTGTGTACAGCATAATTTAAAAGCACAGAAATAGTGGAACAACATCCTGAGTTCCCCACACCCCTAACTGTTCCATAAACTGGAACCCTAAGATTCTTGAAGGCTCATTTTCTTGATGATGGTGCGTACCTTGATAGATTTCACTTTATTTTTAAAAAGCTTCCTCCTTCATACAGGGCGTGGTTGTAACCGATGACTGCTAAACTTTTAAAGGGCATATTTAGTTGTGTACAACATGCAATTAATACATCTTTAATGGGCCATTAGGCAGTACTTTACAATGTGGGTGTCGAATACTTGCTTTTTAAAAAGTGGGAGTACATACATCTGAAATTCCAGCAGAAAAAAGATTACTTTTTTTCCTTTTGAAATTATTTACTCAGCTTTACCATATGTTCTTTGGATGAACATTTTACAAGAATACTTTTATTTTCCAACAGCGAGTCCCACGAACGTCGGCATATGTCAGTTGGATGTAATCTGATATTTTCTTTAATTATAGAGAGTAAAAAGTAAATCAAAAAGTTGTTGTTATACTACTAGAAAGATATTTTCGTTCAAAGAATCTTGCTTACGAAAGATTACATTTAATGCTTTATTTATATATGTATTCTGATGTTTTATTGCGCACCATTATTTACACAGTTCATGGAAAAAGTGAATATCTCAATTTTTTACCGCAAATCTCACTCATATATCAAAATGATTAACTGCACCCCTGTCTTAAAATGCATTATATATGTGTGCGTGTGTTTGTTTTTTTTTTTGTCTGACTACACGTGGCCATTTAATCTTACTTTAGCTGGTTTTCTCGACTGTTTAAACAAAATATCTTCTTTCGCGTCTGTCTCACTTTAATTTATGTTTCCAACGCAAAGTTCAAGATAATACATTAGACAAGCAACGAAGCTGTGCACAACTTTATCACAGGAGCGGTTAGTTGAACTCGCTTGGCTGGTAAAAGGGCTGTCGGTGGGTAGTTTACTACTGCAAGCAGAATTACGTATTTACGACCGGTATTTGCTAACTGCAGAATTTATTTACATATCTCGAAGAGCAAAATGTGCGAGAAGAAATTAGAAAAGTTTATTTACCCACGCGCTTTCCCCCCGGGGGGGCATGTGGTTGTATGGTTTTAAATTCAATAATAATTAAAAAAAGGAATTATCGGTAAATATTTGTTTGCGATGAAATATCCTTTTCTTGGGCAAAACCCTTTTTTAAAAATTTTTCGACAATGATTGATATAAAAAACTAAAACACCGCATTTATATGACGTTGAATCAGAATATCGTTTAGATATCTCCTATATATGGTGTTGATTCTTTAACCAATGAAGAAGCAGCTGATGTATGCTTAGATTTTATCTTTTTCTCATGAAATATTTCACATGCGTTTTACTTTACCTTTAAAAACAGGACTGTTTTGCTTAGAGAGAGCGAAAGCCAAAACCTTATCGTTTACAACTCACATAACAATGGATTTTCCTATACTACATTTTAAATTAAAAGATATCGTGGCCGTACGCATAGGTTCTCCTTTAAGTATCGTGGTTTCTTTATTTATTGGCAAAAACCTGACGCGAAATAATAGTACTTTATAGTCCGGTGGACCAGTTTTGTGCTGAGAGAGATCCCCAAATACTCCGGAACAGGGAAACATAGTTGCAAATTAAATTTCGCTCGTTCCGATTCTTACTTCGTGACCTTTATTTGCGTCTGGAAAATCCATAGTGAAGGGTTAATCTTTTTCACATCTTCACATTATTCGCACGAATCAGAGATCTGCTGGGAATTGGCTAGTCCTATTCCTTTTGTGCAATACTGTTTCCGCGTAAGGGTTACCATCTTTGCGGATCAAACCCCTTTTTCTATTGAAGGGATCTGGTGATGTATTTAATCTGACCACTCGGAATAAATGCATCATGTATTTCAGTTCCTAAAGCCTCCATTAAAATGGCATTCATCTTCGGCATCTCCATCTCGCAGCTTTTAGATATGTCTAACACCTTTGTACTGTTGTTTTTTTCATTTATTTACCAGATTTTCGATTTTACACGCTGTTTATAAGCATATAACATTTATATATAAAATTTACATAAAAATATTCGGATGTTGCTTCAGCGAACTGCATCAAAAGTACCTATCGTTAAAATGTTATCTTCAACTGTATCTGCGTCGGTGATGCTCACTGTGTGACCAGTTTTATAATCCGTTTAAATAGATAAAATATTATAGACTCCAATTGAAAGAACGATTAACTTTACTTCATGATTATTCAGCTGTATTAAAACAACAACAAAAAAGAGACAATATTTGTGCGATATTTCACTTTTATTAACAAGCAAGTACCGTGTGGTGATCACGATATTTTGCCTCCACAGGTCAGACGATGACTTAAAGCACAAATGTTCTGTGCCTTGTACAGCGAGAAATTTATCTGAAATCTATTTGTAAGCCAACAAGGTGCCCGTTTTATATGGCTTGATGATAATGATGATGACGATGATGAACAATGCTTTCGCTTAGCGAAAAAAAAACTCTTAAAACATTGAACTTTAGCTTTTCGCTGACAAGAATCTTAAATTAAAAATGTTTTTGTTGTTGCTGCTTAAGTGGCATTGCCAATAGTATATTTATAAAGTGTTACCTTTAACTGTCATCAAGTCCCTTCTTTTTGTGACAGTTATAGGCGATGTCGGAATTTATATCTCATCTCAAAACCAAAGAAAGCGGCAGAGTAAAAATATATAACTTGTTTAAAGATTGAATTTCTCAGAATTTAATCTCTATATCATGTCAACGTAGCGAAATTCAGCCATCAACAAGTCTTTGACTGACATGTGCGGGCATGCAGCAGTAATGCCAACTAGCAGTCGTTCCGTTATATAAATTACAATGCAGGCGAATATTTTTCTATCGATTAAGTGTTAATCACATCCCATTCCCCCCCTCCTGTATTGTGCGGTTTAAATAAAGAGAGGTTAGGTGCCGGCAGCATGGCAGTGAACTTGGTGAGAACCGCTTGTTGTTTATAATTTGAAAAAAAAAACAACCTTAATTCATAATAATAAAAATCCGCGATAACAGTGAGAAAAAAAATGGCAAGTAAAATATCACGTGATCGATTAGACTGATGTACATTACGGCCATAAAATGGCAGAAGTTTAAACCGAAATTACATTTGGACTTCATTTGAATTATGTTACAAAAGAGATATACATAAAGTAAGTTAAAAGTTAAAATGGATATAAATTAGATATTTAATGTATACAAAGCTTAAAAATCTAGTGTTGCATATTTAGTTTGATTTCAACGCCGAAGAAAATGAAAGGATTAGAATTCAATAATTAATGGCTATTCAATAAATTGTCAAACGTTTTTAAATTTAGTTTGAATATTTAACAATCATGGTTTGATGAATATTTTTATTTAAATACATCGTAGTTTACGAAATTTGCAGCATTGATATACAACTATTGATCATCTATTTCTTAATCGTTTTGTATTTTTTAAATTGACAAATAATAATTGGTGAGAAATAACGGCCTGGTAGTAAAGAAACATTATCCTGGCTTTACTGTTTGTTTCTGGTAGGCAATCTGGTAAATATAAACGAAAGTAGTTTAATTCTGACGAGTATTTGGGCGAAATTCAACCAAGAATGAGACATAAAAGCGCCTGTATCTTTTCTGATAGCTGGAGACGTCTTTACTTGGTTGAATGTGGCATGTTTCTTTCACGGGAGATAATTCAGTATAGCATTTGCAGTTTTTGTTTTTTTTTTTTTTTTGCTTTTGCTTTCTTTTAATCCAAAAATAAACTTTTAAGTTACGAAAAAAAAACGCAGTAAATTTCTGTCTCAAGCATGCGCCACATTTTGACGAGAGAGAGAGAGAGAGAGAGAGAGAGAGAGAGAGAGAG
The DNA here is from genome assembly GCA_018389105.1 of Nautilus pompilius. NCBI lineage: Eukaryota > Metazoa > Mollusca > Cephalopoda > Nautilida > Nautilidae > Nautilus > Nautilus pompilius. The sequence goes on from JACATO010000338.1 coordinate 453,559, forward strand.
AGAGAGAGAGAAGAGAGAGAGAGAGAGAGAGAGAGAGAGGCCGAAAATGTTTGGAAACAGGAGTATTCTTGAGCAATAGGCGATCAACAAAGCCATCGCAGACATGGCGCAGTGTTTTAGAACACTTCCTGTTTGAACTAATCGCTGCTCTGATTTATTAAATATTAATTAATTAAAAAAGCCATTATTGGAAAATGGCTCCTCGTTTGCTGATTTTTTCTAGCCTGCGGAAAATTTCATCCCAGCTCTTAACTGGCCTAATCTAGCTCTCAGCACACCCGTCTTGCTCGATGTACCCCGCGGCATAAAAAAAGGATAACAACCGGAAATGTAGTCGTTAACCTCGTTTTCATAAAAAAAAAAAGATTTCAAAATAATCCCTCAGGAATTTTTGTTGTTGTAAATTTAACCGAGTTTTTTGTTGTTGTTGTTTTTTTTTTTACATATTTTTTTTTTAAAACCTGGGGTCATTTTCGATTCCCGTTTATCCCAGAGTAATTTTGGACACGTAATAATTTGTCTTCAATAATCTCAGCTTGGCCGTTATCATACCGGAAAAAATTCCCGGAGTTACCGTCCATAGTTATCTTTCTAAAGTAAAACGACAGTCGCAGCCAACAACGAAGGATTCCCTCATGACAAATCACTTAAAAAAAAAAAAAAAACAGTCTGAGAAAGAGAATTCTTCCATGAGTGTGCAGCTATTTCCATTCCTTAAGAAATTACTTTCTGGTGGCACTGACGCAAGAGGAAAAAAGATAAATTAGGTTCATAGTTTAAAAAGAAGTTTGTACTTTGAAGCTTTTCTCACACATAATTCCTTTTATATGACTGATTTTAATTCATATAATTGTACTCATTAAAATAATTTAGTAACTAATGATTTATATATTTCTTTCCTTGGTAAAGTCTCCGAGGCTTAAGACAAAATTGCTGTAATTATGAAATTTTAATTTTCTTTAAATTGCACAAAATAAAACCGTTATTCTCTTCCCCACTAACAGCTCCATTCAGTTTCCGTGTAATTTATTTTAATCTTCTGAAAAAAAATAGAATCGTTAATCGTTTAAAAATTTTTTTTGTTAACTGTTATTTTGATTATGCAAATTTTTGAAGATAACCGCTGGACGGTGATGGTCTACTGTTTTAGCCAGCAGCTGGTTTTATGAACATAATCAGCAGAAGATATCATGCGGTGCAGCAAGTTTTTACATTTAATTCGAATTTAATCCATTACAAGTTGTGTTTCCATAATAGTGATATTCACTTTCATTCATTTGCGAAAAAATAAGCTGCCACGATTAATGTCTTTAGAAGTAAAGTTTGATTCTGTGCCATTAAAATGGATCTGAGACACTAAATTCGACGCAAAATTCCTCACCGTCGATAATTAAATTAGCAAAAAAAATTTGCCAGTTTGCAGAAATGAACAGCCACATTTCTACAAAGTCATCTTCCTGTTTAAAAAAATCAGTGTAAATATTTCGGCATCAGGTCACAGAAAGAAGTTGATTTCAGTTTCCAGCGCCATTTTCGAAGCATTTGTAGAAGCGGCGCATATATTCTTTGTCGCCTAAAGGTGTCTCGGTATTTGTTCAGAAGAAAGGTTTTCTCTTTATAAATCAGGTAAGCGTTAAACCACTTTCTTTTGGTGACAGTTAAAGCTGAATTTCCAGAAAGGTGCAATATTACTATCGATATACCTTAAAGGTGGCAACTGTACCGTTAAAAAATTTTCTGAAGAAAAATCTCGCTCTTCTTTATTTGGTCGTTTGCCATTTCATTAATAGCTATAAGCTTCTTTGGTTTGGCACTGATTCTTAGCCATGACAGGAAATCTATTACTTCTCGAAGTAACAAAAGAATTGCCTCGACCATTTTTTTTTTACCTCTAAAAGTCAGGGGAATTAAAAACATTCGTAGAGAGATTAATACTGTCCTGAGAGGAATTAATCCTGCTGGAAAATTAATGTTCGCTGCCTTTTAGAGTCAGAGTCACCGTTTGACGTTTGCTCTACCACCTGGAATAAGAAATAGCATTGTTAATCATTGACGTTTTTGTATTTAATTCATGAACTCCAGCAGGGTTCGGAAATTATAACCTGTTTTACAAGGAAGGCTGTTGTTAGAAATGTTTATCACGCACTAAAATCGAGAATCTATTAGGCATCGGAAAGCAAGCAGAATGTTAAATATCCTTCAAGAATAACTCATCTTGACGATGACCATACATCTCCGTCCACGTTAAATTCTTGATAACATCTACTTTCAGCAGTCCAAATAATCTACCTTGTTAGAACGGTTCAGAGCGATGCATGTTTTTAGGCCGACAGTTAGTCGTTATGGTTTTGTCTTTAAAATATATTTATTAAACACTATTTTGGGGAGGTGTTACGCTTCAGATAAATATAACGATTTATATTTATAACTGTCATGAAAGGTTTAAGCGAAAAGCAAGAAACACAAACTGCGGGAAACCAACGCTTGCAACGGGTTAACCATCATCGAACAGAGTAGTATTTGCTGTCACCTGTTCTTCTTCTGTTGCTTAGTTGAAAAAAAGCACGCTGTTGTCGAAAATGTCTTTCTTACATAATTTTGTTTTCTTAGTTGACCGATCATGTTGTTTTCTTGATGAGTTTTAACTTTAAATATATTTTGCTCAAATTTAATAAGTATTGAAATAACGAAGCAATTGAAGATTTTGTAACAGTACGTGAAATAAAAATCAATGTCGCTCAGAAATGAATGCGCTAGGTGCATATTAAACAGTAAAATATGGTTCATATCGGAGCTTTGGAAGTGGTAACAAAGAAACACGAAAATTACCTAAAGAAGATAGACGAGAGCGTCATCGCATTGGAAGATCTTGAGAAGCCGTCGCTACTTGGAGTGGCTTCTTTACAAGTATAACCTCTCAGTGTTACTACCCCCACATAATCCTGGATAAATATATCGTAATTTAGTCAGCAAACTTGTTAATGGTTATTCGGAACTAACTTTCGTATCTCAAAGCCTTTTTAAAAACCGCCGATGCGGGGGAGACGCTAGGTGGAACAGTTGCATGTAAAGGTAGAGAGAGAGAGAGAGAGAGAGAGAGAGAGAGAGAGAGAGAGAGAAGAGAGAGAGAGAGAGAGAGAGAGAGAGAGAGAGAGAGTTGACGTCAGTAAAGAGAAAGATGATTAGAAAAGCTGAATTCTCTTTGCCAGAGAAATGCAGAGCTTGTAGATGAACCGTGTTGTGTTTCTCGCGTAGACAGAGATCGTCAGTCACCTGTACAAACTGGCAGTACAAGTTACCCCCACCACCTTGTCAAGAAAGGCAGCAGACAGCTTTCTACGAGTTTAATATTTACAGACTGATCAAACAGAACTCAGACCGTCCAAGGCTTCGGTTGCCCTTACCAATGTAGACGTTTAAAGTATCTGCTTTTACTTCTCTTGCAAAACGTTTTTTTAGCTTTACAAATGTAATGCCAAATGATCACCATTGCGAATTTTTTCATAACTCTCTACTATCCATATTTTCTGCTAACTTTTCATTACATGATTAAATTGGGTTAGAATTTTCCTGAGATAGTAATTCTTATATTATTATAAGCAAATGGCGATATTTTACTTTCCTAACCATGACCATCGGAGAATGTTTAAGATTTCCTCCATAAAAAAACAAGATTTCTTTTTAAAAATTAAACTACTAAAGACTTTTTCTACTTTGCTTATTTGGTTGTAGCAACATGTTACTTTTTAAAGATGTTAACCCTCTCTATGTAGCTTGTCCCCCCCGTGCTTGTGTGTATGTGTTAACTATTACTCTTAAACGATTTATTCACAAATTTAAAATGATTCTTTAAATTAATGATGTTCTTTCCATTAAAACTATTGTTTGTTTTATCATTAGGAGTATTATGCTAGAGCTTAATCTGATTTACTAATAATAAATCTAATTAATTATAAACACCCGACTATTACCGCCGGTTTTCATAAAACCCTCTCATTACCCCTTCTCTGGGACACGTTTTTCGGATCGCGAAGCAACTTTGTAACTACCGATTTTAGGACTCATCATGCGGCAGAGAAATGTCAGAATTTTACTGCATTTCCATTAACCCATGACAATAGTTTATGACTGTTTTCTTGTCGTCCTTAGCTACCTTCTTGATTTCCTGGTGCCAGCACACACACAACACACACACACACACACACACACCACACACACACACACCACACACACACACAGAGAGAGAGAGAGAGAGACAAAAATAGAAGGGCGGAAGGTCGTATGACTAGATTTCATTACTCACATGGCCCGCTGGCTATATCTTGCCAGCTATCAAATAAAAAGATATATCGAGGCAATTTTAATCCGGAACTCAATTTTGTTTCATTATTGCAAACAGTCAAATAAAAACGTATGGTCCGAGCCGTTAGTTTGATTTACTCAGATGCATGTCATGGTATAAGCCAAGTCTGGCAATGCTATTTACGATGAGATTTTCTTTTCTTCCCCTTACACATTCATTCTTATCGCCAGTGAAGAGACATTTTGGAGGTTTTCCTCTTTTTTTTGAACAAGTTGATTTAAAATCTTATTTACCGTGTCAAAGAATTCAGAACTGAGACATTCAAGGAGAAATAATTAATAGATAAGGAGGCAAGAAAGTTTTTACACAGGATTTTCTAGCTAACTTAAGTTTAAGTAGTGTTTATCTACGCGCACCACATTTACATGCTCTTCGTTGACTGCCACGAAGACATAAACTCGCGATTTTGACGAAGTGTTTACTCGCATTAGATACGAAAAGCTGCATTTGTTACATGCAGATGCACGATTTTTCAATGCGCCCAGTAAAGCTCAAACAACTTGTCCAGTGCTGATCCTTTTAATCGATGGAAAAAATCAAAAGTAAATCGGGTGACAGTCTAAGCAAACAAATCAAAATATTCTCAAAACAATGTTTATTTATTAAATTTCCGCCCTTATTGTAAACATTACCCAGAGGTGATGCCGAACATACGGCGACTTACCACACCCATCTGGCCAACTCCAAAAAATGAATCTGCTTAACCAAACTTCACATATTTTCAGGTGTGATTGTGATGGACGTGCGCAGGAGCGCGGGTAATCTCACGATATTTCTGTATGGTCGAGTTAGCACTATGGGGCGTCCAGAGTGTGGCCATGCATCAAAGATTGCCAGATATCTGGACGTTTTTCGTGAATCTTTGGTGAAAGTTATTGCGAAGCTCACAAAAGAAAATGTCACTGGTGCTGCGAAAGAAAAAAAAATAACTCGGATAACCTTCAGTATTTTTCGAAGAATGTCTCACTTCTGCCAGGGGTATGCATTTTAAAGATATGTTTACCCTTGTACCAGCAAGAGATACTGAGAATCCGGACTCATATTGTTTTAAGAGATGGAGCTCATGTCACAATCTTCATGCACAATGTTTGGAAGGAATCAGAGCATCCACATTTATTTTTGGTACCTCAGAGCCCTAATTTGAATTATAATGTGCAAACATAAGCTTTCAGATGAGAGAAACGTATTTATATCATTAGTACGAGATCTGTCCAAAAAGAAACCGAACTTTTTAAAAAAAAACAAGCTTTAGGTACAATTTAATCAGATTTGTCTCCTTCAAAGTAGTCTCCTCCACTGTTGATACACCGCTCCCCAACGTTTTTTCCAGTTTTGGAACGCGTTTTCAGCGATAGTGTGCAGTTCTCGTAGCGAATTTTCTTCGATCTCTTTTATCGTCTGAAATTGGTGACCTTTCAGGATGGATTTCAACTTTGGGAACAAATAAAGTCCGCAGGGCCAAATCCGGAGAATAGGACGGTGGGGGACGAGAGTCGTCTCGTGCTTTGCCAAAAAGTCACGGATAAGGAGTGACGCGTGAACAGGTGTGTTGTCGTGGTGAGGCATCCTGGTTTTGTTTTTTTCCATGCTTCAGGCCTCCTCCTTCGCACTGCCTCTCTCAGCCGCCTGAGGACATCCAAGTAAAACTCATTATTGATCGTCTGACCACATGGAACAAACTCCTGATGAACGATGCCCTTCTAATCAAAAAAGACGATCAACATCACCTTCACCTTTGAGCGACTCTGACGTGCTTTCTTTGGTCGCGGCGACGATGATCCAACCCACTGGGATAACTGCCTTTTTGTTTCGACATCGTATCCGTACACTCATGTTTCGTGATCTGCCTGTTATGACACTTTTCAGAAAGCTTTCATCAGCATCGAACGATCAAAGAGCTCCTGGCTGACCTTGACTCTGTTCTCTTTTTGTTCATCTGTCAGCAGACGCGGCACCAATTTTGCGGCTACACGATGCATGTTCAATTTTTCTTTTAAAATCATGTGGCACGAACTTCTATAGATGCCTATTTCTTCGGAAACTTCACGGACAGTCAGGCGACGATTTCCACGGATCACAGCCTGCACTTTCTCAATGTGATCGTTGTCCGTTGTCGTGGAAGGTCGTCCAGAGTATGAATTGTCTTCGGTGGATGTTCTTCCCGATTTGAAATGCTGGTACCACTCGTGACATTGCGTACGGCTCAAACAATCCTCCCCGTAGGCCTGTTGCAACATTAAAAAAGTCTCCATAAAGTTTTTCCCAATTTGAAACAGAATTTCACACAAACACGTTGCTCTTCAAGATCCTTCATTGTTCGATTTGCGACAAATCGCCAAGTGCACTAAACATACGTTCACTCTAGCGCGTGTAGATCGATGACTAACTGACGTGGCGTGATGCGGCTATTATTAGACTGAAGGTCAAGGTCACCGATACAGAGCACTGCAGTCGCGAGCACGCTGCGCCGGTTGTTTGGCGCCCTGTTTTAAAAGTTTGGTTTCTTTTGGGACAGACCTCGTATAATAGAATTAAAGGAAGTTTTCATACGATTATCAGGGACCCCATTTAATACAACATTTCGTTGATTAGATACAAGCAGGGTAGAGTCTTATCGTGTTGGAAAGATGGCTTGACCTTGTACTAGTATAAAGATAATCACTTTCTTGCTTGTACTTATCTCTCGCTTTCTGCAAATAAAGTTCCACATTATAATAGAAACGTGTATCCAGATTATTACAGTAGGACACTCACTAACTGTATACACTTTCTATGCGTATCGAATCTGTTTTATATGGTGTTTCAACACCATCTCCTGTTTTATAATAATAAAATGTAAGTTTTCGTAAAGATAATATGGCAATTTAAGAATGTAATTAAAAGATACAGCAGTCATATGGAAAGCATTGTTTGTACCACTCATTGTAGCTCCATAATATAAGTTCCACTGTACCCCTGTGAAATTTGTATTCGGGCTTCGTGGGGCTCAGAGAAGCAATTGAACTTCCAAGCTGTAAGTGATTTTGAATATACATGACATGTTGTTACCTGTACAAGGAGGACAGGATAATTACGGTCAAGAATTCTTTTTACCAAATACAGGCAGAAGAATATTCCAAAAGAACAGATATACAGCTTCTCCACATCAACTGCGTTTCACAGCTTGAAGTAAACAAATAGATGAAAAGCCTCTAAACCTTTCTCTAGATTTATGTTTCCATGCATCTAGAAGAGGTTGAAATGCTGACAGCGTTGTTCAAGTTTTCACCAATAGCTAACCCTTGCTTTTGGTATCTATAAAGGAGCTGTTTCACGAAGTAGTCGATTTGGCGATGTTGATGATGTAAATGTGGAAGTGGATTGTTCGTGTTCGCTGATAGTTTAACATAAACGGTTCGATATATACGCAGGTGCAGTGACAAGAACAACATGTCAAGGAAGTTGAAATAAGAGGGTGACACATTCTACTCAAAGAAGAGATACATCGAAAGCTTGATGGAGATTCAACTTATGGTTAATTACCTCTCACTCTGGGTTGGCTAAATCTCGGCTGGGACACTGAGTCCGCAGTAACGATGGTCGGACGTGTACATTCTGGACATAATCAGTTTATTGGTTGCGTTTAAATTTGAATTAATGCTATAAGATATGTATGCATTTTTACATATCGTCTCTAGACTTGGTTATTTACTTGAAAACTAATTTTAAATGTATATTACAGTAAATAATCTAAAAGAATCAAATGCAAAATTGATCAAACTACCGAGTTAACTTTCTAAAGCAAAACAATCAACAATGTAAATAACTAACAGTATATTGCGAAGAATTAGGATCATGTGGATGTTTTTTTAAAAAAATATTATAGACTAAATGACATCTACCATCTGCCTAATTAAAGTTAAAAACTATGTTTACAAAGCTATAATTATTGATGCAAGAATCTAACGCTTGACATTTTAGGAAACATTGAGATGCTCTCTATTTAAAGCAATTTGGCTATTATATGAAAGGCAAAATTATGTTCTTTTGACCACTGACAAAAATTCTATTTTTGCTTATTTTTGATGCAATAGCTAAGCTCTTTAATTTTATTATTTATCCTGAAAAATCAGAAAATGTAAATGATTTAAGAAAGAAATTGCTTCAAAGAATAGTTACTTAGCCGAAACTGACGGTAGAAACCCGCATTTGACCTTCAGCGATACGTCGTAAAATATGCAGTATGATTTTATGTAAAAATTACTGAAATTTTAGAGTTTTGTTAAACTTTCAGAGCATAACACATTGCGCATTGCTAAACTAACTAGCAACAATACTTCTGTAGGCGAACTACGCCATATGCAAGCCTTGTTTTATACTCAGCTACACTTAAAAGTACCATTCTGTTTTTAAAAAAAGCACAGTATTTTGTAAAGTTTTAACCGTGTAGTTAACTTGGTCCTATAGTCTTATTTTCTTTCTTGTAGGCCTGCGTCATGGACCATTGTATGAAAAAGGAGGGGGGTCCAAAACAAATATCAACTAATTTACGCTAATACATGCTGCATCGCTTATCTGCCAAATTAAAGCGAGAGACTGGTAGCCGATGTAGACATTTTCCACACTACCAAATATTCTCTCCAAAAATTCAGATTTGACCAGAAGGAAAGAGGTTAATTGCAAATACTTGAAAGAGCTGGAAATGCTAAAGATTTATCGCTTGCCAATTACTGACCCAAACGCAAGATGAATATTAACTATGCATGAGAATGAAAAAGATTACACATATGTGACGGTTTCGGATTATACATACCGAAATTGACAAATTAGCTTTTAAGACCATTGTTTTTCATCTAAGGCAGTCGTACGATTACTGCCAATATACCTTTGTTAATCCGCCGTCTCAACGGGTGCAACAAATTTAGGCTGGTGCAAATCGAAACCACGCTTTTGGTCAGTTCCTTAAGCAGGTTGGTAACTCCAAGGTTTGCGTTCACTTAATCATTAATCGACATGGCGACTTTGGGTATAAACGCTAAATTATCATTGAATAGGCCACAAACAGGTATTTAGGGAGGTATATCAAACCACGTGGTGCATCTGTATCACCAAATGTCAACGACTGCCTTATAAATATGGACTTTACCTACATTTGCCGATTCAGTAAACGCGGGCTCCAACGTCGATAAAGATTAAAAGATACCAAAAAAAAGAAAGAAACGAAACCTGCGATCTAATCACTTAAACAGTCAACAATTTAAAGTCATATCTACTACTTATTTTTCCAAATTGATGCGCATTGTCAGAGATTGGCGACAAGCGACTTAATGGCCATTTGTTTTGTTTTTAAATCCCTGCAGCATTTTTTTTTTAAACCTGTACGTGACTTGTATTCGTTCCTCTCTTTTAAAGAGAAGGAGAGAGACCGCTGGCATTATGGAAGAGGCACCAGGTGTTCCATTTTCTAAAAAAAAAAAAAATGTTTCAAAATACATCCACTGTAGCTCTTGCTTTTTGGAAATGATGCCTTTAAACGCCCTCTTTTATCTCCTTCCAATTAGTGTAAAAGTGACCCGGCTTTTTGTTGATCTTGGTGGAAGCGAGAGCATTTTTTTTGTCACCCCCGGTTCCTCAGAAACAAAGCCATTGGCCGGACTTCTTTCGTCGAGGGTCGGAGTTAATGGAAACCCGATACCGAAGGTAGCAGTTACCGGCGGCGCGTTAACCTTTGGCAATGAATGCTGCAGCAGATAAACACGAATCACTCTAAAGAAACTACTGGGGAAAAGAATAATTACTTTTTTGACTTTAATTATATTTACGTAGAAGCTGATATTGAACGAACTTCTGCTGGCACACAGTGCGCATGTGTGTGTGTGTGTGTGTGTGTGTGTGTGTGTGTGTGTGTTTGTGTGTTCGTATAAAAGGATATTCGTTCAGATATCAAATAAAATCAAGTTATAATAAACAGTACAATTATTGAAAGTAATGTCCTGCTCAAGAACTACAATTATATGACGTTACCATGCAATTACCTAATCGAACCGTAGTCGCACCAGTTTTCAACAGACTGGTAATTACTTATCACCCCTTTTTCTTTCGCCCATAACAAACCAACTTTTATTTCTTTTATTTTTTTGTTGTATTTTCTTTCTATTTCTAATCATCCCATAGAGAAAAAAAAAACAATGACGTGACTGACACAGGAGAAAACATCCTTATTGTTTCTTTAAATTTATTGGTCTCTCTCTCTCTCTTCTCTCTCTCTCTCTCTCTCTCTCTCTCTCTCCTCTCTCTCTCTCTCTCTCTCTGTACTGACGTCATATCTCTCTGTAATGATGTCACATCTCTCTGTACTGACGTCATCTCTTTCTCGCTATCTCTCTCTCTGTTCGTGCACTGTATTTTACCGTAGAATAACAAAATGTGGATTAAAAGGGCTCAGCATTCTTCTAAAACTGAAGGAATCCATATCTAGGTGGATGGGATCTACTGCCTGTGAGACTTTATTCTGCCTATCTTGGCCAACTATCAGTTTTCTAATAATATCAGGAGTATCTTAATAAGGGCAAATTAAATTTTCCACTTAAACAGACAAAAAAGAAGAAGCACCGCGATACAAGTCAGACTGGTAGATTGTTATTTTTTTCCCCATATTCACCAAATATTTTTAGACGCTGCAGTTATGAAATAAATTCACGGTTCAGTGAAATCATCTTCCAGCTTCAAATAAGACGTTCGAGGTTGAGATCGACATGAGAGAGCTAACTTTAATTTAACCAGTCATCGTTTACCGTGAAATTCGGCCACGTTGAGAAGGGCAAATTAGACCGAGGAATGCCCTTTTCTCCAGTACTGCATCGTTGTTCGGTTATGAGTTTCGTTCATGGTGGTGGATTCGTCATGGTATCGCAACGTCAGCCTTAAGACCGCAAACTCCGCTGTCTCACTGACAGCGGCCCGACCCCGTTGTGCAGTTGCAATGGCGCAGTATTCGAATCAATTGAAGGCCCGCTGTGAGCCTGGGAGGTTGAACCGATAGAGGAACTTTACGTTCAAATCGGCTTATTGAAAAGGAGAGAAATCTTCCGCTTTATAATATTGCTTAACTGACCGAAGATTTTTTTACGACGAGAGGCAGAAAATGACATCAGGAAACGCATCCGCCGTCCGTCGTCGAACAGCACGAGAAGACGTAAAAGAGCGGTCCCTGAGCAGCGAGTCGCACTCGGTATTTACATAATACAACACGACAATAACGAGTCTAAAGCCATCTTTCTTCACTTGTCAGTCTCCACTGCCATTTTAGAAAGTGCTGTGTGATGCTAGTAAATGGAGGAATGTTATAATTAATCGGATGTTCCTTCCGAAAATATCTGTACATTGACGCATCAAATCACTTTCTGTGAAAAAATCTTTAATTACTACAGTAGTTCGAGAAATTTGTCCATGGAAAAACCTGTGACACGTATTCCGAAGTGTACCAAAGCTGCTTGGTACTGTAAGTCGGCAGAACTAATTACAGTCTATGACAAGTCTTTTGCTCTATTCAGTGGTTATTGTATTTGCAGAAGAAAAGAAAATAAAGTTTGTTTTTTTAATTTTAAAATGCATTTTTAAGGTAGCATAGCTATAGTTTTCAAATTCACTATAAACACTATTTTAGTGTTGTTTTGTGTAGCACTGCGTTGAATTCTCTAAGTTAGTTTTGCAGACAATTTTCTGAAATTTATCTGAAATATTTACAAGTCACATTTCCAACACCATCATAAATTCAGAAAATGATACGTAATTACCTTTACAATTGTAGATATTTATCAATGTTGAAAATGTTTTCTGAAGATTTTATAAAAAGTAATACTTGCAATCGAATTACCACGCATTTTTGTGTGGGGGAGCTTTACTCTGAATTAGAGTTTAAAATACAGATTTGAAAAATATTCCGTTTCCTAGGTAACAGCAAGAAAGCTAAACGGGAAAGGTCGCGTGAGTGAAGTATTTCATTTCTACGCTATTAAGACTCTAATTTACAGCTGAAATTGTCATTACGATTTTGAACATTGGAAGACAAAAAAAGACGAAGAATCAAACTCACCCCAGAACTAAGACCAAAAAAAAAATAAACAAACAAAAAAAAAATATATTTATTTTAAAGCTGAACTCGAACTTTTTTTTTTAAAATCGTTGACAGCTTTTATTTTTGAAGATCCGAAAATTGGAAAGCGCAACCAGAAACTCAGAAATAATCTCACGACATACGAAAACTTACAAACCTCAGTCAAGAATATTTTCAGTAAGTTGAAAACTCTCATTTTAAATTTTACTAATTTTTAAGCGTAATATATTCGAAAATAAAAAAAAAATAAATTCAAAAGTGCTGGGGTTAAGGAAATTAAAGATAAAGCAAAGATTGACATTTCGATAAAAAAAATACATTGAAATAAAGAAAATTGTCCATCGTACATCCGAAAATTTCCAAGCAACCGGATTATATATGAAAGATCAAATCAAACCAAAAAAAACTTGTAAGAAGAAGCATAACGAATTCTACCAGAGTAATAGCAAAAGTTCGGACTTTAACTGATAAAGATAATATAGACATTTATATTGCAATCTGCGTATTGCCGTTACAGGATTGATCTTCTTCACTGACAAGTGACTATAACTGCGCATCAGGTTAATTAATCTCTTTTCATTTTTTTAAAAAAAATCAGAACTGTCCAAAACTTCCTTTTATCAACGAAAAACGTCTTTCAGTGGCTCTTTTGCTTCGTCTGGCTGCAAGTTGTCGTTGTTTTTTTTATTCTCTAAGATAAAAAAAAAAAAAATGTTCATCAGTAACCGCCACATCTATAAAGGCCGGTGATATCTGCAAAGCCTGGAAACAAAGGTATGTGAAGCGAAATTAGAACCGTTTCGGAAAGTTCTGTGCTACAAAGTCAGCAGCTTTGTCTGGAGTAAATCCGTTTTACACCAGAATAGTAAAAAGGCTACTCTTTTTGTGGAAAATATCTTTTCAAGTTCGGTTACTCGCCAGTGATTCTTTTATTGTTTTAGACCGTGCATCGAGAATTTTTGAGGCCTATACATACATTTAAACTTCTCGAATAGTAAAAGTTTTGATTTTTAAGTGTTCAGCTGCACTTAACAGATTATTCTAACTTTTAAATATCTGATGTTTAATAAAAACCAAGAAGATGCGAGATCGTTGTCTTCTGGTCTTTGTGCGAGTACCTACTGTGCTATTCTGCTACAGTCGATAATTATACTGTACATTTAATAATTTCTTGAAAATTACCCGCGGCCTATAGGAATGTATAGTGCTTACACCTGAGGCTGCCCGCAAATTCTGTCAAACGCATTCTTTAATCAATGCTTAGCACGGTAAAAAAGAAGAATAAATAAATAAATAAATAAAATTCTTTAGGACCGGATTTGGTTCCAAAACCAAATTTACCAGAAACCCTAACGGCAATAATTTTTTTTTGGTATACATTTTTCATATATCACTTCCCATTTCTTTTTTTAAAAAAAAAAATCACCTGATTTCACTGTGGTGTAACAAATTCCTTAATGCACTGGCAATGTCATCAGTTTGTCTATTGACCAGCGATGTAGATTTTGAGTTCGGAATGGGTGCAAAAGGCTCCTTTGGGCGATTTCAATATTAACCTCTTATTGTCATGAGATTACATGTTTCTCACCCTTAAAATGTTCGATCGTTCGCATCAGTGATCTTTGAAATTGGGAACATATACATCAACTGAATCTCATTTGCTGAAGTATCTTGTTTTCTCACACTAACAAACGTCGTCTCAAAACGTGCGTGTGTGTGTGTGTGTGTGTGCTCTACAATCATGGTTTTGAAAATTTTCCATTACTTATTTAGAGAGCTATTGGCAAAATATAATTTGTTTTGTTGTTGTCACGGTTAAAGAAAAGATGATTCACTAGTCTTCCAGAAACATTTAAAGATCTTATGAATCATTTTATTGTTATCCTCCTGTTGTATTACCAGACCACTGAAGTCTGAACAAATTTCGCCCGTCGTACTCTTCTATGTCGCCCGTAGGTACATAAATTTTAAAAACATATTTGTAATAAGCTTCATTAGCGGTAACGTTTTTCTCACAAAGAAATTTTGAAGTTTATGATAAATTTTAATTTAGTCCGTATAAGCTGAAAGCCATTGCGCTGACAAAATCATAAATCCTATTTTGTGGAACTGAAATGGCATTCATGGTTAAAAAAAACAAAAAAAAAAAAAACACCGAATTTGTAGGGAAAGGGATTTACGGAGATTTATTTTGATGACTGGCCAGGATTTTCACCCTCTTTCCTTTGTGTTGTACGAATGGTAGGGTTGGTAAACCAGCTTCCATGAAAATACTTGTCTCTTTGGGTGGATTACTATTGGCATAAACAAAACAGAAGTTCCACTTGAAGAACTTTAAATAATGGCCCAAATAGTACCAACTGCATCATGGCAGAAAGATGCCATAATTCGTAATGGCTTGCAGATGGTTTAATGAAAATTATTGTGCAAGGTGTTGTCCACTGTCTGTAGACTGAACATCCGAATTCTCCGGAGAAAATGAGTTTTCTGAAACGTAGGGAAACCAGCCAGTATCTGCGATGATCACTGGAATCGACTAATGACATTGCGTGGAGTAAGAAGATATTTGCATCTACATTGTTCTTCATTTGTACAAATCCAATGCTGTGGAAATAACACTTGATCATTCTCATGGATACCGGCCGGCACAGGTTCTACCACATTTATAGTTTTGTGTAGGGATTTAGTTTTCACACAATAGAAACTTCTGGTCTGTTGGATTTGGGCATCCAGGATGCATATTAACGGTTTTCTTCCGCCTTCCGCTTTCTCTCGAACTGGAAAACATCGCGTTAGAAGACGACAGAAAGAAAAAAAAAGCCGGTTCTTTATCAACGCCCAGTTGCCAAGAAATACCTTCTTTTCAAACTCTTTCAGTCCTGTTAACCGGTCTGTTTCTGACATAGCTGACTGCGAACAGATAACCGTTTTTATACACTGAAACTATGTGCTTGTCATGTGAATGGAATAGCATATACGAAGTTTATTGGCAGTTTTTTTACTTAAGTAAACTATGTGTATAAACACTGACTGTTATAATCATGGACTCAATAATAAAACAATTCATCAAGCATAATGTAGATATATAATAATATACACGTATCTGTGGTCGCTCCTCTGTTGCTAAGGATGGTGAGTATATATACACACATATATAGACGTCGACGTAAGTTAAAAACCAGCAGATTAGTTTCTATATTCACCGCATTCAGTTGCTGCATCTATAAAATATACGGTTGAGTGAAATATCGTCAGGGCTTTTATTGTATTCCTTCTCTTTTAACAAAAGGTCTCGAGCTTTTAGCACGTTTTTGTAGCACGTGCAAGTGGCTTGGAAAAAGAAGGTACGATATCACCATCTACACACGCGCTACGGTGTGCATGTATATACGGTGCAGTGGGCCCACGACTGCCTCCGCTCCGCGTGTCGGATACTTCACAACCAGTGTCAGGGATGACAGACGGATGGCGATTTAAAAAACACCGGGTTTTTTCCTGCAAACTTTTCACGCAGCAGCGGCGTTCGAAAAACCGTCTTTGACAGGGGCGCGTGAAGCGACGACGCCTGGAGAGGGAGGAGCATCTATTCTTGAAACGAGGCTCGAACCACCACCACCCACCCACCCACCCATCCCTTCGCTAGTGTCGCTGACCGGAAGAACCATCTGGAGTTCCGACAATAGGATGGCTGCCCGGAAGAACTTTCAGGTGACTGCGCGGTTACGTCAACACGGCAGTCGCCCTGTTAAAAAAAAAGTTCAAGGTGTCAAAGCAGCAGAAGAGAAGGTAGAATTATAAGAATATGGAGGACGGTGCATTAGAGCGACAAAAGTTGATTTACCATGTCCTGGATCGATGGTTGATCGCGAAGTTTTCATTTCGTCATTTAAAAAAAACAATAATAAAGTTTTCCACCCGTCAGACTATTCCATTGTCTTTCTATTTGGGTTTTTATCTGAAAGTTTTAAAACCTGATGCGCTATAATTGTACAGTAAAAACGTATGGATAGTGCGAGGCAAGTGACACCGATCGTAAAATAGCAGTATCACTGAGGTAGACGTTACTCCGATCGACCCATTAAGGGTTAATTCATTCTTCAGCTTCGAGATTTTATCTCAATTTTAAGATTCGCATTTTTTCGGCAAATATTGCATCTAAGCATGAAGTGATTTGCAGTAAAAACATCTTTGATTTAAAAAAAAAAAGTCTTTACAGAATTCACTACCGATTTACATGAAATCCTGGCGTTCAGATAAGATACAATGTTTTTCTTTTCACTCTATGATACTCCAGGAGAGATATTTGAAAATAGATACTTACTACTAATAATAATAAAAATAATAATACCACTTCCGGGTATTTTCTTTTCCTAAATAGCGTTTTCTTGCTGTTATTTTCTTTAGTGAACAGTTATGTTAATAACTTTCTGTTAAGTTATCACTACTGATGTTTTCAGATAAGTATTTACATATTTTAACAGTTTTATAACACATTTATAAGTACGCAGAAATACTGTAAACAGAAAGGATAACTTGTAAGATTTTGAAACAACACTGAGCTCTAGTTTATTAAAACAAAAGAAAAAATTCGCATTGCAATATGTACCAAATCCTATTACAAACGTACTTTTATATCATTGTTTGGACGTCAAAAATTACTTGTTTTTATTGTCTATGAAAGAAAATCAGAATTATCACATTTTATATCACGTACTTTAGAAGAATTTCTTCTCGATTTCTGCGATATTGATTACCAAACCAGGAAATAAGACTATGCCATGTAGACATTTTACTGGGGGATTTGATGCCAGTTTCTTTGTGTTCTCTTTAATCGAATAAGATCAATATTATGGATAATAACCAAAAAGCAACAACAAAACATCTACTTATAGAAAAAAAAAGTTGGTAAAGAAGATTTTTTATAAAATTCTACAAGAAACGAAAAGCTAAGTGTTATCAGTATCTTATGACAGAATTAAATAAATTCGTTTTACTAAAAATGACAACTGAATTGTAAACAAAATCTAGGTTTAAAAAGATATATATATATATTAGTTTGAGCCAAAATGGTTGCGATGCAGTTGCCATGCGTACACGCAACATTTGGTGATTCTTTCAGTTGAATTTCGTTCCAGGAAGTAACCATTTTATAGCAAATCTTATAGCCGTCCGTTTTATCGCCAGTGGCTGGGAGAAGCATAAAATCTACATTCTGACAGTATTCAGTTACCTTGGATGAGTAAAACAAGATTTCTTTTGTTCCATTTCGTCTACAATGCATCCAGGAGCTTTTGTATGCTTGTCGCCTTTCTTATAAAATTCGACTGTTCTGCGCTTGATATGATGGTCACGGTTTGCTGACTTCTTTTCTGGTTTTAAAATTGCATCGAAAGCAAAAGTAGTTTTCTGAACTACCTATAAAATATTCATTATCTTCTTGCTTCACATAACCCTGACTGAATGAATTGAGGACAGGCGAGCGAACCTGTTAATGACTGGTGTACGAGGAACGGTGTTAGCTGCCAAATAAAATTATTGTAAAGGTAAAAGAAACACCCTGTATCATCTTCTGGATCCTCTTGCAGAGTGTCTTTAAATCAGGCTCATATAGCTTCACGTTGTATCCACGACTACTACCAAGTGCCTGCTTTTGAATGCTTCGAATTGTCACGCTTTATAAGTTTTTCTTCAGAAATCGTGTATTCTCATTTTAGTTTCAAAGTCTCAATTTTTTTTTTAGTTTTAACCCTTTTACCATTAACCACGCGGAAAAACTACGAAGCGGTCTGCATCTTACTACATTAACGCAACGTCATTGTACAAATTCAGCAGGTTTATCAAGCAAAATCAGAGAATATTAGGGTGATGTAAAACGTTCGTCCCAGACTCTTCTACTACTATTAGCTGCCAAAGTGAGAACTTTCTGGAGATGCACAAGAATGGAGATAATTCCAGTGATTATTGACTCAGCTGGCTCAGTTAACAAAGGAGTTAAAATATGGTTGTGGGCAACTGACACGGGTGTCCAACCTAACGCCATCAGTCAGAAGAAGCATCGCCATTACGCAAGCAGTATCCAGTTCTGATACCGACAAAATCATTAAGCTCGTGTTTGCCACGGGTGTCGCGCCACCCGTATTGAAACTATACGGGTGCAGAAAGAATTAGAAACTGAATAGGCTATAAAAAAATGAGGCAGCAAGAAAGAAATAAATAATAAAGAATGGTATCAAAATCATTACAATAATAAAATGTCGATGTAACCATTCGGTAGATTCCATTTTCGCCAGCTGTTTACCAGAAATGTCTCACTAGATGAGACCTAATGGGTAATAACCAGGAAAGTCCATTTACAAACACCTAAACGATGCGGCTTTTTGAAGAACTCTGTCCAATAAAGATTAACTGTAACGTAAAGAACGACGACTACCAGTAGTTAATAGTTATTTCAAACCCAGCTTTACAGTAGCCGTAGTACTCGGACATCGGTAAGTTTATGCTAATTCAGCGTTCATAAGTAAAGTGTCACCGATGTTTCGGCTCTCGGCAGTTACACAAGCAGGGGCCAAAACCCCAACGATTTCAGTGTGGGGGAAGAACTTGCTGGGAAAAAAACCAAACAAACGCATCCTGGTAATGGCAACGCAAAAAAGCAGGGAAAAATGCGCTGATGGTGGGGAGGGGAGACACCCAGCAGAGGTAGGATATACCGGGAAACGTGTACCGAGGCCGTCAGAAAGACGATAATCTCTACGATATTTTGTTGTATTAACGGTAAAATCATTTACTTAAGAAAGTTGTTTTTTTTTTTTATTTTACCCAGATGAAAATATTTGTAGAACTTTCCTGTAAACGAAACCAAACCCCATTGTAAAAGCAAATAAATCAGTTTCGTAAACAAGTTACTGTACAAAATAAAAACAAAGAAATATAAAGAGACGAGAGCATTTCTAATTGATGTCAATTGTGCGCTGAGAAGTTTAGTGAAACAGACGTCCAGACGTTTGTGCTGAGGTTTCGGTATACATTACGCGTTAAAACGTAACACCATCACAAAGTAGATGTCTTGGGAGATTCTTCTGATGGTTTCATATAGCTTATGTGCGCCATTTGTCAGTAAGATTATGCTATATAAGAAATCGACCAACGTCAGCATTGGATAGCATTCGTTTCTGACAGTGCGACAGCTCACCATCAGTACTGGCACTGTGATGAATGACCATTGATTTAGGAATTAGCGCGTCCAAGGCAACAACAAGGAGGGTGCAGTTCGTCGTGAGATTTGCATTCAGATACGTATAATTTGCGATAATGAAAGAAATAGATGGACAACAAACAGTAGGATCTCCCCTGAATATAAGCGATTTTTTTTCTTCGTCTTAACGAAGAACTGAGGTAAATTCGAGATTTCACTTAAAATGATTGTAAATTTTCCGCTGGTCATCATCATTAAAATGATACAAAGATTCAATAAATAGAATTCACGGTTTACTCAGAGTATAATTTCAACACACACACACACGATTAAATGGATGGATGTGTCATAAAATTGACATACGTTTTAAAAAAGTTGCTAGGAGAACCGATACTGGTGATTCCATCTAATGAGCTCGCTTTAATGAAAGGGCCCATTGGTCCTGACTCCAGAAAAATAGCAGCTTGATTCTGCAGTTTAACGACGACAGCGGTTTTAGGAATATTTATCAATTGTTCATAGTTTATACTAAAACAAGTCAAGGTGGTTAGGGTACCAGGTCCAGAGGAATTTCTGTCCGTTTTGAAGAGTAAGGGGAATCACAGAAAACGTGGCTGGTGATTGCAGAGAATTAGTATAAGATAAGGTAAAACGCTATAATTAAATGCAGAAAAAAAATTCGAACGAAAAATGTAGACCCTTTTGCTTCTATTTTCAAGACCCTGAGCAATCACCATTGTTTAATTTGTAAGGGAATACCCGACTTTTCAAAGTGACAAACTTAGCAAAAACATGGACAGAGTACTGATACAGAACATTATTTCAAAGATAACTATAACCTAACTAAATGGCATAGCGATGGGATGGCTTGTAGCATCTCTTTTTTTGCCAACATCTTCCTAAGATCTATAAAAGATACATTTTATGTACAGTCAAAACATACCGATTTTTTTATATTCCCGTTATATCGACAGAACAGTTGTCGTATTTTCGTCAGTTAATGAAGCTTAAATATTTCAGATTGCTCAACAACGTATTTATTTCAGCCTTACTATGGAGACAGGAACTGATGGGAAAAGTTCCAGCTCTAGATAAGTAACGGAAATACGATGGAGCAGGAACTGTAAACATTCATTTATGTCCAAAACCTACTTTTAATGATATTCTTATGAAATGCTCCAATTTTGTTACCATTTCATTTTTAAAAGATTTTGTTTCCATCTTGATGTTTTAGAGCTTTAGAATCTTTTTTTCGTACTCTATACTTGATCATCAAAGCAAAGCTTAAAAAAATTTTTTTCAATGTTGAAAACTTTCGCTCTTTATTTATTGGAATTTTTTTTAAAAGTTTACGAGTAAAATGCTTTACTTTGAACCCATCATTCACACAGTTCCTAATTTTACAATATATTTGACTATTCCAGACTTGAACAGTCAAAGTTTGAAAACGAAAAGAAAAACAACAAACATATTTCATTAAAATTACTTCAAATCTATTTCCTCAAATGTGTTTGAGATTTAGTTTTTGAACGACTTTCAGAATTGAAACCTTGTTTCCTTTTAAAGGCAGGAATTAACTTTAAAAGATCTAACGCTGTACAGGAAATTAATTATCAGAAATGCAATTCCATATACATCGGAAAAAACGATTTAATTTATTTAGATGCAATTTGGAAACAATGTATCAAGACTTGAGAGTCCAGCCTTACTTAAAACAATGTTTGTAGAGTGCATATGGGTGATGACAGAATTCTGGCCAGTGTACTTCTTTCAAATTAGGGGTTATGAAACACTTATTCATAATTCTATAAAACATTTATTTAATGAACAAAATCAATCTACTTTTCTATCCACGTTTAATCAAAATAAAAGTTTTCTTTACTGGCAGTAGTCAAGCACATAAGTATACATTAAAGAAAATTACGACTGTATGCAAGCGAGTACCTGTTACTTCAAAGTTGTCGAGGTATTTTAGATTGAATTTTGTCTCTTTTCTTTTGATAATTAACTTTGTTTATTTCTCAGATTTTTAATATTTCCAAGTAGACCTTGTTCGTGATTTCTGGTTTCTTCTTAAATTTTGCTTTTAGATGCAGTTCTCATCTTCCAAACAAAAATAGCAGTCTTCAATAAGACGTCTGCAAACGTTTGTGCAGGAGTATAGTTTGAGCTGGTTAGTATTCCAATTACTAGCCAGAAACTGTACTGGAAGAACGCGATAACGCCATGCTTTCGGTAGATCCAAATTTATCATTCATAAAACTAACTTGCTTGGTTGATAATGTGCAAAAGGCGTGATGATGTGATAATGAAGTAATTAATGATTTGTATGTTCGAATACACGGGTCGTAAGACTTTTATTGTGAATTGAGCTGACACATTGCATTTTCATTAGAATATCTGAAATATCAGATGACAATGTTTTAGTTTGGTTGGGCAAACACCCTGATAAATGGATGCAGACCAAAATTAGTCTCTAACGGATGTGATATGTATATAATGGAAATCTAGGTGAGCATGTATAACTAGCGAGCTCTATCTCCATGCGAAGACCAGGAAGATCCCGTGGTCTTTCTCAAGTTTGCCTGAGGCAATGTTATAGGTTAATCCTGGTGTGACCAAAGTCAACCACAGACTGTGCAAACCTTCACCACTGCGCATGTCAGGGATAGGTCAGAGCGACCCTGAAGACTTCCAGAAGACATACCACGAGAATAACGCGCCATTAGTCGACACGTTTCTGCTCATGGCTTTCAAGATTCCGTCGCTGACCGCTTTTCATGCTTCAAAAATTAACCAAAATATACGAAAAACCCCGACGTCTTCCCATTGAATCAGCCGCAGAGGTTGGGAAGCAGGTAAGAAACCACTTCCGTTCAATAAGAATACGAAGCTTCGAAAGGATAACGTCCGACGAGATTCTCAGGAATTAGCGGCCTAACCTCTTCTCCTATTTACGTCTGGTTGTCGCACCGGCGTTTTCAGCTAAGAGTCAAAGTATGGAAATAGAAGTGTCACCGTATAGGATGATGTACACCGTGGGCTGAAAGACAAAATCTGTTCGTCGAAGGGCATCACACATTACCAACTTAAAGACACACCGTGAACCATTGTGTCAACAGACACAATGAGGTTTAATTACCATATTCACACTTCGTGTGCGCATCGGCTTGTAGAAGAATCACGAAAATTCAGAATCTTCTCTGAAACGAATACGATATAACTTATGGTGGGCAGTTAGACCGTTAACTGACAGAAACCCGGCCTGTTTTCCGCAGATACGATAGAATCAAAGGCATCTTTTTGACAGGAATATTAAAGAATCGTGACACAGATTTCCGTTGATTCAGTGCTAAGCAATAGAACTCTTCATGCCGTAAAGTTTCGTTTGATCTTCACAACATATTCTACTGTATATTCTTGTCTTTATTTTTATTTTGCTTTGCAACAAATCAACATACTGTCGTAACAATGGCTTGCCAAATTATGACGGAGTCCCCTGCATACAAAATACAGAAGCGCCTGCAAGCACACGCAACCATACTATATATCAGTAAATAAACAATTTCTGTTATTGTATTCTTCAATAAACTAAACAAATTTAGATTTCGTAGTATTATGTTAAAAGTGATCGGTCATTGTCGTTATTACTACTATTTTGCTAGCTTACACTTTACTTTTTTTGATAGAAAAGCTCACCAATTAGTCAAAAAAAGAAGTAGCAAAGATCAAATGGACAGCATACTATAATTCTCATAAAGTTAATACCGTTATTAAAGCTTCCATCAAACAACCCATACATTAAACCATTACCTGACTTGAGAAGAACAGTGGCCATTGTAAATTAAGAATATGACGCAAATGACTTAAAGGTCCAGTAACTCAATCTTGGTGTATTCTCCAGTTCGATGGTACTGTGGAATACGTTTCTGGCAAGACTGTCCTTGAAATACACATTTGAAACAGACTGACTTTGACGTTGATCTACTTCACTCTAACAAAATCAGTTCAGCAAAAAAAAAAGGTTGAACTGAACATTCAAAAAGAAGTAAAACGCGTACATCAAGAAGGCAATAACTGGTAGCTGGTAACTGATTTTGAGTATATCTGTCTAAAATTAGTTAAAATATCGTCATTATAATTATGGTAATTATAATAACGATATTTGTTTATTTATATACTGGAAGCCATATTTTTACTCATCAACGAAATACATATTTCGTATATATGATCAGATAATTAATACATATAGTTACATTCGTATTCGCATATGATGGTCATATAAAGAACTCGTGACAAAGCTTGTTATAATAAGCCACTATTGGAATAAATACACTATTAACTGTTTGATAATTATATAAATAAATACAATTTAAAGATGATAAGTAGTCTTTTCTTTCAGAAACGTAGGGATTGCCATCACTAAGAATATTTCTTATAGAAAGTTAAACATGAACTATACTAAATTAAAGAAAAGCATGCTAAATGTATTTGTAGTCATATCGCTGAACAAAATGAACTTGCAAGTCTTCCTCATTCCCTAAAGTTAATCATGATTAAAGGGAAAAAATTTTAATATAGCGGTAACAACACTGACTCGCATTTCTTCAAAGCCGGAATTTTTAAAAGCGCTCGTCATGTCTTTTTTCTTAAATATCAGTCCTCAAATTAAAATTGCGGAAACTCTCTCTGTTTTTGAGGTATGGGTTGAGACAGCTGTCTCCTGTTTAATCCGTAATGCTTTCTCCAGATAAAGCCAGTAGGTTTTAAACCACTGACGATATGAGCGAACATGAACAGGATAAAACCCCGGGTCAAGGAATCAACGAAGAGCTTTTATCAACGCATCGCGTATCGAAGAGAAATGATTACTCTATTGGAGAACCCTGACAAAATTCAACGTGGCTATGATAAGCAAAGAAAATTTTCTGAAATTGTCCTGCTCTCCTTCTAAAACACTTCTAGGATTTACTTAATCAATGCAAATAATCGAGCTTTACCGTAACTACTCTAATTTACTAAAGATGGTACTTTACAAAATGCAAGAAACAATTTCCACATATATTTAGGGACGTGTGTAAATTTATTTAATTATCCACTTATTCTATGATGTAAAAGAAAATACAAATACGTTTGTTCCTTAAAATTTAATCAGTCATTGTCTGAAACTTGTGGATAAAGCGTAAAGGACGTTGCTTTGCTAAAAGATGTGTTATCATTATTTACATGGTATCTAATACCTTTCGAATTTAATATTATGTAAATTACGCGCATGCGTGGGATTTTGGTTTTTCATGTCATTAAAGGTAAAGGAAAGACGACATCACGACCAGAATTGGTTAATTTTTTCTAAGTAAATGCAAAATGATATTACAACAGTTTTGTGGTAATAGGTTATAATTAGCTTAATCAAAACCTTTAGGTTAGATGAAACTTTTCATACCTTCTTTTAAAAAAAAATCTAGTACAACAAAACACTTCTCATCAGGACTCTTTGGGAAGTTAAAACGATTTTTTGTTAGAAGAAATTTAACTTTACTTTTGATATTTTTGGAAAACTTTAGAAATTGGTTAGGTTTGATTTCTGTCGATCGGAAACCATCGGGGGAAAGTTCCAAGTTAACCTTTAAAAAATATTCAGTGAATAGCGAATGAGTTTAACGTACATTAGCACCGGAGGAGGATGTCATCAAAGAAATATTTGCGAAATTATACATATTACCTTGAAAAAAACTCAAAACACCCATCGATTTAGAATAAATTTCAAGGTATCCTTTCAATCTAAAGTACCTGACAAAAACGTGCCTGACGAGGATTTTCTTAAGAATGCATCCTACACGGTCTTATTAAGAACTTTTAAATGACAATTTTTTCCTGTTTATGAAACTTACGAAACGACTGGGGTTCTGCAGAACAAAATAAGAAAACGTATACTCCGGACAACCCAGGTCTGTGACGATCCATGCGCCGCCTCAACTGATTCTCAAACTGCCTACAGGATGTCGAATCTGAATGGCTTTCGCCGTGCTTGTTCACTAAGTTTTCGGGGGGGATAGTGATAGAAGAACATTAACGAAATGACGGTCGCATTTGGAAAAAGGTGGTAGGACAGAAAGCTCTCCTTAAACGGCACAATTCATACATTTTGTCAGACGGCTTGGCATAAAATCCAGTGGCAAACATGAGAGATTGAACAGGGATGAAGGGTAGAGACTTCAAAACAGGTCCCAGACCCGATGGCACAAATCCATACTTTCGTTCGTGTTCAGGACAGAATCTAATTTGAATAACCTCAGCACCAAAACGCCAATCAGTGAGCGAGGACAGCCTTTCACGCGAGTGTTAACTCTTTCATTACTGGCTGAAGTCAGGGCGGATAATTCTTGCGAGACGTGTATTGTGTGGATTTTCGTAAGTAACGCACCCGATGCTTGTATTGTGCAGTTCACCAAAGTTAACCTTGATTTGCATCTGATGCCTGTCTGAAATGTCAAGCAGAATATAATAGATTCTGTCGCTCCCTTAATTAAAACGAAGATATTTCTTTCTAACGACGGACTAATTGCCCAGTTTTATAACAGAACTTGATTTTGAGTCACAGCATCCATTGAACTGATCTACGGTTGTCTTGCTCCCCGTTTCAAGTTTATATATTTCCTTTGGAAAACAAGAATATCAGTGAACGAATAATCTGTAAATTATACTTTTATGGATTTAGCCTTCTACATCTCAAAGTCGAATCTGGCACGATGGGTTTCTAAACGCTTTCTGCCATTATTCTGGCGACTCTAAGTCTTACTTTCGTAGTAAACGTTTGTGCATTTAACAGTAAAAACGTACAATTATTAATTATTTAAAGTTACAAAATGTTCCAGTAATTTTGTGTAATGAATTAAATCTCAAGAATTTGCATTAACTGAATTAACTGATGTCTGACGTATATATATATAGTTATAGATTCGTAATCTACGACAGATATGATTTATAAAAGTACAACAAAACTGTTTTAATACAAATTTAGTTTTATTTTATAAGAATAAAATCCAAAGGTGTCAGGGCGATAATGGCTAGAATGATTTTATAAGCAGTATTACAGATAAGAAATATTATCGAACAGTTATAGCCGGCCATTAGATTTAATACATGGTAGATGCTTCATATATATATATTTTTTTTGACAAGCGAGGCTGAACTAGTAGTTAGAGATACATTTTAGCTTAGATCTGCAGCACTGCTTACAGGTGGGTTAGAGTGACACAAGGCTGAGCTTCGGTTGATTCTGATAAGGCCCATTACCTGGTTGACGCATGAAGTATGGCAAGAGACGTGGTTGGCACTGTGTGGAGAATGATTGATTTCCGAGTATGTAAAGATTTTCGGTTCTGCGTTTCAATGTTCAGATGCCATGCAGTCAGCGTTATCTATAATGACCCCACCGACACCTCCGAGTGTTGCCTGGCTATGTAGGTAAACAGAGCCGCTCTCATTCTGCAGAAAGGCAAGTGCGCAAAGGAAGATGAAGATGTCTGGAAAGATGCCTCAGTATAAAGGTCTGATGCAGAATCTTGGAAAAGTGTTTCTAACCGCTAGATCACATGGTCCATTTGAAGGATGCGTAGATGAAATACATATCAGGAAAATTTCCTCGGCCAAATGATGAAAATTCATTGGACTAGACGGGAAGCGAGCCTTACAACTTTCTTGGCCATAGGTTTCTTCTGATATTTTGACAATAAGTTCTAAAGAACTCTATTTTTCTTTTCAAAAATATAGCCATATTCGGCATAAAAATACTTCGCTTATACGGTTAAGCTCAGCTTGCCCGGTGTTGTGAACTTTCTTGAACACTGCACAAGTATCCTCAACAGACACCTAGGGCGACAGTAAATTCTGTTCGTTATCTTCTTGATCAGCTTCTCAATGCCATCACATTGAAGAATCTGGTGTCTAGAAATAGAAAATAAGCTGCATAAAACAAAAGAAAAGGAATTTAATATAATATTCACCAAATCTTAGTAATATTTTATATCTGGAAACAGATTATAAACGTGAGCAAACTTAAGCAGGAAGAAGTAGACTTTCCAACTCTTATTGCTAGAATTTTCAGTGATGTTTTCAGTAATGCTAAAATGAGAATGAATATATATATATATATAATTTTTATAAATACAATATAAAATGTCATTTGAACTTATCTTTATTACACTGAGATAATAGAAATGGCAATCAGAATTACAATCAGTGCAAAGCAGCTGTAAATGTTGAAAGAGGAAATCCAAACGGTGAGCCAAGCCATGTTATGTAACAGATTTCTATTACTTCTTTTTTAAAATTCATGACGTGTTTTCGTGAAGGGGGAACTACATTATCTTAGTACTCAAGAATCTATTAAAGTCTAGTAATGAATGAAACAAAATGCTACAGGTGTAAAATGCGTGAAAATAAGATTTCACCTTTTTTTGCTGAAACTCGATCAGTAAGGCCAGGTAACGATTATGCCTATATTCAACTTTCTTGCGATTATAACCCTACGATTTTGAGTTTAAGAACTTATTTTACGTAAATAAGAAGCACATTTATTTTCAGGATTTACCATTATTACAATTCCGATATATTACCAATAAGAATCTATAGGTTTTTCAAAAATTAGTATCGTATTAAAAGTTAAATATCAGATGAAAGTTTTAATAAATGGACCTTTATATCAATATTTGAGGAAAATGTTGGCATCTAAGCATTGATCGGTTGTGGAATTTTTATTGAAAGCGAATAAAGACATTAAGATTTTTATGAAGATGGGTAATTTCCTATAATACATCTGTCTTTCAAGTTAATTGCTGTGAGAGTAAAAGATGAAATTTAGTCATCTTTTGAAACACTTCAGATTTAACGTAAATGATGAAAATAAAGTGGAGTAGTTAGAGTAATTTCAAGATGATGAAATGTTTTGTAATAATTTGTTTCTGTATTGCATTATTTAAAAAACTCATATACAAAATTATGCATACATGAAAACACACACACACACACACACACACACACACACACTAGAAATTTCTATTAAAAAATGAAAGAGAGAAATAATCTTTCTAACAGGGTATAATTTCTAACATTAATCAAAATCCTGTTTTACTAAGATTTACATTTACATATTTTTACCCTTTATACGATGGAGTTTTCTTACAATTAGATAAATTGCATATAGATTTTCCGTTCAGTTCACAGTAACGATAAGTGAAAAACTATGTAACAGAATAAAACACGGTTTCCCCTCAACTCTTACCACAATGGTTCTCTTTTGACTGTCGTTTCCTAGCTCTTAGTTCTACTTCGTACAGGCTTTTTAAATAAATACATCTGAAAATCAGAATGCAACGGGTCATAAATAGAATCTGGTATACACTATTTTTATGTGAGGAAATTTTAAATATATGTTATTCTTTTACGATAAGAAGCTGTAAAATCTTCAAAAGTGAGTTATATATATATATATATATATATACAAAATTAATCTTTCTGTTAAATCTGTGAAAGTTAAAATATAAGCAACTTTAAGTATGTATACTTCACTCTGGATGGATCACAAAAACTTCAAAATATGGCATTTAACTGATATTAAATATGATAAATAAATGATGGACGTATGCCTTGGAATGATGTGTCTCTGTTTTAGTCATTAAAGATTTTTTCCTTCCGTTTATAACGCATTTTTGTTGCTGACTCCTGACTCAGCTGTTTATTTTATGTAAGTGAAAAAGTTTATTTTGCAGAAGAGTTAAGGGCGAACATTTTAAAAGAAAAACCCGGACCCGTGATTGGGTTAAAATAAAGCACGTTAGTGTGTCTATAGGTCAGCACTGGCAATGTATTTTTTTCTCAATGCCGGTCTGTCTGAGTATTAAACATCTTTATTGATTTCTGCTCGACTTTTCAATTAGGTCT
Source organism: Nautilus pompilius (assembly GCA_018389105.1). NCBI lineage: Eukaryota > Metazoa > Mollusca > Cephalopoda > Nautilida > Nautilidae > Nautilus > Nautilus pompilius. The sequence goes on from JACATO010000338.1 coordinate 483,154, forward strand.
GGTCAGTAGCCAAACGTTTGAGTTACGCTTGTTGTGTTTCGGGTCGAAACATTTTCGCTCATTTTTAGGGCCCAGAACAAAAATTGATGGTTAATGGTCTCAAATGAAACTACAAGAAAGGTAAACGACGTATTTAATAAAAAGCTTTTATGATGCACAGTAAAAAAAAAATCGTTTGAACGTAGAGAAAAAAGAAAAAAGCTTGGTAAATGCATATAGCCAAAAACACAAAAAGCTTTCAATAACAATAAAATGAAAAAAAAACATAACTAAATCGCAATTGAGCCTAGAATTAAGTAGAAAGGCCAGTAGTGAGAGAGAGAGAGAGAGAGAGAGAGAGAGAGAGAGAGAGAGAGAAGAGAGAGAGAGAGAGAGAGAGTGTGTGTGTATATATATATATACATATATTACATAGCACAAGAATAGAAGAATGCAAAGCTTTGTTTTTCGCAGAAACACTTTTTGCATCATACATAGATGGCGTTCGTCTTTGTTGTCATTACTGTGTGGTCAAGAGCAGCATATAGGTCCTTCTTTTCCTGTTCTAGTTGGTGCTAGTGCGTGTTGGTTTATCTATCCCTGAATATTCTGCACCACAGTAATCATTCCGTGTTTCTCGGCACCCTCAGATCTAGTTTCCATAAGAGGTTCAAGAAGGGCCTTCCCCAGCATTTCCAAAAAAAGAGAGAAAATCTGCGTCTGCAAAGTTTGTTTAAGTTCCACTCTGAATGGATTTCCGTCCACAAGACAAAGATATTGTATGCCGACACATCCAACATGTTGTCGAATGCCATTAACAGCCGGCGTAGGCGGTGCTCGTTTTTGGGTGTAGCCGGCCAATAGTTTTGTCGGGATTATCCACACCTTCGTTTGTGGCCAAGAATAATGTGGAGTTTATACTCGTCCTCTCCACTCACTCTTACCTCCTTGTGATGCGCGCTCATAATATGAAAACGTTTTGCTCTCTATCTTTCCCGGTAGGAAGCGAACGATGGTCGTCGACGTAAATACAAATAATAATGGATGAACTAGGCAATTTTTCATTTCTAGAACAGCATCCGGAAGCTTCGACTTATTCCTTCTTTTCGTCCCAAAAATGGTAGCTTTCTTTTAAAAAAAACGGTCTGGGGCCCCCCAAGTCAATTCATCATACACAAATAAAAAAATTATCCACCCTGACGTTATGACCCCGAAATTTCTGGGTTATATCCATTAGTACTATGCGCATTCCCTGATTACATTCCGGGGATTTGACAGGTAGTTTCCTGGTGTACACCTGCGTGTTCCAAACGTAGCTAGATTTGGCGTATACCCCCCTTTTTCCCTCCCGTTTATGCCGACTTTTCGTCGTCTCACGATTTATCGTACGAATCAGCGAAGCAGTCTTCCGGAATACCTCGAAAGACACGGTGACAGGAAATATTTGGGGCCGGTTTCAGAATCCCAAAGACAAGAGGCTGCTTCTCCGCTAGACGTGCGAACACCTGCCAACAAAAAACTGGTTCGAAATAGGCTTTTGCGTGCACACATAACCGATGTCAATCCAGTTTCTTTTTTTTTGCTAAAGTCACGTCTTCCTTCAAAGGTGGTCATTTCCAGATCGACACTCGTGATTGTCGGTTTTTACACGGAATGATAAAATGCCAATTTTATGTCTTTTATACGTGTCACAGCATACAGAGTAGTAGGCTCTGAAACTATTTGGATAAAATTTGCTTTGGACAGCCCGTCTTGGTCGTGGAGATGCTTCCCGGTGTAGTTTTTCCATCTCCAAATCTCCAGATTTCATTTCTTCCCGGGACGGATATGTTATCCAAATCTTCGGATTCTGACGAAGAAAAGTCGCAGAAGTCAGACGTCGTCAATGGTATCCTCAACTCAATTCGAAACACTTCTCGACGTCACTGTCTCTGTCCACTTCTGCTGAATTTCTCAAACTTGAAAGCGTCCGCTACACTCACATTTTACCTCAAACCCAGAAAGATGCTGCTAGAGTAACATCAAGGAAAACCGAACAGAAATAACCTCACATAACTAAAATTTTTAAAAGAAAATTATTAGATAAATGCGAAAACGGAAATATGCAGAAGATAACAAGAAAGCTACTTTTGTATCAAACAGAGCACATTTACACACAGAAGCTTGGGTTCCTGAGACCCGAAACCAGACGTACCTGCACCGATTGTGTTGCGGATAAAGGTAATGGAAAAAAAATTGCTCAAGTTTTTGCTAATATTTTTATCACGCAAAATTAGGAAAAGTCTTTAAAATCTGAGGGAGTAAAACCAAATTTTAACAGATGTTTCAGGCAGCCCCAAAAATGCTTTCATGTCATAGAAACGCGAGAAATGAAACGAGGGTTAATAGTAGTGCTAGTGTTCTACATTTTGGTGCTGTTACATAATCATATAATGGAAATATAATCAGTTCCAAAATTAATTGGCATCTATTGTTGTTTTGATTATTATTTATTACATGAAGTATAACTAGTGATATCGTTACTGCTTTAATACCTTGCTCTCTGTATGCGTATGGCATTGAACATAGAGCATTACAACTGTGGTGTTAATATAATATGATAATTAGCGAAATTCTTATATATAAATGTACTCTATTATCTATACATCGTTTGTTTTAATATCAAGGACTGAATAATGTATGAGGTTTATTAACATCTGATTTGTACAGTAAAACTTTCAATCGACCAAATATCGCTTTCACTCATTGATTACTTAAAGATTATATACAAGGTAAATAATTACTTAGGTTCTGGCATGTTTACACACACAGAGAAAGCAGTTCGATAATGTGCTTTAGATGGCACGGAACCGGCCGATGTTTTTAGTACCAAGTCAATGACATAAATAGAATCCATAGAGGAGTCAGCTGGTTTTGGCATCGTATGGAGATAAGTTCATAGTCTTTGTCTCTGTAAGTAATTGACTGAGATCTCACTCCTCTTTGGCAAACATCAGAAAAGCACTGTTTATTGCAAAAGCGTAATCTTCAAGGAGTATCCACGGACTTATTGGATTTTGGCCACCGACTATAACACCGTACACTTTAATGGAATGGGAATGGCAGCTTTAACACAGTCTCGAAGTTCGACAAGTTTCTTTTTCTTTACTGATTATCATTATGTTTTTTTATATTTGAATTATTTTAAAGATATCAGAAAGGGTCCATAGGCCAAAATGATTGCATAATAGTGTTGAAATGGCTCGTGTCTATGTCCCTAAAATAAGAGGCCTACTTGCTCCGTGAAGCAGCTGGAGACATGAAACTCTCGTTCTCACGCAAAGCCATGTGTGTCTCTGACAACTGTTGAAGAAGCTACTCGCAGATTTTTAAAAACAAAATACATGTCTGCTATTAACTTTTGCATGCCAGATACATATCACTGCAAAATCACCAACACCGAACTTTACTGACAGCCGTAAAGAAAGAGGAATTTCTACTTTAACGTGTTATCTATATAGCAAATGCTATGTAACTCCCATGGAGAAATAAAGATGGTCTTGTAACCACTGAAAATTATTACTTTCGTTATCTGAAACTCACAAGTTCTTAATACTATTCTATATTTTAACCACAGCCTAAAATTAATAAACACATCTGTAGCAATAGGGAAGCAAATTTGCTTCTATAAACAAAATAATTTCTGAATGTCGTTGAATTGTCATTATTATCCTTATCATTCATTATATGCAGTAAATGTTTAAAAATCAATTGTCCTCAAGTTTACTGATCAAGCAGATGAAACTTTTCCAGTCGCTATGTTTCACTTAAGCCTTAGATTTAGAGAATTTCATCACGCCGTGCGTTTCGGTGAAAAAATACAGCATTGTGTTACAAAGTATAAAGGGATATCTGTGTGAAATTATTTAGAAATTTCATCATATCTACGTAGAACAATGCTCAGTAAACCAAGACAGGGAAATTATTTGGGCGATTAGTTAACACAGTAGGTTCAGCAACTGTGGCTTTATCTGACAAGAAGCTAACCGTTTGTATATCTGGCTAGACTTTGGCACGCGAGACTATTCCGCTGGTGCGTTCCGTGATTGCTAATGACAAGTTATATTGCACATGTTTCAGGTATCTTGTTCCCTTCCGCTACAACAAGGAAAACCTACGCGTCTTTCTGCATTCTGAAAGTTTCGGATCGAGTGACTTCGTTTGGTTAAACGGAAAAAGATGAGAAAGTATTGAAAATTTCTGAACATTCCTGAAGATAATTAATTTTGTAGGCTTCTAACATCGTCCTCTCAAGTCGTCTTGAAGCTCTTGCACTGTTAATGAAATAAAGAATCTTTGAAGCTAATCAACTCACGCAGATTCTCTGAAAGCAAATTAAAACTAAACATTATCGTGTTAAGTACCAAAACTTGGTGTCAAGTCTTCGCAATTTTCGTTTTACAGTTTATGAACCAAACTCTATTATTGATTCAAATAATGCGTCGTTCAATGAGTAATTAAGAATTGAAGTGATATGCATTTTTCGCATACTTAGCCAATTTTTCTGTCACTCACTGCATTGCTGCTCATCTGTTAGGTACCAAAGCAGAACAAATGTTACATACTAGTCGGGCCTAGACGAAGAGTAAGAACAGTTTACATACTGTTATTAATGTACTCTGATAGTTTGAAAAAAAAAACAACAAACAAACAAAGAAGCAAAATACAGCTCACGAAGACCCACTTCCAACATTTGGACAATTCTGAGGTCATTCATGGTGAAAAGGAAGCATAATCGAAAACCAAATTGTTAATCTATCTATGTAGCACCCTTTCACTTCCCGGCAATGTATATTCAAATTTATCCAAATATCTGGTTTTAATAACAACAACTAGAGTGGCTAAGCAGTCTTGCGTGATATTATTATCTAACTCTAGAACAAAAAGCAATATATGTTTTATGGGTGTCTAAGCAAATAATTCACGAAGTTTTCTTTGAAGTTGGGCTGTTCATTATAAAAAAATGGTGGACGCAAGAACGTTGTTTCTAGGATGACGACATGCTATAACACTCTGACATATGTAATATATTCATAGTTGTTTCTCAAATATTTGATTTACATAATTTCATTTTTACTCACTTTTATTAGGGAGAAAATGTAAAATGATTTGGACTATAACTTGAATTTATTTTCCCTTTAGAACTTAAAGACAGCAGCTCTCTGCAACAGTTAAGCCACACATTTACCTTTCAGACCATATGTTAACAGCTTTGTGCTCTACTACTTTAGATCATCAAAAACCAGACTTTTAGTGTAACCACTGTGATACACATTTATATAGAAACAGAGGCTTATAGACTTGTGCTATCATTAGATCACCGACTTATATTTGTGAACTGGAACTTAACATCTTCGTGCTTTCCATTACATCACAGATTTACATTTCAGAATCAGAGGTATAGAGACTTATTAAGCGTGTTGAAATTGCAAATAATAAACAACTGTTTTGAACTATTATATTAGACATTGTTTAGAAAGCAACGCCATCATGTGTTTCTATCGTTATCAACATAATCATATTGGCTAAATTAACGAAAACAAACACCGCCACACAAACAAAGCAAAAACACGATTCTCATTGACATAATATTCGGTAGCCAAAGAGTGTATCCAGTATCACCCTTTACAGAGAGAGTCACTGTTCTGGCAAATTATTCTATTTAAAAATCATCTCGTGCCGTTTTAGGATTTTGCGCCAAAAATATGAATTTGCTTTAACAGTACATTATCCTCTTAAGACCAGAAAGCATGTAACGTCAGAAAATTGATAAAAGTAATGTATTTCTGTATTTCTTAGAACTTGTTTATTACACACTTACACACACACACACACACACACACACACACACACACGTATATATGTATATATTGTAAATATTTGAAAAAAAAATCTTTATGCATCGTTACAGCCAATTGAACTAAAAACTATATAAAGAAAGATTTTTTACGCCGTTGGGTATTGTAATTGTAATTTTATAACAAATAATTTGAACATAGGACGCATAATTGCATTCATCAAAAATACAGCAACAAGAAACGAACGATTGCGACTTATATAATTTCCAAATTTTTACATTTAGTCTTGAAGCCTTTTGAAACATTTACACAGTTTTCTGTGCAATCAGTTATCATTTAATCGCCCCCACCTCTTCTATGCCATGTGCATGTCTAGCGATTATGTTCTCGCTTCGGTGATTATGTGATTTTCTTCGGGTTAAATCTGTCCACAAATCCAGTATTCGGAATTATGTAAAAACTATTAACATGAAAAGAATAATGTATAAGAAGCAAAACAGAAAGGCAAAACTATACGATAAAAACTCTGTTAAAACAACAACAACAACAAAACAACAACAACAACAACAACAACAACAACAACTGTGTCTTCGCTAATCTCTGTATTAGAAGGACATCCTGGTAGGTTGTGCCCGCTATTATGAAAAGTCACCTAGAAAATGCGTAATTTTTTTTTGTCTTTGTCTCAGATTCTAAGCCCCAGCATTTCTTAACTAGAAGTTGGCCAGTAAATCGTCGAGATACTTCTAGTGGGTTTTATCCGTGTCATGGCAACCATAGTCTCCCCCCTCACGCCATTTTGGAGAGATTTCGCACAGTTCTTGAAACGAAGAAAGAAACTTTCCCATTTTTCTTTTTTTTTAAAATAAAAACTTCTGTTTAATTATTTTGTCCCTCCCCCCTCACCACCGCTTTTCGTTTCCTATTATCGTCAGCAGGGTTAGCGTGGGAGGTGGAGGGTTAGGGGTGTCCGACGTTTTGTCTGCAATAACAACAGAAGTCCCCGATGAAAGAAGTCGGAAAAGACTGCCAAACTAAAAAGTAAAAGGAAATAAGTTAATTTGCCGGAAATGGAAATAAAAAAAGGCAAACAACATTTCCCAAAGAACATCGTGTCGTTTTACGAATCAAAACCGAAATAATTTTGTTAAAATTATGATTTAAAGGAAATCTATTTATTTGAAGTGGTTCCAGTAAAATTTTTTTTCTTTACTTAGCTTTTTCCCTTTAAATATTTTTTTTTAAAAAAACAAAACAAAAACAATAAAATTCCCGTCCGCCCGCGATGTCGGGAAGTATTACTCCAGTTGTTTAGATGTAGTTTCGTTACACGAGTGAACGGCCAACCGGTGCCTGGCCTCGTGGCTTTATTTCAGCCTCCTGTTATTTTTTCCTAAACTAACTTTGAATCTTTTACTCCCACATCATGATCCGATGGAGAGAAGCGCGTAATAAACACTGCTATTCGTAAGTGTGCGGGATCATCAGTAAAATAACGTCGAGTTCCGAGAATACTCGAATGGAAGGACATCTTGCGTCCGATTTCTTTTTAAGATACCGTAAAGACAAGCCAAACGGGCTCTTCCACAATTGGTAGCATTGTCCTGAATGGTACAGTACAGGCTGGATTATCGTGGGTTTCTGGCTCGATTCCCACGATATATAATACCATAGTAATTTCAAAATCTACACGAGGGGGGGTGAGAGGTTATTTACCCAGTCTTCGCAGGAAATTTCGTCCTAATTCTTGCGTTTCCTGCGTTACGACAATAATCGCGTAATGAGAGCCATTGAGACCGAGCGGTGACAGTGTTAAATAGCCATTTTAGAAAAAGGTACCGGACAGTACAAGGTGTGGCGAGCCGGCTCCATGACTTCACGGGGTGGTATCTCTAACGAAGGGATTGCTAGACGAGTTGGAACCTCTGCTCGCAGAATAAGCCCATTTATATACAAAAACAGTGACAGGCCGGCAGCTGATCGATCAAGATCCGATTTCTCACAGACATTCGGCCCTGGTGGTCGTTAGTTAAGTGCCTGAAAACGATTGCTGAGGAGAGATTTAAAAATCGCTGCTGCCAATGGACGGGGCGCTTTTATGACCTGATGGCGTGGCGTGGAGCGGAGTCAACTGTCAAACCGCTTCTTTATAGAAAGCAACATCTAATGTCGGTACAGAAACTAGAGGGGGTCGGCAATACACTTATTAATATTGACCGGCCAACCCTTCAGACATCCGTCAATTCTACTGACACATCATAGTTAGTGGCACCGTTTTCAAATTGTAAACAACCCGCGCATAGTTAGTTATCCTATGGTAACACAGACGAAGAAACGTATCCGGCAGGACTGAATGATCACACCGGAACACTAGTTTGCATGAAATTACAAAATGATGGGCGTGGTGTTCACTCTGACTGTAACAAAGAAGCAACTGGATTTAACCTGTTCCAGCGATTCCTTGCTATCCCTCTGTCCAGTTATGTGAAAATAAGCCTTTTCTGACTGTCGTTTGAGACAAAATAAAAAAACAAAACTGTTTTTGCCCGATTCAGAAGCAAACTACCATGAAACCCATCAAAATATTTCGCGATTTTATAAAGGCCCCTTAATGTATTGTAAATGCATTCTTGATGCACTGGGTTATTATTTGGTAAATTTATTTAAATTTTTTCCGCGATCGTGTTTTGTATCACAAATCATTCATAATTATTCGATACTTCTGTTGTTAAGAATGCTCTGGGTGTACGATTACAGCGCATACATAATGCTGATGATGGTTTTCTAACATTTGTTGTCTGTTTCATTTCTTCTAAAGAAAAATATGCGCTAATAATGTGAAATGGTTATTTAAAGTTACATTGGATATGGATCTGATGTCAGACACCATGCATTAATAACGTGTACTTTTAGCAACGACCAATCACACAAAGGGTCTGTATTGCACAGTTCACAAATTATTTGGTAATATAAAGTCATCTAATTTTCGTTTTGTATTTTTATCATTTTTTAAAAAGAGTAGCAATGCCAGAATCTCGTCAACCTATTACCCTTTGTTTTTATTTTTACGATATCTAAAATTCAGAAATCAATTTAATATAACGCAAAGCCACAACACGCCTAGGCTTGTTTGCTGATGTTTAATGCGGCTTATCTCACTTTAGTTTAATAATCCCTTTTGTGATTTACCATACATCTGATAATCGGCTAAATATATACACAACTAATACTAAAAAGTGTCATTGGCATATTACTCTACATAAAAAACCAAAAAAAACAAAAATCAAAAAAAACTATCGTATTATTCAAATTCCTTAAGAGAAACATGTTTATTTATTTACTTTGATTTACATAAACTCATTTTCATTGTGTAATACCAAACACAAAATCAAATGATGCCGTTTCACTTAGAAGTAGCACGAGCCATGTGTGCGCGCCTGCACACATCACCACGTGACACCGGTGGTGCAGCGTCATGATCTGGAGAAGAATCAGTGACAATTTTAGAAGCCGGACAGATTGTTGTAGCCGAAACGAAGGCTAATGATTCTGGGTTTACAACAGAAACAAAGCTCAAGAGCAACCAATTTTCGTTTGCCCATATATATAACGGTTATTCTGGACGAATCTAGATACAAAAGCAGGCACACGTCGTCCTGGCAGTGGTTCTGTCTTTCTTTTTTCTGGCCTCCTTCAGCATTTTCACAATTTCAGCAAAACAGGTGCGCAGCATCTTGTGTCTTGAATGTTCACAGAAAACACTGAACAGTTTTAAAAAAAAATAAGAGAGAAATAGAAACCGAAACGTAAGTAAAACTTAGCAGAAATCCGTTGTTTATCCGCAAGAGGTTTGTGTTTGGTGTTGATCTGTGTCTGAGTGCATCGCGTGTGATATGATGACCACCACTGTAAAGATTCGGGTAGAGCAGTGGTGAGCAGGTGCCGTCGACCGTTTGTATGGTTTTATAAACCATGGGGACGTTCGATTTCTCGCGCCGCACTGACCAATTGCATTGCACCCACGATATTACGATTCATCAGCGAAAGGAGATTCTGGATTTGTGAGCCATTTGACTTCCGCTGATCGGTTAACATTTATCATCGCATCGTAGATCTTAACCGTGTACGTCCCGGCTTTTCAGTTATCACATCTCAGTCAGCCTGAGCGGTTACGTAACAGTTTAGTGTTGGCCTTGCAATCGTCAGTCCGCATCACGCCACCACTCTTCCAGAGGAACTTTCCAGGCGCTATTGGGTCAGCTTCACGCGATGAGCTTGGTAAAAAATCTAGTTCGGGTCGGGGGGCGCTTACGCATTAAAAGCCGACTTTCATGATCGATCTGATGGGTCATAACCCTTTTAATCTACGAAGTATCTGAGCTTTCCCAGAACGAGCGTCGAATCAATGATTTGGCGCACGATAAATCCTTGGTGACCTTGCGCTGTAATTGATGGTGATGCGACTTTTGAACAGCACAGTAATGAGTTGCCATTGTACGATTTCAAAAGTGATACGTGTAAAGCGGGATGGATTTCCAGAGCTCCTAGAAGTGCAGCTTGATGAGGCAGATATCGGTGAGCCAATTAGCTAGAGATCCAAGTGGAGCGAAAGTTTTACTTTGACAGAAATATGTGGCATATGCACTTTCTAAAATAGGATTTTTTAAAAAAAAATAATTAATTTTGGTTGATGACGAAAAGTCAAATGACAGCAGAGGTACGGGATATAAATATGACTTCACAGCTCATCATACAAATTGCGAGGTTGGGCGAAAGACAAACATTTACGCCGACGGTGTCAAGATTTTTCATCATAAAAGAGATAGACAATGGCAGAACTTAAATGACGTCGTACATTATGCAAAATATGAGTGGAACACCGAATAAATACCATACACATTTTTAAAATAAGCAACAAAATAATAATTGAAAAACGAGGATCATGCTAAAACCTATAAAAAGGAGCTGTTAAAATCTACAAATATAAGCGTTTTATTTAGTTTTAAGATATCTGTCTCCATTGAATGATGCCAAATAATTGCAATGATAACAAGTATAACCCCGAAAAACTGAAGTATAAAGAAATATTTAAGTTATTGCAATAGCTTGCTAACCATGTGGCATAAAGTATTGACTGAATTTAATATGAAATTTACTGAATTACAAATAAAGAATTTTTAGCATGGAATTTAGAAAATACGGAATGATCCAACGAAGAATAAGAGTGCCATGTTGTCAAATCGATGGTATAATCGGAGAATAGGGGTAGATAAAGAAACTGCTTTCAAACAGACGTAAAATGTAAAAGGAAGTCAATCATAGCAGTCCAGTCGCAGAGCTTTCTATCAACATAATTCTTCCTTACAATGTTGATCATTGCCTGTCAGGCTAGCACTCGTAAAACGTAATAATAGCCTCGGGCACTGTTCCTCTGGCCACAGATTATCGCCGGACGACGCGCGCAAATTTTTAAACGAAATTTTAAACAGATCTTAAATTGAATTTATTTTACACTCTTTTAACAAAAACGCAACCTTCATTCGGGTTAAATGTTACTCTTCCTTTTAATCTGGAATGTCCAATACACCTAAACTGGCAGTTTCTTTATTCTTTGAATACCAAAAGCTTGAGATCTCATCTTGTGCTAAATGTTTCATTTAATGTGAAAAAAGTATACATCCTCTAAATATTGGAGGCTCTAAACACAGAAAGTCCGTTCGTGAAGACGATTATCTCAAATCTGCATTTCTTCACGTATGCAAACTGTGAATGGCATCAGTTCTCCCTTTATTCTGATAGCAAATCCGTGAGCAGATCCGAAAAAAACATAAGAAATATCAAATATTTATTTTTTATAGATAATATTTGAAACTGAACATTTAATTTTCTTTTCTATATCAAAACCTAAGCTGAATAATCATATTTAAAAATTTTCAGACATTGAAATCATTTTATTGGCTCTAGCTAGAACAGGGTTCTGCGGAGATAAAACATTGATTTTTACACTATCGATTTTTTTATCTCTACAACCAGGTCATCTCAACCTAATTTTTTCCACTGAACATGTTTTCCTTTAATCTACTTTCGTTTTATCGCTCTGACAAAGCTGAATGCAAAGTTAGCAAAAGCTCAGTTTTCTCTATAACTTACGGTGCTAAAGATTATATTATAGTTAATTTTCTTTTTCATGGTTTCTTTTTAAGCATAAGATACATTTAATATTTAAGTTGTATTGATATTTGTCTGTTTAGAACGTAAATACCTCTTCTTCTTCTTATTATTATTAATTATGCTCTCCTTAATTTTGTTTCATTAAAATTCACATTTGGACTTTTTTAAAATGAAAACCTTTTTTTCCCTTAAATTTGAAATTTGTCAGAATGTCTTGAAAATTTAAGGCGCACGCTAACAAAAGGTATAGATACTTTTGTTGTAGCTAATTTATTTATCTGGAGAGATTACAGAAATATTTTCAAAAATTTTCTTTCATTAGAGCACTTAACGGAAGAAACAAAATCCATATAAAATATAATTGTATTTGAAAGAATATTCATTGGAAACCAGCAAAGGAACCTTTAAAAAATTGTTAAATAATAACTTGTTTTATCTGAATTTTGCGATGTTATCTAAAACTGTCTCTTATAAATAGTACCATACATATTTATATTTTACAGTTTAAATTACACAAACTAACGCGATGTAATGACATTCACAAGGGGATTATTTTATTCCAGAACTGAACAGCTAAAGATTATAAAAATGGAAACATTTCCAAATCAATTATAAGATTTTATATCAAAATGTAAAGACTATATCGTATTATATAAGATCAGACATCCATTTTGAAAGTTGATTTTGTTTTATAAAAGCTAAAGCATACAAAACAAATTGGATGGCAAAAAAGTTGTGATTTTTTAAAAATATTTACAATTAACTAGATAATAAATATCGTGCAAAGCCAGAATCTCTCATTTTAAATGTACTCTGCCGTCTTACATTTAATTTTATAATCCACAAGTAATTTTTATGCTAAAAGAACTAGTTATCTGTTTGTACTGGATTACCATGCATTTTCACATGACATTTATAGATAGACTTTATATCATGCTTATTGACACATTAATGACCGTATTAATTGTTTTCGGCTCTTAATAGAATTTAAAACGAATCATTAACAAAATATGAAACAAAGTCAAACACTAGAAAAAAACCGGCTTCAAAGTATTAGTAAATATCTTGTAATTTCAATTTTCTGCTATCTGTTTTAAAGCTGATCTTTAGTCACTTTTATTGTGTCGGGAAAATACGATATTTGTTTAGTGTTATCCGGTATTTTGTCAAGCTATGGTTTGAAAAACTCATAAAATGCATAATTATAAAGATGCAGTGTCTGTCAAAACATTTCTTTAGATAGATGTAAAATTCATATTATGTTTAGATACTTATATTTAAATGATAGTTATACACAGAATATTTATTTGCATTCAATCAAAAGAAAATTAAAGAACTGCATTAAAGCTCACAATGCACACATAAATACACGCAAAATTCAAAGCAAGCAAACAAATTTTACAGCAGTTGTAAAAATGGTGACAAAAATCAACCAGATAATATATACACAATGTTGGCCAAAATTAACATAATATACCAATAAATTTTGTTTTACTTACATCTAATTAAAACATAATCATGAATAGTGCAGAGTTTGAATATTTGTTTACATATGACCTACGTTTTATGCACTTTAATAGAACATTTATTATTATATTTTATTTCTTTATAGTTGCATCGACATGAGAATTCCAATTTTTTTGCAATAATGCTTAACAGGATTTTTGTCAAACAATAATTTCAATTATCACCGTATTATTTAAGCGTTAAAATAGACGTAATCTTTGTGTAATTATTTTACATCTCTTAAGATTTACGTTGTTTCCAGTACAGAACCTGAGCCAAAATCGAGCCCGAAGATCGAAAGTGGAATCATTGAAATCACTGTCTATCTAATCTCTTATGGTAAAGAAACCAAAATTAAATCTTTCATCTACATATCTTTTGGTTTACTCGATTTATTTGGAACATGAATTCTGACATTTGATATAATTAACAATATAAAACCTCTATAACAGGGGTCGGCAACCTTTTCGGCTCGCGGGCCGGATTCAAAATTAGCCGCATGTCCGCGGGCCGGATGGTTATGAGTTGCCAAAAATTAATTGCAAAAATTTCACCATTGCTTCACCCAGAAAATATTGCTGCGTTTTGGCTTTTATATAAATAAAAAACGAAGTAATTGGTAAATCTTTTTTGTCAATTCGAAGATCTCGAGTTATGGAAGTGGCCAGCATATCGAATTTTACAGCTTCTGTTTCTTTTTTATCAATAACTTTTCACATTTGAATTTCCCAAACAAATTATAATCGCTCTTTTACATTATAAAACATTCTATCAAACATTTTCACTATTTAAATGATTTTCAAGGTAGATATCATTTATTAAGAAACCCAATTCGAATTGACCGAATCTTCTTACCACTGCCTCCAATGGAAAGTCCATGAGTATAACCCAAAAAAATTTTCAAAAGTCAATTAAAATGCAAGTTTTTATTACAAAAATACAGACGGAATTAGTGGCTTGGTTGTTTTTGCGCATTGGCGGTCAATTTTTTTGTATCCGGATCAACACAAGTGGCGGCCAGCAAAAGAATGTCTTCGAGGTGATCGTCAGTGAGTTGACTTCGAAGGTTATTTTTTGTGAATTTAACCTTTGAAAATACCTGTTCACAAGCATACGTACTTGCAAACAACGAAGCAAACTTCTTCGCGTTGTCGACGAGGTGAGGAAAGCTCCCACTTGGCAGAAGATAGTTCGCATAAAATTCCACTAGTTGTTCGGACTCAAATTTGCTCTTGAGCAAGGCATTATTCTGCAGATCGATCACTTCGAGCTGAAATTCTGAAGGAAGATTTTCGACAGGTGCGTCAAATGGTCGACCGAACAGAAAAATCAAATCTTTCAATCGACGGAAATCCTCAAAGCGATTGTTGAATTCAATTTTTAGATCCAGAATGGTGTTGACGAAGAGATTAGAATCGCATTGTTCTGAGTACTCTTTAAGACTAGGAAAATGGCTGAAGTTGTCGTTACGAAGCTGGGATTCGAAAAGTAAGAGCTTGGTTTCAAATGCTGTGATACGTTCAAACATTTCAAAAACATTCTTATTTCTGCCTTGTAGATGGAGATTCAGATTGTTTAAGTGCGCTGTGATGTCGACGAGAAAAGCCACTTTTACGATCCACTGTGGATCGTCGAAAACGTTCGCAAGATCGGAGTGTTTGTGTTGCAAAAACAGTGCGACTTCATTTCGAAGAGCATAAAATCGAGAAAGCATTTTCCCTCTACTAAGCCAACGAACATTTGTGAAGTAACACAGGTCGCCATATTCAGCTTGCGTATTTCGAAGGAACTCCTTGAATTGTCGGTGATTAAGGGACCTCGGCAAAATGAAATTCACGATCTTTACGACATCATTCATAACTTCTTTAAAATGCAAAGATTTCCCGCAAAGAACATCCTGATGGATGATACAGTGAAGTTTGAAAAGTCGTTGTGCATTACCAATCTTCTCTTGAAGCAATGCGACAGCACCGTTCGTGTCTCCAACCATAGCGGGAGCTCCGTCGGTGGTTACTCCAACAAGCTTGGTGAGATCGAGTTTAGATTCATTGAGCCAAGTAAAAACGCCATCGCACAGGTTAACCCCGGTCGCTGTATCCTTGAGTGGAATAATGCGTGCAAAGTCTTCAAACACGGTGAAGTCAGAGGTAACTCCTCGAACAAATACGGCGAGCTGGCAGGTGTCGGAGACATCACTTGTATCATCAATGGCTATTGAAAAAGACTGAAAATTCTCGTACATATCTTCAATCTTAATTCCAACATCTTCGGCAAGATTCTCGACTCGTCTGGTAACTGTTCTCGATGACAGTGGAATTTGAGCAAATTGGTGTTTTTTCTCTGGACAAAGGATATCAGCAGCTTTTACGAGGCATTTTTTGATGAATTCTCCCTCACTTAGTGGCTTCATGTGTTTAGCAATCAGCAGCGAAAGTTCAAAGCTGGCGAGCGTATATTTGTCAGAGTCGTCAATTGTCACAGTAAAAAATGATGATTGTTTCTGCAGTAATTTTTTCAGCCGCAACGCCTCCTTTTCACGAGCAGCGCCCTTGAGAAAATGATAATCTTTGAGGTGTAACGTTTCATAATGATGACATTTTCGGACTTTTTCACAGCAATGGTTCTGTCACAAAGCAGGCAATGACATTGGCCAAAGTGTTCAACAAAGAAGTAGTCAATTGTCCATGCGGGATTAAAAACACGGTGCTCGAGATCAACTTTTCGCTGTTTGCTTTCCATAATAGATCTACAAACAGAATATGAACACAATTTTTATGGTTTACTGGCATCCTGTTGAGAAAACAACGACCCCCTCAGAAAAACCCTATACTTCTGATATTTTGAAATGTTTCATGTTAAACTTTTGCACGTAAACCGAAGCTTAAGCTTTTTTAATCACAGGAAGGATTTTATACTGCATAGCATCAACCGTTTTTTTAAACTTAAGTAGAGGGGTCTTTATTTGAGGGCCTGACTTCCATGAAAACATGTGTATTTAACTGTGAGCAATCGTTTCTATTGCCACTTTACATCTATAAATTAAGTGATTTCTTAACAATTGCAAGTTAACACAGCTTACCGATGACAAGTAATTAATGCATAACGCGCTCGCAAAAACTCTGACAGACTGTTATCAACGTGTGCGCTCACGCCATTTTATAGTAGCCCTGACCTGCTTTCGGACAAAACACCTGAGTCTGCGCGCGCCTTGTCAATTTTGTGCGTGCATCGCACACGTGATCACACGTCTGAGCGCCCACTTGCAAGCGCGTGCAGCACTCAAGAACGCTTGAAAAATAAAAGGCACACACAGCCATGATTTCTCAAGGACTGAATATTTTGTCATTTTTCCGGAAAGGCTCCGCGGGCCGGATGAGAGTGCCTCGCGGGCCGGATCCGGCCCGCGGGCCGTATCGTGCCGACCCCTGCTCTATAATGACAAAATTTTGTCTTCACTATCGTTTTCAGTAATTTTTTCCAAAAAACTACTTTGTATTTTATTATCTTGAACTACTAACAGTATTAAGCGGTTAACTTTTAACAATTATCATAAAAATTTTTAACCTCGTAAAATACATACTAAAAAAAAAGTAAAATAAAAAATATTCTGGCTTTAAAGAATATGGCCACTAATATTCAAAACAACATTTTTCACCTCCTTGGCTGCTTATGGATTTAAAAAAATATGCATTTAGAACCAAGTGTTTTATATTTCAGCAGTTTATTATTTCTCTCAGTTTTGTCAATTAGAAAGCATCACTCTCTGAAAATGATTTTGCTTAAAGATAAGTAATTAAGTTTTCCACTCCAGCTCTTCATTTTCAAATGATTCCGCTTTAAAGTGATTAATAGTTAACGAGAAACCAAGCAAGAATGGAATTCATTTCCTAAGTTAAGGTCATTTAATTTTAAAAATTCCAAAAGCTATTAAGTAAATCTCTGTAATAAATTATAAGACGACGAATAGCTATTTTTTTAAAAGATGCTACACGAAAGCTTTTCTTAAAATAATTTAAACTGGATAGAAGATAATGAGATACAATATATACGCGAACAATAAACACTTCTGTTATTGTGATTCTATTTTTCTTAACTAGACATTTTCAGGTTGAACAAGACGAAAGGATCTTGCACATTTAAATGATAAGTAGCTCATCAATAAACGTATTCATCTTAAATCTTTTGATCATTTATTGTATAATACAATGCTTATCAGATAACAACCTGGGCATTCACCAACTGATACAATTTCAATACGGTGAACAAATTATCAAAATTGGAAATTTTAAAACTCAAGTGTTAATGATGATAAATGTTGCGTGAGAAAATATTGTTATGCAATTTGATCATTTGACGTCGTGTTGCATTACAATTAGGTATCTTTTGTGTGAGGAATTTAAATAATTTGAATCTTTCCCTTCAACAAGTTTTTTTTTTTATTTAAACAAGTATTACTTTTACAGACAATAAATTTACATGTAATTACGAAGCCGAGCTACAAAGGTTGCATATTCTGCTGGTTTTTCGTTCTAGAAAATGCTACATCTTTAAATTCTATTGTATTTCAATATATAATCAAATTTTGCTCCGCGAATATGACGCACCAAGGCTTTTCTTTATACAAAAGGTTTTTCTTTAATTATATTTGTAAGTAGAAAAAAAGAAAATTCTAAGAATAGGTTTACATTAGAAAATAATAAATATAAATGTAAGCTTTTGAAGACACCGCTCTCTTATCGGAGATATAACCCCCCTGATACAGCAATATCTAAGATTAATTAAGAGTTGCTGGTATGAAGGAGGTTAAACTGGATGAGTGTTTACCTCTACTAAAACTTTAATAAAAGCGATAAAGAACCGAGAAGCCAGTTTTATGGAGTATTTATATGGTTAAATAAAAATTACAGTAAATGTAATGTATGTTCACGTAAGCACGATATCCATTGTTATTTATATGCTATTAGATACAAAGAGATTCTACTTTCAGCTACTTTCACTTATTTTGTACTGTAAAACATAGGAGATCATATCTACGTAGTATTTATGTAACACTTACTACCTGTATCATTTATTTTCTTGCAAATACAGCAAAATGGTAAACTATTGATTCTTTATGATAGATATTAAAAACCATGTAAGTATAGTCTTGGACATCACGAAAATATTAATTAAAGATCCTTTTTATTTATCATGACGGACATTTAAATACCATGTAAATACATTATAAAAATTATCTTGATTCTTTAGGGACGTCAGATAAATGATGCGTCAAGATGGTTTTGATTCTAGATTTCAGTGACAAAATATACCGTGTAAAGATGATTTTGAATTTTCATGACCGTCACGTAAATATCATGTAAAAATAATGTTAATTTTTCATCGCCATCCAGTAAGGACCATAAAGGGATAGTTTTCTTTATTACTGGTAGCCATGTAAATGACAAGTAAAGATAGATTTCGTTTTTAATGTCTTCATGTAAATATCATAATAAGGTAGTGTTGTTTCATTATAGTTGTAACGTAAGTATCATATTAAGAAATATTTGATTCTTCATGACTGAATAGTACATCATGCAAAGATTGTATTGATTTTTCAATGCCATCAAGTAACTGCAACATAAAGATGGTTTTAATCCATAATAGCTATCAAGTACAATGTAAAGAAGGTTTTAATGTGAAAATTGTCGTGATTCTTCATAGTCATAGAGTATCATACAAGGGCGATTTGATTCATCATGGCCGTCACCGAAATTCCATGAAAAAATGGTTTTAATTTCACGTGGAATTCCCTTAACTGCAATATAAATATAGCTTTTTTTACACTTCATGGTAGCTATGCAAATATCATGTAACGATATTGTAGATTATCCATCCCAGACACGTGAAGATCGTGTTAAGATAGTCGTGATTCATAATTGTGTTCACTTAAATATCATGAGGTTTTTGTCATTTACGTAACTACCATATAAGGATGGTATCACTTCCTTAAGACCCTTACGTAAATGTCAAGTAAAGCTGATTTTTATTCTTCGTGGTGGTCACGTAAATACTATGTAAATATCGTCTCAATTTTTATGGCCATTACATAATTACAATGTAAATATTTATTGATTCTCTGTAATGGTAAGTAAATATGTAAAGAGAAATTTTTTTCTTCGTGGATTTCACGTTTACACTATGTAGAGATGGTATTTATGGAATGTACTTAAATACCATGAAAAGATCTTGAGTTTTTTTTTTATAGTAGTCCGTAAATTCCATGTAAATGTAGTTTTGATTTTTCATGGTTATCACTTAGATACCATGTAATGGTAATTTTGAGTTTTCATAATCGTCACGGAATACCATTTATAGGTAGTCTTGATTCTTTATAAAAGTCGCACTAATTCCATTTAAAGATGGTCTTTAATGATTTTTTATATTTTTGTAAAGGCGAATGTAAAGATTGTTTTGGTTCTTCATCGCAGAAAAGGAAGCACTACGTTAAGATAATCTTGATTCTTCGTATGTCACGTGAATACCATGAGAAACTTTCCTTAATTCTTTAATTATTCTACTTTAGCACTTTCATAATTCGGTCTTCATTCATGGTCTTAATTTCTCACAACTAATATAAAGATATTACGACAACATAGTTTTGATTGTGTGAGATAGTATCTTAAAGGAGTTGTATGGATGATTCTGTCATCAGAGCCGTCCAGTAAATGACACGTAAAGATGGTTTTGACTCTTGATATCATCCCCAAAAATCCCATACATACACAGCCTTGAATCATAATGAGCATCGCGAATGTAACATGCGGAGAAAATGTCGATTCTTCAGAGTCATCAAATAAATGCCATGTAAAAAAAGTCTTGATTTTCCATTTCTATTTAAGGAGTACTATGTTAAGATGGTTTTGATTATTTAAGACTGTCACGTAAATATGTTAAAATATAGTTTTGATTCTTTATTTCGTCACATAAATAATATGTTAATATAGTGTTCATTCTTCATATAAGTCACACAAATATCATCCTTCATAGATGTAAATTCCAGTAAATATGCTTTTGACTCTTCATTATCGATGCCTAGGTATCAAGTAAAGATGGACTTGAGTATTTATGGCCGTTGCAGAATTAACGTATGTAAGGGTAATTTTCCATGTTGGTGAAGCAAGTATCAAGTATTATGATGCGGCCTAACAATCCTCATTATTGGTATAATTTTAACATATTTAATTTGGAAGGAGTTTCTTCTATGCGTGTTAGGAGACGCTGTTTTGTTGTTTCAGTGATACCTTTGGCATTGTGGGTGAATAGAAGAGAGTTGAATTATTAATTCTTAATATGAGAAAGTACTCCAAAGGCTTTCGTCTACTACTTATAAAATGAGTTTTTATTCAGTTTCGCTCTTTTATTGAATTTTATTTTGAGGGCAATGGCCTTTATTGGACCTTGGGATTAGGGTTATTTTGTTACGAATGATTTATAGTTTTTTTTTCTAGATTTCTGGTGAGTTTTTACATGCATACGCTCTTATTTTGGTTTATTTGTGGGGGGTGTACCTACTTCTCATATTTGTTTATGTAGCCAGATTAGCATCTAATTGTAATTTCTAACAATAAAAATCCTTTTTTTTTAAAGAGAGGACTCTGTTTCCGGAGGAAGGTGTAGTTTTATTTTCAGTTAGCGTTGTTAGAATATGTTATTTATGCTAAATTCTATTCGAAAATAAGCCATTTTTAAAGGTGTCATGTTTTCGAGGATCTGTCGAGATAGTTTCGTTTTTAATCTCTTTTGGATTTGTGCTGCGGAGAGTTCAGTGACCGAGGGAGAGGGGGGTGGCCCTTAATTCTTTCCATGCATCACATAGGGCTGTAATGTGATAGAAGCTTTTTTTTTATTATTCCGATGCTCATAGTTTTTTTTTTTTTTTGTGATGAAAACTTCAGTTGGGTTTTGAGAGAGAGAGAGAGAGAGAGAGAAATAGCAAGTTATAGATGAGCTATGGGTCTAAAACATAAGAGTTGAAGCCCGTGAGGTTTAGTAAAATTAGAAATATCAGAAGTGATGAAACAAGTAAGGACACCTGGATTGTTGCGTTCAAATGAACGGTGAAATCTGGGAAATCGTATTAGTTATTGACATGCTAGATATATTGGTTTCTCCTTGGCGGATGATTCAGACGGACGATGTGAATAGGATAATTTTCTTTTAGTATCAGTAATCAGTGGATGCAATAGGAAGACATAAGTATCCCAAACAGGTTTTGTTAAGAAGGATTTTGTCAATTTTTTTATTGCTGGTGTGAGAGAAATAATCTGAGCATCATAATAAAGAGATGCTCGCGGAGGTAGATTTTATGGTTAATATTTCGTAATATAATGATGGCATGGCAGTCTTTTAACAATGGAATTTTGTTTGTTAAAAGAATATAGTAATATTTTAATTTTACATATCTTTGCATTGTTTATTTTTGCTTAAAGGGGGCAAGGTTTTGGAAGTTTTTGGCTTACATAAACATTGCTTCTTGCTAAGTTCCGGAACACTGTTGAATTTCATTTAAAATGCGTTTTTCTGTCAACTACTTAGCGACTTTAAAGATTTCTATTTTTTGAGAGGTGAGGACTTCTGGGTAATAAAAACATAGCCAGCAGTGAATAGATAACAATTGAACTATAATACAAACCTCAAATGATGTAACTTTCATGAAGATTATTTTATAAAATATACTTTTCACTATTTTTAACGACTTTATTGTTTTTTTTAAAGTAATTATTAAATATTAAAAAATAAATAAGTTAAATTTATATTGGAATTGAATTTTCTGTCTTTTCTAAATAAACCAGATTTTTTCCATCCGCTGATCCGTCTTGTGGTAGTTCTGCATCATTCTGTTTGGTGGGAAAATCTAAAATTTAAAAAAGTAGTTTCTAAAAGTTTTCGGATTATTTTATATTTTATAGATGACGTTACTATGTCAAAGTGCATCAGCTCTGTTTTCTAGTTTTGCAATAAATCTTATTTTTCAAGGTAACTTATTTTCGGGAATTTAGGGCCAGTTTTATTTGCTTCATTTTTGTCCATGTAAAAAGTGGATGTGTGTCTGTTCTTGTCCCCCTCTTTGATAATGAAAAGACTTTTGACTGTTCTCAACCAATTCTAAACATTTTCACAAAACACTGATTTTCGTGTTTAATTGTGACAACTTTCGGAAAACATTTTGTTTGTTGTTTTTTTTTGGAAAATAAATTTATTTACCGAAATATTTAGCCTCTTTCCGGATGTCTCCGCGTCAAATCCTATTTGTGGAGCTGCTATCGGACAATTATAAGCAGTCTGAACAAAATTAAATTTGTTGTCATAATTTGAATTTTTGGTAAATTTAAAAGTTTTGCAAATAAATAAAATTGATCTCTTTTTTGTAGACCACTAGTTCAGTAATATTCCTCGCCTTCCGAACAAATCTACATTTTTAGTACCATTTCTTTTTACTTTTACAGTTATTTTTTTCTTCCAGAAATGTAACTTTTTGCCACGGATTTGAGGCCCCTTTTCCAGACCACTGCATCTTTAAAAGAATAACAGAGATAACCCATTCACGATTCAATCTATCCCCCCCTTTTCAAGTGGATATCCATCATTTTGTAGTAGATCTATGTTTAGTTCATTTTTGGGGCAATTCGAAACATTTTTAGAAAGAGAAAAAAAAAAAGAAAAAATGTTGCTAGAAATTCGGAAATAGAGTTTCATTTTCCTCCAGCGCCAGTTTATTTACAAAATGAAACTGAGTTTGATGCTCTGTTGAGACTCGAGATCCTCCGGTTTGATAGATTCTCTCTCGGACGGATTTTTAATACTCGTGCGAAACTCTAACGTCATACAGAGTGTTGGTGGGCGTGCTGTAAAGGCGATGATTGCCTTCGATAAGGTGCTTATAAAACACGTGAAGCAAGACTGTGATTTAAACTCGCTGAAACTAAACGTCTTTCTTTCGCAACTGGAGAAGTAACTGCCCTGTAATTATCCCAGCTGCGAAACTACGCGAGGATACGCTTAACTGGGGCAAGATGCGACGCATGGGAGAGCGCCAGAAAGCAAACTCAGCTCACAAAACCGCGACATGACAGGTGCGAACTCACTGCGAATTTAAATATCCTTAATAAGTGTGTGTGCGTAGAAAAATCCGGAACATAAAGTAAATACGAAAATAAAACTGTCAGGTTAATGGCGTGTTTAAAAAAGAAGCTTTTAAGAAGCCATGTAGCAGCCGTTTTCTTTTGCGGGTTATTTCACTGTAACATTGTACTATGTTAATGTGAAAACTGTGCGAACAGAATCTCACTCGAGACAGCTCAACAACGCTGTTAAATCACCTGGTTTTATGTTCGGTTATAATCCTGGTCCGATTTGTGTACTCACCAAGGACAAAAATCAAGGATTACTGGGAAAACAATAAGCTGTTCTTCTCTTTTAACGACTGGCATAAAGAATCAAACGGCCACCGTTAAAGGTCATTTAAATGGCATCTACTATTTTTCATATTTAAGTGTCTTTAAAATCCACCTAATCATCTTTTTTCCTCTTCCTTTCTATAGCCGTCATTACACTAAAATAAAGATTAATTTTCGTATCGTGATCATTTCCGATTTTATTTTTTTTAACAGCGACAAGCACAGATATTAACATCATCGACACGTGAATAATAATATTGCCATCTTGCGGTGCGTTGTATTCGCACTCCTCTCTCTCTCTCTCTCTCTCATCTCTCTCTCCTCTCTCTCTCTTCTCTCTCTCTCTCTCTCTCTCTCTCTCTCTCTCATCTCTCTCTCTCTCTCTCTCTCGCTCTCTCTCTCTCTCTCAATTCTCTCTCTCATCTGTATTGACGTCATCTCTCTCTCTCTCTCTCTCTGCTCTCTCTCTCTCTCCTCTCTCTCTCTCTCTCTCTCTCTCTCAATCTCTCTCTCTCTCTGTACTGACGTCATCTCTCTCTCTCTCTCTCTCTCTCTCTCTCTCTCTCTCTCTCTTCTCTCTCTCTCTCTCTCTCTCTCTCTCTCTCGAACAGTGAGCTAAAAGTAGGACCGTGACGGGCGGGGGTGTATCATCCCAGGAAACCAAAGCAGTTACTTAGGTACGGTTGGAGTTAGTGGTGTCAGGCGGCGAATCAATCAAGAAAATTACTGTTCAGAATTATTAAGACTCACCAGACATTCTACACTCGTACATAAACATCTTTTGGCTTATATTCTTTCCTTTTTTTTAACTAAAAAAAAAAACTGTTTTGGGGGGAGGGAAGAGAAACAAACCAAGATTACTTTTAGCCTCACTATTTAGCTGCACACAAACTCACACGTATCTTAATGCGAACATGAGGTTTTACCACATTAAATAATATACTATGAAAAGAAGCATGGTGTGACAGTAGTAATTAGGTGTGTCTGCTTTTTCTGGCATAAAAACGTAAACTATATGCATAAGAGGACAATAAAATGTCTATTTTGTTTTAACTTTCAGCCATATTCTTAAAAGAGAATTGTTGCGACGGAGGTCCCCCAGTTTCGCACTTGCTTCCGATGAACGTGTGGCGAAGTCCAAAGTCTCTCGTAAGTCTTCATCTCTCCAGAAGTGGAGCTGTAGTCTGAGAAATGAGCAATCCTCGTCTACCTGAACACTGCGGCATTTACTATTGTTTCCGAGCCGTTTCTCCTGACGCGGAATTAGCAGAAAGTAGTAGCATTCGGTTGGAATTATGGGAACAGTCTCTAGGATTCTCTCTGAGCGAGAAGACGGCCTCGCCGGTCGGCTAATTAACACGGAGAAACTGCTGCTCGTGGCTTCAGTGCTTCCCGCCGCCCCATCCCCTCTTTTTTTTCTTCTTTCTCCAGTTTTATAGATCCTTTTTAACCCCCCCAGGCATTTTACGCATAAAATTACATTAAATTTTAAATTCCGCATGTTTATAATTTCGCTACGCGTTTACATCCACCGTATGAATTATCCATCTTAACCTGCAAGCCTAGCGAGACATCCATCATGTTTGCCACTGTTGCTATAGCAACTTCAAATGCTGCATTACGTAACTCTCCGAGCTAACTTGGTCAGAAAATTGTCAGCGGATCGTGGAAAGCAATAAGGAAATTTCACACGTCGTTCCTAGATCTCTCAAGATTTCCCCCCGGTAAATGGTTTTCTCTTTACAAGAAACCTTTCGCCTTGAGGAACCTGGATGTTCTCCCAGTTCGAAGTCGTGAAGCAAAATGGCACGAAGATCTTTTCTATCCATGCTTCACTCAGAAACCTGCAAAAACAAATAAACAAGCGTGAAGCGAACGAACCCTAATTTAGCATACACACCCAACAAGACCCTTTATAACGATCTAACAATTAGGGAGTGTTGTGCTTCAACTGGATCTTTCTGGCATGACAAAGGGAATGCATCTTGACACCTACCACTTCATAATCAGTCGTCTCTTTGCTAAACACTGTGATCGCATTACTATTGTTTACATATTGCTTTATATCGGTCGAACCTCGTAACAATAGTTGGAAGTTCACAAATTACTTCCCGACACCTGAGTGCGTGAGTCTGTTTATAGTGTAGGTACCGTACAGTGTGATCTGATTTGAAGGAATATCCGACTATACCAGACAACTAACTTATTACCTGTAATCTATAAGCACCTGCAAACTTTACCAAAAATTCATTTAGATTTTGGAGTAGAAAGAAACTAATTATGCCAGAGATATACGCCAAACCGAGCTGCACTAGATCGGTTCAAAATTCAAACTCTCGACCACGACATTTCACTTGGCTACTAGCTAGCCGCCTTGATCACGATACTATTGTTTGATCTATAGTGTAGTCTTCGCTTTAAAATCATAACTAAAGAAATCAGAGATATAAGAATTATGCCACAATCAGTTCAGCATCCCCACTGATCTGAGGAACTTCTGGACAATCGACATCAGGGTGTTCAGCTGAAAAATATTCAGGAGATTTAATAACCTTAGTTACTACATTCGTCGCTTTTTGAAACGTCCAAGGTTGTCAGATCACTATAGACTTAACTGGGGGGGGGGATTAAATCTCCAGCGGAACGTAACGATGCGGAGGATGGTACCGAGATCGATCCGATGAAAGTTAGCTTCACCTGCGTGGGTAGATTTCAAATGAGAGTTTGATGTCGAAAGAGACACTCGAACAAACAAGGAAACATTGCTGAGATCGTCGTTTGTGATGTTGGGTCCGTTATGGAAACCTAAAAGCCAAAAGCGCTGTAAAAGCTTTTTCGACCCAATGCTCTTCATAATTCTAACTAAAACTCGCTTATTATAGTTGGTTGCTCTTATAAATACGTCTTGGGGTATCGATGGACTTCCTTGCTCAGCTTTCTATCAATCTTATTTAAACACGGTAGAACCCTTTTGGGGACCAGTTTACGCGCAGTTTGAAGAAGCGGAATACTTGTCCTCAGAATATTGTCACAGACATTCATCGACGACTTATAACTATCGTGGGGTAGGAGGTTTGAAAAAAAATATTCATACAAGTATAGTTCAGATCAAACTTCGATGTTAAAAATTAATCCAATTTCTAAGACTTTAAGTGACATTTTCATTTTAGAATACTGATCTTCCTTCTAAAAGCACCCATCTTAAAGACGATACGCTTCTCAACAGAAACCGTGTAATTTTTCTGTCACTTTGCATTGCGAAGTATAAGATCGAAATATAATCTGATGCAATTTAATTTTCTATTATTTTTTTTAAAAAAAGATATCGATGTATTTTGTATTAGTTTACCTTTTATTCTAAACACCATTTTAGATTATATATTATTTCTGCAGAAAATTGGTTCAGGGAAATGCATAACTGATGATCAGCAAACACGGTTTAATATTAATTTCAGAGGATGCAAAAGAGTGGGTACCCTTGAGCTCTAACGAACTAACTGCTCGGGACTCGGATTAGTTAAATCCAGAAGAAAAATCACCACAAGAGAAAGGAATCCCGGTCGAAATGTCGTTATGGTTGAACGCCCGGACATGATGTCCAACGTATTGTAGAAAAAAAAAATCGTCAATGTGCTGTGGTAGTCTGAACCAGAGACTACTTCACTACAGAAGTTACCCAAAGCCTCTGTTAGAACCTTTCGCTTTATATAAAGCCGACTATTGTAAGATCGTTTTTCATTAAGTGTAATTCCTTTCCACAAATGATTAATTTTGTTGCGAATGTCTTTTAGTGAAGAAAAAATTGCCTGCTACTGAGTTCTTTAATGTTTGTTTTTTTTAAAGAACAACATTAATTTTTCTTTTTATTTGAAATAAAAGTGCACAATCGGAGTCTTTTGTACCAAGTAATTACAATCAGTGCACCGAAAAGTAACTCTCTCTCTCTCTCTCTCTCTCTCACTCTCTCCATTTATCTCTCTCTCTGTATTGACGTCATTCTCTCTCTCCCACCCTCTCTCTCTCTCTGTAGAGGAGAGAATAAACACTTGGTTTAGGAAACCGAAACCGTGAATATCCCGTGGTGGTCGCCTCATATTCCGACGTCGAGACGCCGCGAGTTCTAGGGAAAAAACAGAAAGGGAAGTATCAAATATATTTTATCAATAGGCTCATTATTATTTTTCCACCATTAACTTTTTCCAGCAGCCAATAAAATATTGGAAAATATTGAGGTAAAACACTGCTCACCTTATAGATGAAATAGAATAGTTCATAAAATAAATTGCATTAGTTGTTGTGGATCTTTGTTTCCTTTGTAATCTACAATTTTTATTTTAAATAAAAGAAATATAAGAAGAAAAATATAAAGGTAAAAATTAGAATAATTTAATTTACGAAAATTTTGCCATTCAGTCATTTTTAATAATTAATAAAAAAAACAAGCTAATTTTAAAAAATATATATATGAAGATTTTTGAAAAAGGATAAATTACGATAAGTGATTGACAGATATTTGATTTTATTACGCAAAGTTTTTTTAAAATCGTTATATATTTCCCACATGCTACTAGTAAACTGAGCTTTCAGGATTTTTCTTTTTTTGTTACTGTACTCAAGTCTTGGCATTTTCCTTGACTCGGGAAATATTACAAAATGATGGACAAAAATGGAAAATTTTTATTGCCTCTAGGTTCTGAAGATGGGAAAACAACGTGATTCTTCTGATACGGTGCTCTGACTCGGATCTGTCTTGATTAATTTTAATTTGTGCCATTTCACCTGAACTATTGAAAATTTGCTAACTGAAAACAAACGAGATTTTAAAATTAATGCCGTGCTTCAAAACCTTTATTGTCTTTTGACCTATTTTGCAATGGCGCTAGGTATTCTCATTGCATTCTTACTCACATACTCAGATAAAAAGCACCACCACGATCAACTGTACACAGTGTAGAGCTGTCAAAATTCTAAAGCTGAAATATTTCTCTACGCGAAAGTCAGATTTTTCGCAGTGCAATAATTAATAAATTCCACGCCCCATAACTCTGTCTAACATTTTAGCGAACCCGAGCTTTGCTGAAACTATTGGACACGTTTATCTTTAAATGAACATCTACAAGTTAGCTGTACAGTAAAAAATTTGAAAATAAGTAATTTTTTCTCCCACAGGTACAAAAATAAAAGTATAATCTACGAGTTATTCAATATATTCATTTAATTAATGCAATAAAAGCTTTAATAAAGAAGGAAATGGCTTAGTGAATAAACATTTTCTTTTCGTGCAATGTCTTTCTCAAAGAGAGAATTACAAAAATGTATTAATGCAAAGAAATAACAGCTAGTATTTACGCGCACTAATTCGCAACTATAAATATTTGGTACACATTTATTCCTTTTTTAATGAACGGGGCCAGGCGTCTTTAAATAATGATGATATGGTTTCCTGTCATAATTGTAGAGTTTGCAATAAAATATCCCTAATTTCATTGACATATGGCTGCTAGAGAATATATACGACAAATTTGCGTTAAAATCTTGATTACAAAGCACGAAAAAACGTGTATGGGACGCTTGTGGGCCGATGGTTAGGTGACGTATGCTGTAAGTATAAATATTGTAAAAAAAAAATTTTAAAAATCAACCTTCAAGAAGAAAAAAAAATATTATTCTTGTTGTGAGAGAACACCACAGTGCCAGGAAGAATCCTTCGCGACCGGCTGTTGAAAAAGATCGAGAAGGCATCATGCTAGGGTGATACGACGCCAAACCAAGTCAGTCCATATCGGAACTGGAACCCACTGGAGTACCGCCCGCCCAATCATGCTATATTAAAAGCATCTGATAGCGAAAAACCATTATTAAAATAAAACCGAAAGCTTTTCTTTAGCATTTATTCGACTGCTGAATTAATTATTGTCTACTTAATATCTTGTGATCTCCATTGTCCTTGATTGCATACAAATCTGTCATGTATTCTGACTACGTATTTACAGAGAATGCCAATTTTTGTTAGGTTTTAATTTGTGAGAGATGGTCTGGGGATTTTTGAAATGCTTTTTTAGGCACAGTGTGGATTAGGTCACGGTTGGAGATCAAAAGAGACTATGAAATTTGCTTTTAATATTATCAACTTATGGTTACTGCACAAACTAACACTATACGTAGGGGCACTGCCTTCCTAATAATAAAATGATTCGCATAGTAAACTTAATCCATGTGCGAAATGGCATTTCTTATCAGAATATTGTGGAAATTTTTGTCCATTCTGCCAGCTGTTTTCCTGAAGTCGCAGATATCTGTGGCACGCATGCACCCCAACATCTTTTCTTTTACACAATATCGATAATACATGACATTTTAAACCTCTTCTCTGATTTTCCTTTTACGTAGAGTTGTTTCATTCTTTTATCGAATAGCAGACATCATTTAGTTACTTTATAAACTCTAATTTTATTTGATTTTTTTTTTGTTTGCCGTTGTAAGTTAGAAATTACATTGACAGAGCGGTACGATCTTATATCCTAGGTGGCCCAGGTAATTAATTAAAATGTTTCATCATCGTCTCTCTCTTTTGCTAGCGGCCCCTTCCAGTTAAAACGATGTAACATCTCGTTACAACTTGCCCAAAGAATTTCTCCGGATAAATAAATTAAAAAATGGCATGTTTTTTAAACTTTAGTAGTTCTAACGTCATCGCTCATGGTAAAGAAAACTTTAATCTAAAGTCCTTGTTTCTGTCCTCTTCTCTTTTGCTTATACCATTTTTTAGGGTTTTAATTTAATAGTAAAATTTTGTTCGAATTAGCCAAGAATAAGAATCTCTCTCTCTCTCTCTCTCTCTCTCTCTCCTCTCTCTCTCTCTCTCTCTCTCTCTCTCTCTCTCTCTCTCTCTCTCTCTCTCTAAAATTAAGAATGACTTTATGAAGACATCTACTGCTGAGTGTCCGAGGATTGTGTTTCCGATGTCAGTAACTGGAGTAAATGTCAAATCTATTCTTACGTACAGTTGCAAACTATCTTGATCATAACGTTTTTTTTTTTTTTAAAAATAAAGGCAGAAGTTCCTTAATGTAGACACTGATTTTGGTTTTCGACCAGCACGGTTAAAGACAACCATCAAGTATGCAATTTTCTTTCCTTTATATATAGCTTGTCATGCTTACAGCTTTAAATAATAATTCTTTAACAGTCAATTTAATCAGCTTCTTAATTTCGTATTTTTTTTATTTTAAAACAATTATTTTATTTATTTTTCATATATAAAAGAAAGCAACAGAAACAATAATGATCAATACACATCAGACCCTTGACAACGCAAATATAAGGCTATTTCTTACAGAGAACACTGAACAAATATTCCTTTTTTTTACTTCACCTTTAAAGACCATCATAAAGAATTATAAAAAATAGTATCTTTATTTAATAACAGCAATAAAAACCAAGAATAGTAATCTTTACTACACATTTAATGAAAGTCATAAAAAGACTAATATTCTTCCGCATTTTATCTTTAATATCTGAAATAGAAGCAAACTTCGCTCTTTAATGACAGCTATTAAAAAAAATTAAAATATTTTATCTTTACTTCGCCTTTAATAGCTACTATATAACCAAGAAACCTAATCTTTATGTAGTATTTACATGGCACTAGATGCGAAAGAACATCATATGTTCTGTAAATTCGAGGTAAACCTGCCCTTCCTTTTTTTTTCTTGTTAGTCATTTAAAAAAATGAACGTCTTTCCATCCAGGGTTTAAAACCTTTGACTGTATATAATTCCTTTCTTTAAATATGTAACTGTTACTTGATTGGTTATTTAAAATTCTACATAACATTGACTAAATTATACATTATTAACGTATCTATTAGTTTTATTGTGCAATAATAATTACGGATACTAGATTATCTGTATATAATCTATCCTTGGATATTAGGTTCTCGCTTACTTTTTTAATCTCCATGCATATATTTCCAATTGTCAATGCATAGGAAGCATAATACTACCAAAATTCGAAATGTACATTAGTAGCGCTAACCAAAAAAAGAACGTTCGTCTTAAGGGCATCGACATTTGAAATGAGAATTCTTTTCACTATTCGAAAATGAATCTTTACTTTAACTTTAAATTTTTACATAAAGCGACATTACGTAAGTCAGTTCCTTTTGACAGAGGGTAAAATGAAACGAGTAGATCTAAGTGTCGTATACTCTGCTTCTTTCCGAGTTTTAAAGATCTTCGGGTTTCGAGTTTTACTTTGAATTTGAATCAGTAGACACTAATTGCGTCTCGTAGGATCTAATCGGAGTAAACACGAATTTTCTTTTCAATTTTAGACTAATTTATTTATTTCTTTTATAAAACCATAAGTAATTTAGAATGGTAAGATCTTTGCAGTTACCCCTGCATATCTAAACTCGATAAAGCTAAATAATTTTTCATCTTCTAATTTAATCTATGATAAATATGAAATGTACATTGTATTAGCAAATATAAATTTACGATTAATATAAATTTAATCTTGGAGCAAATTTTACAGAGTTAACATTCCGTTTTAACAAATAATTATTGAACATAATTCAGATCGGAAATAGAGAAAATTTTACGTCAATAAAATCTGTGTTTACTGATATCTTTTTATTACAATGCTTAGTTTTTGAAAATATCTAATTAATTATTAATAAAAATTAAATAGTCTTTGGGGAAAATGTTACATTCAACAGTTACAGAGAAATAGTCTAGTCTTTTGTCCATTGCGGAAAGGATGCAGGATCAAAGATTGGAGATTTAAACTTAACCCTTTTGCAGATATATCGATGGCGTCTTGCATAATTGGCGAGAGCATAGAGAGTAGAAAGAGTTAAAATACTAAGAATCTGGAGACTGCATCTTCTCGCTTGGATAGTGATTTTTACTCGCATGGTCCCTCTAAAGAGGTGTACAATGGCTAATTTTTACCACAACCGTCGGGGTCATAATTGGAATCTGTCACGGTTGGTAAGACCTTTTGCCATGCTGCAGGTGACGCCTTACTCTTGTAGACAATGCACTGTTCCAGGAGATGGGACACTCGGAGCTACCCTAATTGCTTTTAACGTTGTAAGCAAATTCCAACAAAAACAGCAGAAAAATGATTTTGTTAGGAAATAAGAAATGAAATCATAAGAAATCGTTTAACACCAGGCCAAGTACTGATCGATGGCGGCAGCCTTAATCCGTATCTCGGGCAGCGGTGAGGTGTGTAAACATCGGCAAAGAGATCAAAGGGCTGACAGGGACGGGGAACGACCGCCAACAAGGCTCTTTTATTTTTCTCCCTGGCGCTGAATATCAATATCTGCTCAGCGATCGCAAGGATGCCGAACAACCGATTTTCCGGATTCAGCAAGGAAACGGCTTTCATTTGATGGAGAAAAAAGAGGAGAAAAAAATTGCCTCCCGGCTACTGCATTAATCTTCGCTGATATCGGCAGTCGGTCGACAGATACCTGGACTAAAAATGAGAGACTTTTCTCTGATCATAGAATCTGATCCCTTTGAAATATCGTGCGAAGGCACCAGGGAGGGGTTTGATTCCGCGGATCCGAAACATGAGTCAGATCTTTCTCTCTCATATATAAGCTTTCGGTAAAATAAATAAATAAATGCATATGAACAAATAAATAACTCTGTAGGTAATAGACGACGAAGTGGTAAAATATATAAGCACGAAGTCCTCTGTGTCATGTGAACAGTAATAGCTGATCAAGAAATTCACTTTTAGAAACGTCAAACAAGATTGCACACTCAGGGGAAAAAACTCTACACTTAAGTTTTGCGAAACCTTAGTTTACACAACACTACAGACTGGAAAATGTTAGTTTCTAGTTTGTTTTTTTTTTAAAACCCAGCCTCCACCCAAAGAAGGTCATGGTCACTGTCTGTTGGACTGCCACTAGTGTCATCCACTATAACGTCTTGCAATCTGGCGAAACCATCACAGGTGAAAGTTACTGCCGTGAATTAAAAGTTGTTCATCAGAAATTCTCCAAGCGATAGCCGCATTGGTGAATCGAAGAGGTCCAATCTTGCTCAACGACAATGCTCGTCCTCATGTTGCAAAAGCGACTCTGAAGAAACTGAACACGTTGAGGTACGAAGTTATTCCTCAACCAGCCTATTCACCAGGCCTTTCTCCCACAGACTTCCACCTTTTCAAACACCTCGACAGTTTCCTCCGTATGAAATCTTTCACCAGCAGACCAGAAATTAAAACTGCCTTTCAACAGTTTATCGACTCCCGAAGTACAGGTGTTTTTCAAAATGGTATAAATTCGCT
The DNA here is from genome assembly GCA_018389105.1 of Nautilus pompilius. Taxonomy (NCBI): domain Eukaryota; kingdom Metazoa; phylum Mollusca; class Cephalopoda; order Nautilida; family Nautilidae; genus Nautilus; species Nautilus pompilius. Next base: position 517,400 of record JACATO010000338.1, read on the forward strand.
TGTAATTCGTTGGCAGAAGTGTATTGATTGTATTGGAACTTACTTTGATTATTTGATTAATAAACTTCACGTTCATCAAAGATATGAAGTCTCATTGTTGCGGTAAAAAAAATCGACAGAACGTTTCTAAGAACCTAATATTTGATATTAAAGTGTTAGTATAATTTCAAAATTTAATACTAATTAATGAATAGTCCAAATTTTGTTTCTGTTAACTTGATGTGTAGTTTCTAACAGTTTTCCTCCTGGGCGCCGGACTTAGCATTTATATAAGAACCATTTTCTTTCATAGTTAAGGTCTTTTAATTTCAGTAATGTTGTATTTTGATTGGTTACATCCAACCTTAAAGATGAAGTAAAGATTAATTTTTGTGTGGTAATAGATAAAAGTTAAACGTAAACGTAGAAATACTATCAATAAATTCTGACATTTGTAGAGAATTTCTTTTCACCAAAATTTTTTTTGTTTGCTTCCTTTCTCATGTCATCAAATTACCATTGCCTTTACTTTTGATTCTTAGAGAAATAATAATCATATTTTGCTTATCTCGAGTTTTTGTTATGGAACAGTGTAAAACAGCTTCAGGCAAAACATATAGATGCAATTAATATTTTATTCTATTAATATTATTAGTGTCATTAATATTGTTAATGCAATTGCAAATAATTGCAAGAAGTTTCTATAGTGCTTCCGTTGCCAACAGAGAAACTCTTAATTGTAAAAAAACACATTGTATCTTTTAAAGGGAAAGTCGTGGTTTAATATTTCTTAATAGAAAATTCTAGACTTAGTGAAACCAGAGTAATACATATTTTTTTTAAAAATGAATTTATTATATTTCAAATCTTTTAGCATTATTTTATAAACCCTTAGGCAGCTTCTAAAATTTTAATGTTAATAATTTTCATATAAACAATTTTGTAGACTTTATTCGCTTTGAAGTATAAGGATATAATCAGTTAACTCTTCAAAAAGATACACTGAAGCTTAAAAAAGCCATACATTATAGGTTTTAATTTGATGAGAGTTACATGTTTAATACTTAAAAGATAAAGCAGACAAGTAAAGTTATAGCTTTCGTGTTTGTTTTGTATTAGCATTGCCGAAAATGTAATTGATTCTGCTGTGCAGGGAAGACCGTCCGGGTCAAACATCATCTTTACGTCTCACTAATAAATATAAAGAGACTAGTGAGCCATCTTTACCGGGTACATTTATTGTGATTGAATACCCGGTGACGATGGTTATTTGATTTTATATGTGAATTAATAAAGATGTAGCAAAAAGGACTTTTCTTTTAATGTAGGGTCCGGTTAAAGCTGTTTCACCGTAAGTTACTTTAATTATTCTTCTTTCATTTGCATTAGTCGCTCGCTCAAACTGTGTCCGACAGCACCCGTTTCATAAAAATCTAAAATGATTATAAAATAAAACAGTTATTCGATAAACTGTGTAAAAATCACTTTGGAGGGAGTAGACAAGAATCAAAAACAAATTATTCCATTCGAGTGAAAAATAATAAAGCGATGTAAAAAATGAATTCGGAAAAAATATTAAAATTTTTCTTTTGACGTATGGCTTAAGTGAAGATAATCCGCTTGTATTATTTTGAGGTTTTTATGTGGTAAAGTTAATAGAAGTGGGACATCCAGGAATCAAGGATGATCTTCGTACAAATAATACAATTATTTTCACCAAAAAATAAAAATGATATTGATATTTTAAACTCGGTTGTTCAGGTGTCACCCTCTCCCCACATAAATTATACCAAATTATTGCTAATTTTTTCAAGAACTGCACAAGAACGGCATAGATGAAGCATGGAAACGACGCACGTTCAAGCTAGAATGGGCGCGTTTCACCTTACATTCAATACCAGAAAAGTCATTAACGCTTTTGAATAAATTCACTTTGATAGAGGAGTATTTTCCTATTGTAGGCAAATAGATTTGTTTGTTCATTTCAGGATTTGCTAAAAGAACCATTATTTTTACTATATTAACCTGTTTTCCTCCGTAAAACGTTTGAATCGACAAAATTCGTTAAACGTTCACAAAAAGGTTAAAATCTATTAAAGACATTTCGGGTTTAGCTTTCGAAATAATTCAAATCTACTACTGTAACGTTTATACACAAAGATGTTGTGTTATTTGAAACATACGCGCACCTGTTACAGAGTTAAATCCAAAAACCATGAAGATTTTAAAATACTGATAACCATGAGTGCTGACATTAATTTTTAAAGCAAAGCAGTCAGATCGTTAACTCAGAAATGTAAACTTTGTCAACAGAAGTTTTTGTTAGTTCAACTTTTAAATGCATGCATTTTCCATCACCAAATCTACTGACTGCTCCAGTTCAGTATTCTAATAATTATAAATTTCATATCACAATAACTATTTATTTCAAATATTATTTTGCATGCTATGAAAAATTATTCGAAGAATTTGGTCGTGTAAAATTAAAGTATCTTTGCATTAAACGAGTAGAAACATCGAACAGCCTTTAGGCTGATTAAAAAAATTTTTTATTGGGTAAGAAACATGATTAGCATATTTTCGCGATACAATAAGCTCAAATTATTATTGAAAGAATCATTATCCAAACCTCATCCTTGTCAATTATAAGCGATTATCGGATATGCCTCGGGGACTTCTCAGCGAACTGTGTTACCGTGGAACTGAATGATGTCAAAAAAATAGGTTGTCGTTTTCAGACAGTCATATTAGACGTTATTTATGCAGTGACTTCACAGATATACAGCATTTCCCTAAAATATATTACCAAGACCCGTTGATAAAATCAGCCCTTCTTCCTTAATTAATTGTTTGTTGCTGTTTTTTTTTAATTGATAGTAACAGAATAAGTGAAATAGAATACTAATAGAATCAAGTTTTCAGACCATTTTTTTAAATATAAGCTCAACCAATGCCAAATATATCATAATTGAAGAAAATCTTTGCGCTTTCTCTTTTCTCAAAGGATTTGCACTATTTTGATTTACGGTACGTCTTCAATTACGAGCGAGGAATACTTTATCTCCAAGTAACTGGCACACGTAGCTGCAGTGGACGTCATTTCTTATCAGCATATGCTTTTCTTTCGAACGCCTTAATTTAGCACCCCGGCAGAAATTCATTCAGACGCCCTGTTCAACAGTCGTAAAAGAAAATTAGCATAACAGTTAATCAACATCCTGCTGCGAGCTCGTTGCCAGCTTGGGATGCTAAGAAACAAGATTTTCATGCCAAGAACGGTTTCAGTACTACTTCTGAAGATGACGACGGGGAAAGTAAACCCCTGAAAAGTACATTTATTATTTAGTTTTGTTACTAAGAAAGTGTTGCTAAAATCCAGAAATAACCAAATTATTTTTATAGAACTATTCCAGTTTTGAATTCAGATGCTAAAATATAAATATATTTAAATTCATTTTAAGAATGTTAATAGCTTTGATTTACTGAAAAATTATTTGAAAAATTCATCGTAGTCAATTCGGTAAATGAATTACTAAAGTTTCTTAATACTAACATCTAGAATGGCTCGGCTAACGTTTTCCTGAAATAATAGTGAAACTTCACTTTGTTCTTTCACGTAAAGTTATTTCTGTAGTAGACTTTCCTATTTATGGACACTAATTGGTTTCGAACTCGCGACCTGTAGGTTGGTTGCCACGTTTGATTTATATCACACGGCCAACTATAGTACTTAGTTCACTGCACCAGTCAAAACGTAGGTCCCTTACTTTGTCCTATTTGACTAATAACGTGAAGAAAAAGACCTGAACTCTCGCTCTCCCTCTCTCCCTAATTGCTCGTACTATATAGTTTTTGTAAATAAAGCAGCTTCAGCAGCTATAAAATATGAAAAAAAAAACAAAACAAAAACAAAAAGGCAGTATTTAATGCGTTTTTATTTCTTCTCGATATCCGACAGAAGAACATTCTTCAGTCAGCATAACTGCTACGCACACTGTAACTGTTTCTTTTCATCATTGTACAAAATTTAAATTTTATGCTTTATATTACAAAATTCTTCTATTTTTCTATATATATATATATTATGTATATGTAAAATGTATATTTAGAAATATAACTTAAACAAAAAATAATTAAAATATGGAAAACATATTAAATTTTATCCCAAATTTTCCGTTTAATAACATCAGTTGTCTTTCTTGTGTTTATTCACGCTAAAGCAATAACACCATGATATTATTTACTACAAGCAAACACAAACTAAAACGTGTTTGAACAAAACAGACCATCCACAATTTCCATGTAAAACATGCAGCTAAAATACTGCTTACAACACCGGATATACAAAAACATTCAAAGATGGCCAGTACAACATCCACCTTTCTCTCTTTCTCTCTGTGTGCTGACGTCACCTCTCTTTCTTTCTCTGTATTTACGTCATCTTTCTTCACTGATGTCATCTCTCTCTCTCTCTCTCTCTCTCTCTCTCCTCTCTCTCTCTCTCCTCTCTCTCTCTCTCTCTCTCTCTCTCTCTCTCTCTCAGCTCTTTTTGAAGGTAAATAGAATTATTGGAGTGCGTGGAAGTATTCTCAACGGGCTAAAGTTGTTGTCTTTAATAAATCACGCAATAATGGGCGGCTGTCCAAAAAAAAAAAAGAATACAGAACCATTATGACCTATACAAGACCGTTAGAGGAAAGAATTAATAATCAATGCAGCTTTTGATATGGTTATCCCTGCTTCTAGTAATTTTGTTACTACGAAAATGTTTTCTGAAATGAAGCCTTGTAGACATTGCTTTATACTGAATATCTAATATAATACATTTTCTAAAAGAATTTGTTTCTCTGGCGGATACCTTATTTACCAAAGTCAGCAAACGGGTTCGCAGAACATAGCACATTTACTTGCATGCTTACCTACACACACACACACACAAGACCTTGATAACTATGTTGTAATACTGCAAGTATTTAAGCTGGCTGTTCTAATGACTATTTTCTAAAAAAAAAAACCTATTTTTTAAAGATTTTAAAAGTTAATGATGGTTTCTAACAAGAAGTTATTCTTTAGCTGATATTCTTATTTATTAAGGATGAAACATCTACCCCAATCTATTTAGATTTTAAGGATAGTGATTGATATCTGTCATTTATTTATAGTTAACATCAAATTGAAATCCACCAAAATTTACTTGTTTAAAGCAATTTGCAAGTACAGTGATGGCCATACAAATGGACTTTAAATATCGCATAATTTGTATATAACCAATTTATTATGACTGTTAGAAAATTTATGCTCGGTATATTATAATAATTGATTGCTGGAACTTAAATCATATTAAAACACCATTTTGAAAATAAATGGGTAAAAAATTGTCTACCACTGTATTTTTTTAAAATTTTTACTTAATTTAATTGAAAATATTTATACAATTTCTGTACAACCTGAGAGAAGATTTAACTCTCTTTCTTTTACTCAAATACAAAAAAACACATATAATCACTTCTCACGGTATTCTTTATACACTACATATATGATAATTTTCTGTGGATAAATCTGTCAAAAATTTGTTTCTGAGTTATTTTGCTAACGAAGAAGTAAAATTAAAGTCCCAGTATCTTGTTTTAATTTTTTTCTATGATTGTTTACTGATTAAATAGTGTTCTCTTTTTAATTTAAGAAACGTCGGATATAAATCGATTTTAAAGCTTATAAAATCCAAAGGAAATAACGTAATTTTAAATATAGTCAAAGCATAAAATATAATTTTTTGTTTTAATGTTAGAGTAGAATGCATTCCTTTCAAAACTTTGGTATCACAAATGCGATCTTTAATATGCAAATTTTGTAAATGCCATTCTGGTCAGATGGAGTGAAATTTATTTATTTAACTATTTGTCGTTATTGATCACCGATCGTGGCAAATATCTATCGTTTTGGTGGAAGAAGAGAATCAAAATTGAAGCAGCTCATAAGCATCTGTAAAAACAATCGAAAATTTAGGACACCTTTACGATTATGAACATAGATGCAAAACTTAAAATTAGCATGATATTTACCTAGGAAAATCTACTTATCTGCTAATAGTTTCCTTTCCAATCGTCGAAACTTCGGATCAAGTCTGTAAAAATGTCTATTAGCCATTAGTATTTACTTGAATAATTCTATTGACATATTTAAAATATCGGAAAAGGATAGAAATAGGATTACCAGATAATTGCTCAGCTTTTAAAGACATAAGATCATTCGAAAACTCACGTCTGCACGAGAACACAAAGATACATAGAGATGCAATGTGCAAGGTTATGTTGATTACTTCATTGTCTATAAACGCTCAGCAAAAGTTTAAGTAGGTGGGGGTAAAACTGGCAACCGGAAAACCAAGTTTCAAGTTCAGAATCAGCTTAAATTCCTTGTAAAATCTAAATATTAAATAAAACGTACTGTCAAAAGAATATTTACTGTAAATTAATAGTTTCACAAAAAATTACTCTTCTCAAGAGTAAATGTTGATGATAGCGGCAAGGAAATATTTATGAAACGTATGTCAAATAGTTACTTATGCAACTATTTAATAGAAGTAATAATATTTCAACTAACTCTATGTACATAAAGGCATAATCATGAATCTAAGCTAAGCACAATCAGATTTTCCATAAAAATTTTTCTGAAAAACTACTGCATGATCTAACAAAAGCTATCTAATGCAATAAAGTACCAATATTTTAGAAAGGAATTTAAAAAAATCAAATGATGACATTTGTTTAATTTTCAGTATTATACATCAGTTAATATGGAATCCGGCTAAAATACAATTTAAAAGTCATAAAAAATTATAGTAAATGAAATCATAAAAGGATATCTGAGATTAAAAGGAATATAATGTAAGTCAGCCTATTTGATAATAAAAACTAATTAACTTGGTGCTTTGCTTTCACTAAACCTACTTGAAAATTGAAAAAAACGACACAATATTACCGATAGAAGGGATGTGTCACATTCGTCGTCTATTGTTTCTTTTGGTTTGTCGAATATTTGCTATTTTTGTTGCTAACAGTTAGCAATTTCCGATCTCGATCATCGATTAGATAATCACAAAAAGGTAGTAAAACCTAATGCAAATATTAAATGGCACATGCCAGGCAATGTGGCTCAGCGGTGAGTGTGTTGGCTTCAGGACCGTCCTGGGTTCAATTCCCGCTGCTGGCACATTGTTGTGAACCTTGAGCAAGGTACTTTACTGGCATTGCTCCAGTGGCTGCTGGGGAGTGTCCTGTGCAGGCACTCAGACAGAGGAACCAAGGGCGGGGGACGCTCTATAGCCATGACAGAGGCGAGTCTCCAATGACAAGGAAAAGTCAGAAGAATAAACCACTGCTGAAGACGGATGCACTGGGCCAGAGTGCGCGTAACAACAGTGCAATGCATCCCACTCTTATGAAAGGAGTGATCGAAGAAGAAGAAAATGGCGCATGAATGCAAAGTGAGTTGTGGTATGAGTTAGTTGAAATCGTTGCCCTACCGTATTCGTCTGGCCACTTTTTAAAAGGTGTTTTAAATATACATATTTCACGAGTGTTTATGTTGTCAGTCTACATTTAAAAAAAATAACCAGTGTGCGCTATCACCACATCTAAAATAGGTGGATCTCTTGATATTTGTTTGTTTATCTGAAACGACTGTTTAGAATGGTGCTATATATAGTCAATGAGAGATTGCCAATAATCTCGTAGATCTATAGTCAATTAACGCTGCGGAAAATACATTAGGAAAGCCTTTGGCTGTTGCTGCACGACAAGAACGTGCCGTTTACTGTTACATCAGCACCAGCTGTCAGGCTTCTTTCGCTGGCATGACTCATGCAAGGTAAATGATCCAAAGATCAGTCCAGTATCATCTCCATCGACATCACTACAGAGGGTGAGTGTCGTGTGAGAAACCCTTCCCGTTTAGACTCGTTTGAATTTCTATTCAGTGAACGTCTGGAGAAATATTAAAATACTAGAGGCGAGTAACGTCGCCCTTCTGAATTCGAGTTCTAACGTTTTACGGGCGGGGGGTCGGAGATTGGAAAAGGCCTAACTAAAATCCCCGTTCTCATTGTCTTTAGACCACCGTCAGGGGTGGGAACGAGAGCGTCATGGGTTGGGCTGCGATCTGGCGGTGCTCCTATCATGATCTGTGAGATACCTATCCACGTCCTGCCAAGACGGTAGAACCTGAATCAGGGGATAGAAAATCTGGTTGGTTTATTGCTTACTAGTCTAAAGTCCTTTTCTGCTGTAACGTGTCTTGACCAATGATGTCACTGCGTCGCTTGATTTTACTTTCCGTTTTCTGCAACATACAAAATGGATCAAATTATTAAAGCAGAAGAGTACTGTATAGCTATACAAGTTCGCCCTTTGTATTCCTAACTTCCAGGATGTTATGAAACTTCAAATTACTGAATAAAACCAAGTTTAAAGATGCACTATTGGATCTTGCATAAAGTTCTACTTTATTTAATTAGTCAATATTTTGACTGCATAACAAAGATTAGCCAGTTTTATTTTTTAAGTGAATGGGTTGAAAGATATCAGCCTTCTAGAGGTTAAATGGTTGTCATTAAAGTTGTAATTTTATTATTAATTTTAGTTTCTGGGCATGGCCTTAATTTTATTATAGGTACTCGCAAATGTAAAATTTCAAAACTACAATTTAACTTTGAGTGTAGGCAAAATCCCATATGTAATATACATTCTAACATAGAATAGACATATCTATTAATCATTATACATTTAACCCCCCCAATCCCCTTCTCTCTCTCTCTCTCTCTCTCTCTCTCTCTCTCCTCTCTCTCTCTCTCTCTCTCTCTCTCTCTCTCTCTCTCTCTCTCTCTCTCTCTCTCTCTCTCTCTCTTTCAGCACAGCAGCCTGCAATATTTCACGTTACCTGTGACCCGAATCGGGAAGTAAAGGAACAGCAACACAGCCACGAGTTTCGCCGATAATGGAAAACCGTTTCCGATATACATGCGGCTTTTATAATTTCACACGTCAGGTCGTTCCTCGTGATAAAATTAAAGCAGCAATTTTGATATCCAATGATATCGGACGAATATCCGTAATCGCCAAATACCAAACCTGTTTTTATCTATATTCTCACGTTGAATGTTTTGCTAATATCAAGCGATGGATTCTCGTTAGATTTCTATCGCAGTAGTGAGGGGGAATATCGGCGAGAGCCACTTCAAATAGACTGGAAATCTGTTACCCAGAGAAAAGCAATGCATTATTTATTCATGCTGGACTATTCATTCCTCACACACCCCATCCCACACACACACGTACACGTATAATGATACATAACTGAAATGTTTTGTTTTTTTTGCAAAACAAACATCTGAAACTGCATTATTCCACTAACTTTACTTCGTGCATGAAGCTAGCAGCGTCTTTTCACAAGGCAATCTGATGAGATATTCCAACCAAGAAGAAGATGTCTTTCAACGGATCGTTCACATTTGTTCAGAATCTTCTTTCTGACAATTAAAATTTACTGACATAAAATTTTGATTTTATTGTTTTTGCTCATGAATCCACGCACCATATAACGTTACTGCACTTCAGGTTTCATCTGATAGAGCTATCTTTAGCAATTTTAAATTTAACCAATGCAAAAAAGATTCTCTTGCCCTTTCAGTTGCGTTTTTCTTTCAAATGTAGATTAACAATGACTGTAGTGTTGTAAAAAAAAACCACATGGTTTCGCAATAGAAATATTTCCGAGACAAGTAGTTATTGGTGGCTTAGATAAGATTCCTTCTTCTTCCACCTATATAATAGTCTGCGCAGACAAACCTGATAAGTTTGCCAAGTGCCATGGTCACTGATACAACAAAACAGAGAAGTAAAGATTATGTTAACTGGAGGCAGTTAAATGGTAATGCTGCAATATTACATTAAAGGTTACAGCCCTCACGTTTTTCCCTGATGTCAGGTGCTTCTACAGTTTAACTTAAAATCCATTTAAAAGCATGAAAAAATTAATAAATTTAATCAGAGCAGAGTGGAATATATTCAGATATTTCCACGCGTTAAATTTTGATTTTATTTGCATCATTTTACATTTCTAAACTTTGCCTACGGCTGGCGCATGCAAACAGATACCTAAAAAAAACAATCAAGAACAAGCCGATATTTTGTTAATAAAAGCGAAAGACCGATTCCTTTCAGTGGTAGACTTCTGATCAATATCGGTCGACTGGTCAAAACAAGCGCAGAACACCAGGAAACGAACCGCCTAAGGCTTAAAGAAATATTTCGGTGATTTTGTATAGAAACAATTCAGAAAAGTTCTTTAAAGTATTCATCGTGTTAACATGGACTTATTGTGGTGGAAAATTTACTGATTCGATCTCTTAACTCGTTTTACGGCAATAAATGTAGATGATCGTGATGATTTCTGATGGTAGATACTGTTGACGTGCAATTACCTTAAAAACCATTGAAACCAGTGATAGGATATTCAACAGCTTATGGAATGACAATGGACCAAAATATCTACAGGCTGTTTCCCTTTCTTGTTTACAATTCCTTATTAAACAGGCATTTAGAAAGATAAGAGATCACTTTCCATAAACCTCGTAACAAAAGTAGTGTTTCTCCAATCGCTACTGTCTCATCATTTATTTCAAGTTTTGCAAGTAACCAAAACATGAGGCAATAACCCAAAATCTTGGGTTGAAATATCTATTATATAACTAACCCGACCTTAATAAGCAAAGGAAATATTTTTAAAAAATTATGCGATCGTATTTATGAGATAAAACAACAAAATAAAGTATAACACAATCTGAACTTGTTGCAAGAAGAAAAAGCATTAATTTCACAGCTGGATTAATTTATTTTGCCTCTCATTAGAAATAATGTAGAATTATTTCGGCTCCACATAAAAGATTAAGAACTGACCTTCTAAGGCAAAATCTGACACTTATTTAGTAAATTAAATATTTATTTACAGTTTTTCCTGATAAACATAGACTTTACGCTAGGATCTTCTGACATTTCAATAAAAGCTTTTTGTCCAGTGTTTTACCAACAGAAATATTCCTGTTTTTATACCATTATTTGTTTTTGTTTTTATTTTTATTAATATGTAGAATTAGTTTTAGTTTGTTAAGTATACGGTTTATACAATAACCTTTATCGAATATATATATATATATATGTACATACTAAAACAAAATTAAAATTTTTAAAAATATTTTTAAAAAACTGTTAGTATCATATTTATACCTGCGTACGCACAAATTCTATTTAAATTATTCAGGTATAAAGAACTAATATTACAAATCTAAAACGTTCTACATCTGACAATGTAAAAATTGCATGACAACTTCTGAGAAGCAAACACCGTCTTATCTCTGAGCTTTATCTTTATCTTTTGCTTAGGAATAGCAAATTCTGCTGCTTCTGAAACTGACACACCGTTTTCTCCGAATACCTTAATTATATACACCGCTATTGTTTTATTCGACAGCCCATACTTAAACTGGGTGAGTAATTCGACTTCTCAGCGACCTCCTTTCGGAGAAGCATTGTTCTTTTATAACATCACTCATCTTTGCTGAAGATGAGGTGAAAAAAAGAAGAAAAAAAAAACAGTCAAAATTCCGGAAAAAGACGATTTGTATTCAAAAGAAAAGCAGAGCGACTTAATTGTTCCACGACAGGTTTATTAAGTTAATCTGCTGGAAGAAAATATTTCCTACGCGTGAGGATTACATACATGGAGATATGAAGATCGCGCATGAGTAGTTTTGTCACATTTATTTTGCATACGTGTCACGAACACAAAAGTAATGGCCGACTATCTCGCGCATGTTAAAGATTAGTTCGGTTATAGCCTATTCGAGAAGCTCCTTGATATCGAAGCTCGAAAATCGACTCAGCCATTTGCCTCCCATTACCCATCTTAATAACATTCGGTCATCAACAAGGACGAGGGCTGTAAAGCCGTCTGTCTGTAAACTACCCCGAGAGATTGCGTAAGAATTTAAAAAAAAAAAGATTTTATCTTTTACAATTCAGGTTTTGCTGAAATTCTTTTAATATTTAAGGAATCTGATTATTATCGGGCTTTAATATAACATACAACACGCTTTCTATTTTTCTGGCGCTTGCTGTTATGTTGTACTTTGAACTTAATGGATTTCGTGCCCATCTCTCTCTCTCTCTCTCTCTCTCTCTCCTCTCTCTCTCTCTCTCTCCTCTCTCTCTCTCTCTCTCTCTCTCATTCACTCTCTACATACACACCTATCGGCTATTTTTCCACCACAAAAATAAAACGTCAAAATTAGATAAGCGTGTTTTTCTGTTCACTGGTTCAGTCTATAAGACTTATCCTCTGAGTTACCATTTGTCGTAAAATTGGTAAATTTAAGTTGGCACATCAGTTAAGACGTAAGTTAAAATATCCCAATTCGTTTATCAGGCCATACAAGGTAGATTAACTCTAGCAAGAAAGCGTGGTGCCGCGCCTGTCCAGTAGAGGAAGTTATCCTTTGCCACGAAGGACCCCATACTGCCGACTTTGACAAGAAAATACTATAACTTTTTATTTTTAGATGCGGAAGGGAACCCATAAGACAGACGGCTAGTAAAGAATAGCAAGAAGAAAGTAGTACACCGTACCAAAAACCGAAAATAGATTCTTTAATTTAAATAACGATATATTTATTTAATTAGTTTGATATGCAAAATACACTACAGTAGGGAAACAATAAACATATTTAATTCTTAGCGCATTAAAATACACAATATTTTGATAATTTAATTTTAAATGGTTCAGACAGAGATCAGAGTCCAAAAGCCTTTTCTGGCTGGAAAGGGTTAAGCCCTGCCGGTTCCGTTCGTGGAATTCGCTGGATCTTTGGGACTTAGCGGCTGACTCATGATTTCTGCCACGCCTCTCGGGCTCAAAATCTGTTGGAGGAAGTGGTGTGGAGGCTTGCTATTGGAACAGCAATCTTGATGCCTTGGGGGTCTTGCACGGCAGGGCTCTTCAGGGAGCAATCCTTGTAGGTGTCCCCCAACGAAGACGCTTCTTCCTGAGCGATGTGGCGGACGATCCCTTTCCCCTAGAGGAAACCTCCCTGGAACCCTGATGTGGACTCGTGATGCTTCGTCGCTCTGTTCGTATTTAATGTAAAAAAAAATAATTAAAATTTAAAAAAAAAAAAACACTGGTGCAAATTAAAATATAACACACAAATGTATAATTTCTGAAAAGACCCCATAAATGAGGAAAAGTTAAACAATGAAAGGTGTTTAAAGGGAGACATCTAGAAAAGATCGTTGGCGCGTTGTCAGGTCATGCAACTGGGTTAGAAGATAGATTTCATTATTTTCATTTCCAGGAGGATAACAGTACTTTCGGTTACGACTGTACCCTTGTAATAAACGGAGAAATTCACCTATTATAACTATTCATTTATAACTGTGGTTTTATTTTATTCTTTTAACAATTTTGGAATTCATTCACGATATATTAAACGCAAATGACAAACCCGTTCATTAACATGGCAAGACGATATCGTTAATACGGTTACCTTTTAATCAATTAGACAAAAGGTTTCGGTTAAGAGACAACTGATTAATATTTAAATTTAATGTTAATTTATAAATAAGCGTTACAAATCTCATATTATACGGGTGAAGGCGTTTACTTATTTCCTCGAAAGTGATCTACACGGAGTTAACGGCGATGGTTTTGTACTTGCGGATTCTTCTGAACGCACCAGCAAAGGTGTGGCTTGATAATCATGTATTGTATTCTTCACAATCGTTCGAAACCAGACATCTACTTCTTCATAATCACGAACTGCTTGATGGATTAATTTCTCTGTTTAAAATTCATTTCAAAAGAAACACATTAAAAGTACTTTAAATTGTAACATAAACATGCAAAATATACATATATTTTTTTTTTAAAAAATCAATTTTGGTATTAAAGTCTGTAATTTTTTTTTTAATGGCGACCTTTATTATAATTATTGAATTGCATCATTAATGATCAGTAGAGGTTTAGCTAGAAGTTGACTTTACACAAAAATAAAATAACCATCTGGTGTTTTTTTCTTGTCCGCCCAGAAGAAAATCCGCGGGAACTCGCCGCAAGAATAAACAGAAGTGCAAATCTGATGAAATATAAATTGGATGCGGATAATCTACTAATTTTCTACAAATGAATTGACGCTCTCTGACCGTAATATCATCTGTTACTTTATGCCTCGTGTAGCTGGGTTTCTTTGGGAACCTTTCAGTGCCTTACTTTGGTAAGATCAAGAAAAGAAGATTACATGTTGAACGAGGGGCGAAGCGATACTCCTTCGATCTGTCCGTGGTTTTGTGCAGATATCCCGCGGACATCAAATCTTAACATCGCCCGCCTTCGCGAATCTTCGTTCCGCTTTGAAACGGCAGTCGCCTGGCGAAAGACAATAAATTAGAGAAAAATAACCTTAACGTACAAAGCTTTGTACTATCAGAAATTTTTCTCTAAGTAGAAAGGGAAAAATAAAAGCCTTTTTTAGTTTCACTTATGTCAGAATGTAATTAATATTAATTAGTATAATTTGGTAAATTTACCTTTATGACAAAGGGTAATGTAAACATACAGTTTGAAAAAAATAAAAGCCACGTTCCTGTTTCCCTTTTTAACACTTTATCAAAATTTTAAAGCTCAGGGCATTCTTGAAAATTACTGAGAAAGCAACAAAAGTCATCCTTAATCTAAATTTCACGAAAACTCCAACTTCATTTGTATTACTTCAGAAAATATTACGGCAAATTTATCCATATTATTATACGTCATCTAAATTTTGACAACAAATTGAAGATACATTTCAAAGTTTAACGCGTCATTAACTTCAAAGTAATATCCACCTCATCAGTAGATTCTAGCAAATGCCACGAAAAGATGGACTTAATCTTTACTCTTTCGGTAAATACAAGATTTTATCCGGTGATTGACATGTCAACAAGTGTAATGCATCATCCAGCTTTATAAATTAGTGCAAACTAAATATCACGTAAAGACAGACATTACGTGTCGTTTTATTCTTAAAGTAAATGCCGAATTTTGCTTAGCAAAATTTGTGAATTATTTAAAGAATCAGCGGTATTTTTGTCTCGGTTGAAAACAGACAAACTTAAAGATTACATGCTAACTGAGATGTTTCCATAGCTTAGTATATATATATATTAATGACAAAGAGATAAAAAGAAGCAAAAAAAAACAACAACCTTTTGGTGTATGAGGCTATCTTTACCAATTTTCGGAGAAGTCTATAGAATGGTTTTCGTTTCATTTGAAAAGCTCCAGTGTCCGAGTTTTATTTCACATCTAATGTGGTACTGCTGTGCCTGGTGTTCTTTATTACTCGGAGCTGCACGAAAAATGTCATTTATAATGAACGTAACGCCGCTTGAACATGTATTTACAAAGGGATACGCAGTAAAGACACGAAAAGTTAACTCTTCGTTGTGTAGCCAGGATGATGATCGAGTTTGATGCAAATATCAGCTGTAGCTTCCCCGTCGAACATAAATTCCATCCCAAAAAAATCTAAGTTAGTGCCAGCAAAGAAGATTGCGGCGTTTACTCAAAATGTACACGAAGTCGGCATTAGCGACACTTGGACGGCGTTTCTAGATAGTAACTACCAGTTTTACTTAGTTGCCGGCTGGCAAGATGTATGAAAAGGTGAAGCTGGATTTAGAACCGGCGATGTGGAATGCAGCACAGACGATAAATCTTAATTTGTTTCAGTTATAATTCTGATTCAAAGATTTATTTGGTATAGAGATCACAAAAGGCTTGTATAAATCTTCCATCCCCGCAGAGAAGAAATCAAGAATAAAAATAACGTTAATTTCAAACATTGTCATAAGTATAAACGAAACATCTAAGAGATTAACATGCCAATAGGTTTCGTAATCAAGTAAAATAAATAAATCCTACTTGGAGATGGAGCCTGACAAACAAACCTACACTTACTCCTTTATGTTGTTGTTGTTTTCAGAATTAGTTCAGATTTTACATTATTTGCAACAACAGTGGACTAAAAGTCATCTTTATTTAGTGATGCAGAACCAGAAGGCCACACCTAGTACTATTCGCACGACATTATATAGAGAAAAGTAAATTCAGTGAAGAAGCAATGTAAAGGTTTCCCTTTATTTTTTCTTGGCAGACATCAAAGATGTATCAGAAATGGCCTTTCGTCGTCTTGTTTGCTAATGGTCTTTAACTGTTAATGAATAGATAAATACCATATATATAATGCACAAACGTACTTGAAGATAAGAGCAGAAACCGAACTAACTTGTGCAAACTTTCGTTTATTTTGAATAAATTTTGAACCTCTAAAAATGTATAATAAATTCAGAGACTGAATTGTGATCTATTGGTAAGGTGCCAGGGTTCTGCGCAACTGTTGTGTAAGAATAATAAGGCAAGCAAACGAAACACAAAAATGTATTATGCTACAGTGTTGTCAAGCGTAAAATCGGAATATCGCATAAAGTCCTCTTAAAGATGTCTTGTTGTGATTTCATGTAAACTTGCGTGCAAGTTACATTAAAATTCAGAAAGATACGCTAGATTCTCATCATTGGCTAAGAATCAGTCGCCAAATGATAAATCGACGATACACTTGGTGACAATGTTAAGCTGATAAAGAAAATTAAATGCAAGTGCATTAGCATAAAACAGAATATGGTTTTTAAAAATCTTTTTATACTTGTTAATCTAGATAAAGTATCTTAAAAGGAAATTTTAAAATAAATACGCAAGTAGCCAGTGCATATTTTGGTGTTAAACGTATAATATTACAAATCGTTATTTAAAGAAGAGATATATCGAAGCATTAATTAGAAGAACTCTGATATCTGTAAATAAACAAGTTAAATATACTCAACTAAACAAATCAATCCTTGATGTCTATATTAATTTTATCTTTATATCATTATTTAAAGTGATGTCAGTAAATTTAAAGTTAAGGAACAACAAACTCTTCAAAAATTGTTTGAGATGCGCTTAGCTCTTCTGTCAAAGAAACATAAAACGACTTTGTACGCGCCATTGTCGTGTATAATGGCTCACGTTGTAAGAGTCTGGCGTCACCAGATCTCAAAACCAATACTTAATCATGTTATATACATTTGATATTTTGTGATGATAAATTTAGCATTCAATCAAGTAGCAGTGACATATGTTCAAACCGTGTGAACTTTACTTTAATTTTTATGCAGCTTCTTAACCCTGGGCATAAATTTGAGTTTATTCGAATTGAATCACAACTAAAGTCCTGAAAGTTCGACGTTGTTTGAATAAATTTCCACATTTTATGAAGAGGCTTAGCGAACTATAACTATGATTTTTATCTTATAATAATTTAGCGATTAATGTTTTCTCTTATACTGTAGTTTTAAGCACCGTAAATAAAATGAATTATTATCTGTTACTGTTTTCTTATGCGGTGTTTTTTTTAAATCTCACTTAGTTAAAAACAACCATCAATTATCTTCTTTTTAAATGACTTTTAACACTTTATCCGAATTTTGTTTTTGTATCAGCAGCTTATACCTTTAATTTAAAATGCACATATGCGATAAACAAAAGTGTGCGCATGAAATATTAAATCACGCATGATTGTATTTTAAAATGTTCTTGTTTGTTTTGTTTTTTTGTACACAAACTAAGACTTATACGAGCATCACCTCTATCTGACAATGACAGCTGTGTAACAGTCATCGCTCGCAGCTGATAACGCAAAAGAAATTGTATTTCAATCAGACTAAGATAGAGGCATTTTTATTCCTCTAGCCAATTCTTGTGTAATTTCTAGTTTAGTTTTATTCCCGGAAAACGGGCGCAGGAGGTTTTTCCATTATAAAGTGATGTGATAGATTTGAAAAAAAACAAACAATTTGATGTCTTTATCTATGCATCCCGTAGTCTATCATCTAGCAAGTGATGAACCTGATCTGTCCGCACAGTTTTGCAATACATCAAGGGAAAGTATTAGTTGTACGGATAGAAATAGCATTTATTTCTATTTAGGACAAAAAGTAAAGCAAAGCAGAAAGTAAGTAATCCAGGCAACTTTGTCGAAGCAGAAATGGTTTCAGGTGTTTTTGGTTTAGGGTTAATATGCAAGTCATTGCCGTAGCTAGCCAGACTTATGTCAGTTTTCTGGTTCTTAAAAATACAGAGTTTTAAAAAAAAAAAACCCAAGATTCTACATACAATCAGAAATAAAAGACAGCGATAAACGTAATCAAATCAAAAGGAAAATTATGCCTTTGAAATCAAAGTATTAAAAATTATTTTTAAAAATATTAATTAACTAGTTGCACACAAAAAAAAAACAATTAGATGTCTGAATAAATTATTTCAACTAGAAATAATCTTGTTTTTATGCGTGAAATAGAATATATAAAACTATTTCTAAATGAATTTATTCCATTGGAATGTTTCAGTATATTACGTCCTGTCAGGTTTCAGATCGGCTCAAATATTTCTTAATGTTTCCCTCGCCGTGAGGTGCTCAGCGAGACGTCGAAATCAATGGAAAGTTCCACTTTATTCTGACAGTTGTGGCATTGAACAGGGTTATCTCCGTTTCGTGTGTCTAATCTTAACAAGTTATCCACTTGACCTGAAGACGAGTTTTTTTCCGAAACATCAATCACATCATTTTGTTTCGGGTGGCCTTAGAACACAGGGAATCCTCGTGTCACAAAAACAGTCACGCCCATTTTGATCGTGCAACGGTAATGGACTTGGTTTTAACATCAATTTCCGCCAGTTGTAAAATCAGGGTAATTAGTTAATTTTCAAACGCGTATATTAAAATGTATTTACTTAAAAGAATTAAAATTTAAATGTTCTAACTTTAGACCATTAATATAATTGATCAAACATTTCAATTTATCGGTACCGTTATATTTCTCATCATGGATTACTATTACCTTAGCATTATTAACCGTTGTTTCTACCCAGGGTAAAGCAGCACTTTAAAATATTCATTACTGCAGCCAAACTGGCTTAGATTGATGCTGCGTCAGGATTGAGTAAGGGTGGATCCGAGGTGTTCCATCTGCTGGAGCAGCTCGCAACCTCCAGAAGTGAGGCACCATTCCTACTCATCAGTTAATAGTAACCTGTATGGTGATATCAGTGATGAGAGGATTTTTTTTTTAAAAAAAAAAAACATTAATCCAATAATTCCAATAATATAGTTTTTCAGTCGTCGTCTCTTGAGAGAACCATGGAGATAATTCTTGCAAACGTCGTTGGGGGGAGCTCACTGATGAAGTATGCAAGTGAAGTTGGATCATCTTGCTGCTGGAACATTTCGAGAGATAAATGCATTTCCTTAGTCTCTTTAATTCCAGGCGAGGTAAATATGTAAGCATTTTGACATAATAACTGATAACAATCATTTTAAAATGATTAATTAATTTTCTAAAAACATGTTTGATAATACATTTTAAATAACTTATAAACTGCAACAACCGCCTCGACATAAATTAAACGCCGCCAGATTTTCCTCTATGTGAACCAAAATTGAAACGTTTCAGCAATAAATTATTTTGGCGACTGACTGCAATCGCGTTCAAACTTAGTGTTACTTATTTTAGCACAGACCTCCTTTGCGGCTACACGGTGAGACTTCTCCAAGGAAGTGCAATGGAATCTATTTGTTAACCTTCGATAAGCGTGGATTTGTATTTGATAATGCACAATTAGGCCGAAACTGAGCATAGTTTGTAGTATAATTCTTCATTTCAGAATATTTCTTCACTAACCTTGGCTTTAGCTCGGCGAGGCAAAGGGATGACAGAAATGTTCATCGGCATCTTGTGACCGGGAAAAATGAGAGAGAAAGGTGAGAAGAAAGTCATCTGTAAAAGGGGCCGTTTAAATGAATTAAAATCCTAATTAAGCTTGAAGGACCTTAAGTGACTTTTAACAGTCGATTACTGATATCGTTATCTAACATCACACCCTTCACATTGATAGCTTTTTTCTTTAGTCCATCTCTACTTCTTCCAAGTTGTAGATTATGCTTTCTTATTTTTCAAAATATCGAGACTTTCTTTCGGTAAAGGGTAGGTAGCCCTTTTAGTCAGAAACGCACTTTGGATTATACACTACCCTGTACAAAAATTAGCCGGAATAAAAAAATTTCAAAAGTCCCAAAAAATAGATTTCTGTTTAAAAAAAACTAATATATTCATTTATTTTTTAATTCAAATTTTTATCGTAACAATACTTATTTGTTTAATCAAATCAAAGAAGGTCAATTCGTCAATGAAGGAAGTTGTTTGGTAACAAACAGTCTGAACCTTTCTAGAAAGCAATCGTTCGATTTTACTTTAAGAAAAGTAATTTTTATCGCTATCATTTTTACTGAAACAAATAGTATTAATAAAATAGCAGTTGCTCCATTCTCCGTATTTTACGGATATTAAGAATATCTGAGCCAGCAAGGTTCGTGAAATCAAGTGTATAACACATTTAGACCATACGGTAGTAAAATGGTTGGTTTATTGTTATTCGCTTATTTCTAATAAAGAATAGTTCATACATACACATAAAGATCTGCTTACAGTTGTCAAGTAGTCTACTTTAAAGATTAATTTACCATTTTCACATTTTCTTATATTTAAAAGGAAAATAGTGTAAGGTGTAGATCGCAAATTAACAGAAAAATAAATAAGTTTGTAATGCAATTATTATATATTTTATTTAATTTAAATAGTGACAACAAATTGAAGATACATTCTAAAGTTTACCGTTTCATCAACTTTAAAGTAATCAAATTAAAGCCGTTGGTTACTGAAATTCTTTTCACGTTTATCATGTAATATTTTTTCAAATATATTTTCGATGTGGTAAGGAGCCACTGGAAAGATTCGATAAACAGGGTTGACTCGATAATTCGGAAATTTTAAATACTTTTTTTTTCTTCCAGTTATTGTTTTAGTCCGGACCACGAATTCTCTTACGATGCAAATCGAAAGACATATATATATGTATAAAGAATCTTTCGGAAATGGTTCGGTTTTCGGAACAGTTTCATCCCATGTATAAGGATTTATAGATAATCCATAGATTTTCTGAGGACAGGTGCGGTGCGCTGGAAAGGTAATAAACCAAACAAACAAGCAACAACAGCAGCAGCAGCAGCCAAGAAAAAAAAGGGGTAATGAAGGGGATAGAAGAGAAGTTTAACCCAAGAAATTAAAGCGCTGAAAGGGTCGGTAGAATTAATTGCTGGCACCTGTTAAAAGTGAAAAAAAAAGAAAGAGAGATTAACTCGCGATAGAAAACGACAGGAAAGGTGAGATTTTTTAACCGGTTGTTATTTGATCTTCGAACGCGGACGTAACTTGATGTCTGATTTTACTCTTATGAGCCCCTTACGACCTTTTATTTTGTCCGACCGACTTTCGGATATTGACGGATGAACGAAGGAAACCGCCTCGACGGACCAAAGGAAATAGAAGAATCCAACCAGTATTTTCTCTCGTCTAAAATAAAAGCGAACATAAAATGCTTTTAAATCGAGCACCTCCCAAATAAAAGCAAACATTATTCTCTTCAGTGAGAAGGAAATGTGGGCGACATGAAGCCCCTAATTAGTAAAGCCGGGCCCTTTCTGTTTATATATTAAAAGAAGAAAAAAATTATCAAGTATTTTTTTCCGTATGATTACTTTTATGAACAACACCGAATATTTCGAGCACATATGCCAAGAGTTTATATTTATTAATCGCTTTAGTAAAATGGTTTTGCTTGAAAAGAGTAAATTAGGGATGCTAAGCCACCACGTGGAAATGGCTGAGTGAATAAGTGTGACGCGCTTGATATAAAGATTTCTACAATGTGGACTCAGATGATGTACAGGAATCACTGGAAGAGTGGATAGATACGAAAAGGGCGGCGGGGCGGGCGGGGGATAATGATAAAAGAAAGAAAAGTTGGTGGGTTAGCTTGCCTGTGATAGTTTATCGGGGTCTTAGCTCGGTTTCTAGCCAGACGCACGGAAAAAATTCCTTTCCACCGGCTCGTTCTGAATGTTTTTTTTTTTTTTTCCTGCTGGTAATGTGCAGTTTCTTTCCCTTGATAGGAAGAATTTCGATGGATGTTTATTTTCCGCAAACGTCGGCTGTATTGTATTCGTCTTGTCTGTAACGCTGGCGCACAAGATATCCCGACTCGGATGCCATGCATTCCTTGCACGCATGCGCAACCCAATTTTCGATTGGTTAAGTGCGAACAAAGCACAGAGGCAGAAGTTTAATTTATTTTTTTGAAGTGTATTTATGCCCTCCCCATTTTTATGTGCACCTGCATTTAAACTTTTTTTTTTTTTGGCGGGCATGGAAATACTTATAAGGCTGTACGTTTTTAAAGGCTGTTAAAATCTGATGCACACTTATGTCTCGTTCAGATCTCGAATGTAGTTTGCTTTCAAAGACGTCGTGATGACTCGGTGTTTAATGCTTGTTCTATCATGTAAGATAAGGCTGAGTGTACTACGAAACCATTCTCTTTAACTGATGCGGCTATGTATCCTTAGCGTTCTACACATCATACACCGTCAGTAACACAGAATTCACTTATATTTGCCAATGTCTTGAACACTGTTCTTCAGCTGTTTGGATGTTATATTACTGATAGCTGCTTCGATTCTTACCTAGTGAAAACATCCTCACTTTGAAAATTGGATATTATTTCTAAAAGGAAATGTTCAATTCTTGTGAGACACGGTGAAGTGATTTTCGATGACTTTCTAAGATATTTTGACAGCTACAACTCTCTCTTTACTGCTACCTGGATTATCAGAGCATTTTATATCATTAGCTCACCTACTTCTTTGCCTTCATCATCTAACTTTTGTCGGATAGCAAACTTTTGTTGTGCCTGCTCTAAACATTCATGTTACTGAAGCAATCCAATTCATTTCATCAAGCCATATGATACAGTTAACCTTTCCATGGTCGCAATTTTAAATTCATAACGGTTTGAATAAAAGAAAAATAATAAAATTTTAACACTTCACTCAAAGGCTACACCTTATATAGTGACACAATTAATATTGTTCGAAGACTTTAATCTAGTTTCATGTATTACATCTCTCGAAGACTTTACCCTATACAGTTCCCTATGTGACATTCTTCAAAGGCTTTTCATTCAGTGCAGTACCATGCGGAGCATTCCTTAAACACTTTACTCTGTATACAGCTGTGTGTGACCTCCCTCAAGGACATGATCCCTTGTATATTGCTATGTACACTTCATTGATTTGCAGGTCGATGAGTCTTTAATGATAGGTTTTTCGATGTTATCATTAAAAAAGCAACAGAGATGGATATTTGATCAAGATTTCATCAAACCTAACTTCAGTACACCGTCTAGCGAGTCATCTTTACTTACCTTATAATGTCTTCCGTAAAGAAGTAGCATTTATATCACAGTGAATGCGAAAGACATCCATGAATAAAAAAGTTCCTTATGTTATTTAATACGGTCATTTTATTGAACAGGCAAATCTTACCTTTTGTACAGTTAAACTATGAGCGTAAATTCATTATCATTAGTAAGAAAATTATGTGGCAACTGACAAAGTAGGTTATGATTTATTGGAAACAAAAGCAGCTGTGTTAACAAATTTTAAATACACCGACGTTAAATAATATTAAACGAAATTTATACTTCTATGAAATGCGAAAAGTTAGTTACAAATCCGATGACTCCAATATTTTATATTAAGGTTTGTTTTTTTAAAGTAAAATGAGTGGAACACAAGTTGTCGGGGCAACAACGGATCTTGTTTGAAAGAGAGATAATGTTTTGTTTCATTTTGATGCGCTAGCTGCCTGTCAACCATTTGACAAAATCCCATCGCAGATGCTGAGCTGAAAAAAAAACAACACAAACTATGAGAGATGGCGTCTAACTTACATTTTTATTTTAGTGGCTACAAGAAGTCAGACAACAATAAAAGCTTATGCAAATCTCTCATCCTATAGGCTATCAAAACAATTTCATATTGGTTTATTCTACACTACCAATAATAATTTTCGACAGTAATTTTTCTAAATTTATGAAATGTTAAACAATACATATTTATGCTTTCAGTGACTTCTCTGAAAAGAGGAATTAATACATTCATAACAATTAATACATTTATTTATTTACTTTTCATTAACATTATCGCAAATTTAATGACGAACTTTAATACAAACACAAAACATTCAACTTTAGTCGAATGTACTGAATACTTTGAGAATACTAAGTTTAAATCTGCAGCAATGTGTTGAAATTTGAGCTTTGTTTCTTTAGATTTATAGTAAATACCAATATGAATAAATTCTCTATTCTTAAGATACGTTTTTAAATAAATTCTATGAAATGTAATGTGTGCAATTCATATTCCACTTCCGTTTTTACTTTGGTGAAAAAAAGTCTAATGCAGAGTTGATTTATTTAAATTGAATGTTGTTTAAATCAACTGCGACTTAAGTGTTAGTTTCTTGTTAGTTGATTTTAATGTAGTGTTCAGTTAAATATATTGGGCACACAAATCTATAGATATTGGGGTTTAAAATAAATTTTAACAAAATTAGTTCCAGTGACCAAGATGTTGTTCACCATCTTGATTACCTAATTTAGAAATTACACGAGACACTCAATGTCAGCACATACTCAGATATTAAAAAAAATCACTTGATGTGTTAAACAGGTAAATTCTGAACACAAACATTTACAGATACAGAAATGTCGGTATGAGGTAGCCGAGATCATTGATACAGTACACTTTTACAGTGGTTTCTGCAAAACACTTTTCACGTGACCAGTTAAAAATGGCTCCAGACAAGTCGACATTGTGGCAACCTGTAACATTTTAGTATCAATAGTCATCCGACTGTATACAGACCGGTGAAGCCAGCAAATTCCCACCAGAGTTCGATGCATACAAATGGTTCATGATGAAAGAATAATCAGAGGAAAAGTCTCACAGAACAGACTAGTCCTTGTTAACTAGCTTCATCAACACTTAATGTCAGTCAGATAGAAATTGGTGTACAGAAAAAAAAACTATCAGAAACCGTATTTAACAAGAAGAATCGCGCTGAAGTTTTTATATGTAGAGAAAATGTAATGGTGCTAGAACTAACCCTCTTAACGATCATTTATGATCTCCCAAATAAGTGAAGATAACCGGATTAGATTTCCAGACTGACACTTCTGTCTCTTCGTGAATAACTGTCACCATGATTGGTGATGCTGCGTAGCGACGCTAGGAAAGAGTGACAGGGATATCACTGCATTCTTTAGGGCTAAAAACACTTCAGCAGTTGACTGTCCAGCACTGAATATTTTAAGTGAACATGTAAGGCCAAGGAATCTCTCTCGAAGAAAAGTTATCCGATCTGAGAGTGGCTTCGACCCAGGAGTGTCAAATAATACCAGTTGGATTGATCAGATGTCTCGTTTTATTTCAGGAGTGTGCAGTCATTTTTCAATTAACGATTTTTAAGGAAATACTTTGACTAATTTGACTAGGAAATACATTTTTTTCCTATAACTCCTGATTATTTTTCATGTCCATTCAAATGTCTTATTCATTATATGATGCTAAATATCAGTGCCATTAGTTTGTGTGACGGGTACATCATCAAACAGACGACATTTATAAAATTCATTTTAAATTATAAAACTTTCTGCTGATATCGGAACGGGACGGAAATTCACTTCATAATAAACCAAAAAAAGAAAAGGTTGTCAAGATAAATCAAAATAAGAAAGCTAATAAAGCAAAGCGTAAATGTAAAACTAACCCAAGATGTTTGAAAACGGAATTAACGGTCGTCTGTCGTAACCAAAGATGACCATTCACAAATTGCATGCGAACACCTAGAGAGTCTGTTAATGGTGCAGAAACTGCTTCTCACAGGAAACAATGAAAACGTGGTGTAAAATAACAACCAAGTAGACAACTTAATATCTGCATTCCACAGGTATTTGCTGAGCCCTACTAGCAATCTTCTTTTGCAGATGTCAGCAGAAACCAGCCGAAGAGGCTGCAGGAAGGAAACCCACGAGACCGGACAGTGTCAGGTGCAGTACCCACTGAATGAAAACCGTTTATGTATTTAGCGGCAAGAATCCATTACCTGCCACATCACACTTTTGTGTTGGTTCATTGTTCTAACTGATATTTAATTTCTTCCCCGCGCAACAAAAAGGGTTAAATATAATTTAATTTAGTAAGTTTGGTTATTTACATATATTCTAAAAAAGAAAACAAAATTTTTTATCATTATGAACTACGCAAAGAAAACTGTCGCTTGAAAACAAAAGAAGGGACCTTTAACATATATAGATCACTCAGATCGAAAAATATTTACCTTTCACATCATTTAGTTAATTCCACATGAGAAAAAAAAGCGATCGCAAATAAAGAAAACAGTTTGTTTCAGGTAAATTAGCTCATGTATTTCATTTCCACATGTAAATAAATGGTAGATTGTTGTTACAATATGTTCAGAGAGCCTGTGGGTTCAATAAATCATATAACGACTGGTACTGCATTGGCTGAGGCTACTTTGAGATTGTATACGCTTAGCACATTCTCTGTGCATGCTTATTCCTGGTACTGCTTGCTAATTCTGACTATAGAGCTTCCCCGATTGTATAGGTTATTTGAAATGGGGATTCCTGAACCTGTTCATCTACTAAGTTTACCAAGGATTTGCACACAGGTATTTAATTGTCGAATTATATGTAAATATTGTTGGCCAATTCGTTGCCGTGATGTCGCTAGGTACAATTCAAGTACCAGGTGATCTAGTGTTATTGCCATAGAACACAAAATAAGGTTACAGGTGTCTAAATCTTAATGAGCTACTTTTGACTATTCAGGCAAACAAAAAAGAATAATCAGACCATCAGATTTTCCGCACCATGGCCATTGTGCTAAAAAAATATATAGCAGTGGTATGGCCTTGGCGGTCGGTCAACGGAAAAACAACAATTGTGTCTGGCGCATAAGAAGGCATGAAATCGTTTATTCATAGTTTGTTTGGACTTTCAAGTCTCTTTGACTGTCAGAAATTGTTTTTCTTTCTAAGAACAACGCCTATTTTGTTCTTCAGGTTCGTTACTCTTTCTAGTCTTTTGTTCATCGTGAGCATGCACTTAACGGGAGACGACCTTCGACAGTCCTGCCAATGACGTGTCCAAGTGCATTTTAAGTTAAGCACATCTGATGATAGTTGACATTTGACAGCCTCATAATAATTTTCCAAATATGTACCCTGAACTACTGAAACACATATCTACAGTAGATTTAAAGTACCATTTTCAAACATCGGATTTTGCCAAAACGTGCACTCAACTTATTCTACACAAATTTTTCATTAAACGTATCATAACTGTCATTAAGTATAAACCTGAAAAGTGGAAAAATGTGATGACTTTTAAACTGTAGACAATTCTGAGTAAAATTTACTCAGTTATAAACGTGTCAATCACTCTCACTCAAGAAAACAATGTACTGATATATACTCTGCTATAAAGCCTGTTCCTCACAGTGATGAGCTACCCGTTCCAATACCATCTCCTAACTATAAAGATCTTCTTGAAGTTGGCAGTAATTCCGAACCGGAAAACAGGAAGTGGTCATCTGACAGTGATTACAACCCTGATAGGAGAATGACCCACATTTGATAACACAACCTGAACTCAATGATTTAATTCCTGGTCTAAAACTAACCAAGGATAATTCAGAATTGCTTGGTTCAAGGTTGCGGCAATGGAACTTGTAGACACCTGGCACACTGATCTCAGTTTACAGGAATCGCAGTGAAAAACTGGCCAACTTTTTTGAAACCAAGGAAATCTTTGCTATTGTACAGATATCAGTGGCTTGATGAATGAACTGGGTTATTATCATCATCCGGATGAGCGGCGGCTGTTTATTGATTGATTCTTCAAAGCTCAGTCTCAAGGCAGTTTTGCTGCACAATGGCAATATTAATCCATCTGGCCCAGTGGCCCATGCAACTTGAATGAAAGAGTCATACAAATCCATGAAAACTATACTCAATGCCATCAAATACAGTGAACACAATTGGAGCATATGTGGGGATTTAAAAGTTATTGGATTACTTACTGGATGCAAAGTGGTTTTACAAAGTGTCGCTGCTTCCTTTGTCTGTGGGATAGCAGAGCCAATCAGCAGCATTACCAAAACAAAGAATGGCCAAGAAGAGAAAGATATTACCTGGTGAAAGCAGTGCAATGCACTAACCATTACTAGCTCTTGAAAAATTCTTATACCACCCCTGCATATCAAATTAGGTCTAATGAAGAATTTTGTGAAGGCTATGAACAAAGAAGGTGATGGGTTTAAGTACCTCAGAACAAAATTTCCAAAACTGAGTGATGCCAAACTGAAAGAAGGGATTTTCATTGGGCCTCAAATCAGAAAAAACTCTTAATGATCCAGAGTTTGAGAAGCAGTTGACTGAATTGGAACTTAATGCTTGGCAATCCTTCAAAGCAGTTGTCACTGGTTTCTTAGGCAATAAGAAGAGAGAAAACTATATAGAGTTGGTCACTAAACTTATTGAAGATTACCATGTGATGGGTTGCCGCATGTCACTTAAAATGCATATTTTATATTCACACTTGGACTTCTTTCCACATAATATGGGAAGCGTTAGTGATGAATACGGAGAACGTTTTCATCAAGAAATTTCATACATGGAGCAGCGATATCAGGGCAGATATAATTCAGCTATGATGGGAGATTTTTGTTGGTTTCTTCAGAGAGAATCGAGTGCAAGTTACAAGAGATACTCATGTAGTACAACATATTTCAAACAGAAGAAAGCTTCTGAATAAGCTGATGCCGGAAGTGATCGAACCATTCATGACAATGTATGCAAAGTTTCTCACTGAAAAGTAGTATAAAATCTTGACTTTTACTTAGTGGGACATATTATGAAAATCTTTGAGGTATTTATCCTTTGAACTATTTAACTTGCAATAACAAAAGATCTAGACGTGCTAGAGAAAAACGGATGGTAACATTGAAATCAGCGCGTAAAAATTAACCAGAAACACCTAATTATACGTATACGGAAAACAAAAAGTTGAAATTTGTTGCATAGTGTTATATATTAATAAAGTAATAGCATAAACATTATAAAAATCTTTTGCTGTTTATTAACATATGATAAATATCTTATAATCACTTATGTTAAGATATAATTAATCAATTTTCACAACGAATAGCCATATGTAGATGATAAGATGATATTTAAAATTTTTTTAACTTTCTCATTGTAGAAAAATAAATCAGTAATATAAAATTAACAGTACACGAATATTAAAATGTCACTTAATTGTTAAAATTTACAAATTATTAAGTATAGTTAAATATAATACTGAAGTTCTTTTTGAAATGACGAAACAAGGGTTGCTTTGGCAATTATAAATGTAAGTACTAAAAATAGTGACAGTATATAGCTGAAAATGGCATTAATTATCGGTGTCTTAGGTAAATTTATAAGGAATTTCCTTTACGATCATAATATCTATGACGCTATAAGAACTAAAATTGCTGACTGTCTTGTACTTTAAAAAATTTCGATTTTATTTTTATGACATTTAACGATATAAAATGTAAGCTAAAATACAAAATTCAAAGCAAACATTATAAAGCAATAAACGTATTAATAATTTATTAGATTTATTTTTACAAAAGAAGAATAAATACGATAAAATTGTTTTTTTTAAATCATTTGATTACAATTTTCGGCAAAACTATAAAGAGCGGTTTATGCCAAAATTTCAAATGGCGTTTCATAACTAAGGCTTCATATCTTCGAAAACGTTTTTGCGAACCTTCAATAAAATTAATTACTGACAAAGCGTAGTTGCGCCGCGTTTTCGTAAAAAAATTTATGATGAAGTGTAAACTCATAATTGAATTGTGATGAATTAAAAAACAAACAAGCAAACATTCTCATGTTTTAGTACATTATCTGTAGTTTAAGAAGATAATTAGATTTATGAGTGTCAGAATAGTCACAATTAGCAAAGCTTTAAGAACGATGAATTTTATATATAAGTTAAAACTCAATTAGGCCTTCGACTATTTATCTTTCAACAGATTTATTCTGATCCGAGGGCGATTCCGTCTTTCACCATGTTTATTCTGAGTATCAATTTGGTCTACTATTGAAGTATTAGATTGATTAGACATCTCTCGTTTAGTAGATTTCGATCGATACTGATCATACGGTAATAGAAAAACTAAAAATGTAAGATATCTTAATCTCACTTTGATCAACTGGTATAATATTTAATCAGGTTTATGTTAAATACGATATCGATCAGCGGTCATTGGCATTTTTCTGTTGGTACTTTTTAGGCCAATGTGGCTTCAAATTGATTTTCAGAGTAATTATTATTTTTAAAAAAGCTAAGGTAGTTTTAACATCATCTGAAGAAAAATAGCCCACTTTTTACTTGCTCACCCTCATCGAGTGCATCTTTAAAACGAGCATAAATGTCTTATCAAACTGGTAAAAATACAAATTTTGTTTTGTTTACTTTATACTGCGTGCTTCAAAACGCTGCAGAGTTATTTTTTAAAAAAAGAGTTATCTCCCTTACTAAACGCTACATTTCCCGTGCACTTTTGACGTAGAAGTGATTACACTCTGAGAGCATGCACGTGTCGGAACTCGAGGGGAAAATGTTCTTTGAAACATTGATAGTTGGGTTACTTGCATTTACCTTTAGAATAAAATGAAAATTGTAGCATACCCTCTGTAACTATTGCCTTATCTGTAGCCTGAGCAGGGGTAACCAAGCTAAATGGGAGTAATTGCAACTGTAGAGAGATAGTTCACTTTCAGTGCTATAAATGTAGATGAATTAGGGAATCGGTTTGTTGTGTTTGCTTTCCTAAAAAGATCAGTTAAATTAATCCATATGAAATTTCTGAAAATCTACGATTACACCTATTTTTCCCAACAAGAAAAACAAATACAGGATATCAATTTCCTTTCTAATATGGTGTTTCTCTTTCATGCTAAATTGTACGCAGTACCTGATTTCCCTAAAACTACATAACAATCAAAAATGGGTTTTCCCGCACAAACATTGGGAGTACACTAAAAACCACAGTCTTTGAATATTTGTATGACAATCAAACGTGAACTGAACGAAGCTGGTGTCATTTTTATCAACTCATTTAAAATGACCTTTCCAATTCTTGTAGACAAACATCTTTGTGAACCATGTGTCTAATATTTTGTTTTTTTTCGTTTCTAGAAATGTTATACCAAAAACGTTTTCGGCCCACAAATTGATCCCGATGTTAGATAAAAAATTTTAAAATGCTGGCATTTTCTTAAAACTACCAGTGAACTACATGGATCAGATGTAAACAGTGGCGGTGCAGAATTCAAATATTTGGTAGCAAATCAGTTGACTTCTCAGGTTGATACCGTAGTCATGCATCGGAATTGTTCAGTTTAAACCATATCCTCAAAGTCGATGAATCAGAACCTACTCGTACCGACGTAGATGATTCTGGCTGCTTCGCTATCGACAGCACAGCAGCAGAAAGCGAGAAGATCGCATTAGACTTATAGTGTAGACATTAAAAACTTATACGGATTATGTAATTCAGTTCAATCTGTATGTATACTAGTGGTGGTGCAAAGAACTATAGACTCGGCCCTTAAAGGACACTAGCGAGCTGAATAAAGAACGAAGAGGCAAAATGGACTTTCGCCATGACTTCCCTGAAAGATCACTAGTTCTGCAATAGAACGATAATAACGTTGTAACTATTATCACAAATGTTGAAAAAGTCGAGCCTTTGACTCATTCTAAAAGATGGTCCGGCTTTTGAAAACATCTGTACCCCTCATTCATTATGATACTCTACAGCAACACCATGGAAGGTGTAAAAAAGGGACAGATTAAAACATCTCTTTCTACAGAATCAGCAGGAGCACAAAGAAACAGTTACGACCAATGTTTGTGACACTCTGAAAGAATGCTTGAAATTTGGCGTGCGATTGTTCATGTTGTTCGTAAGCGCGACAGAGCGAAGACAAGAGCCCGCACATCTAGGTCGTTTCCTTATATATATAATATATATATATATATATCACACTGGACCGGGGAGATCACTTTCAGGTTAATGTGCCAGAGCAGAGAAGATGTGCCTTGTGTATAAAAGAAAAACACGTGAAAGGGCACTAGCAAATCTGGCATTGGATTTCATGTGGCTGTTTCAATGCATGCTATAAAGTATCCACATTCCGGAAGAAGCATTCCAGACGTGCTTCGAACAGTGGAAGGATCGCTGGGCTATGTGTGTGGAGGCACAAGAGGCCTACTTCGAAAGGGGATTAGCATTTGAACGCCACCAAGTACGTAATTTAATTCCCCAGCCTACGGTCGGATACTTTTTTCCACAGACCTCGTATATTAACTATTTTAGACTTCAGGTTTCGTTAATTTTAAAAATCTTTTAAAATATTTGCATTAGTTTATTTTTTTTTCTTTAGTTTTTAATCGAAATGTTATGATTGCTTGCATTGTCACATCTTTCATTTTATTTGTACTAAATGCACGTAGTATAGAAATCCAGATTAAGAATTTTCATATACCATTTCCTTCGCACATGAATATTTAATATAGATACATAATATTAACGAAAGCTATATATATAGCAGACGGATTGAAACATCACAAATAGCAATAATAGTCAGCCATATTACCTCATAAATCACATAGGAGCTTTTAAAATCAGGATTTGACCGCTATGCAAAAAATTACTTTCATGGTCTATTTACCTACACGCGCACCTTTTAAGGTGCATCTTGCCACATACAGTCAAAATCAGCTTTTGATGTTTTATTTTCATTTATTCCAAAATTATCCCCAAAATTTTATGGCTGAATAATTTCAACTTTTTTAATGGCTAAGCGATACCAGGCTAACAGCATCAATTTAGTAAAGCCTTGCTACGATTTTCAGCAAGCGTTATAGTATAAAAGTATTGGAATCGTTTAATCGGATGTGACAAACACTTCTCAATTCATGTTTGAGCTTTTATGGTGGCGACATTCATCGGAGACAACAAACCTTAAATTTATCAGGTGTTTTCTATTTTAGACACCGTATGCTTTTAGCGCAATGTTTCAAGAAACTTTAATTCAGTGACTTATATCTGCAGAAAATTCTAAATATTAGACAGTGCGTGTGCGTTCACCAACCAGCATTATATTTCGGTATCGATATACATTATTAATTGTGTTATTTGTTCGTTAAATTACTTCACACTGATGCAAAACTTACTATTACACCGCATTACATTTTAGGTAGACTACTGAGTGTTTGCTGAAAGTCTTATGACATGAAAATATTTAATAAGTTAAAGAAAATTAAATCTCGTTTTGATGTTTATGGAGCATATGTGTTAAACTTTCTTAATGTAGTAATTTCTTGTAGAAATAAAATGTCAATCTAAGCGCTCTTTGCAATACTGCTTCAAATAATATAATTTTAATAAAATAAATCTATAAATGATAATTTAGAAAGAAAAAAATATTTAAATAGCTCCTACTGTGCTTGAAGGTTGCTTCCTGTTTTTCCTGTGCATGGCATCGAAATATACTGGTTTTCGGAAAAGAATAAGATTTCTCTTTAGTTATTTTAGATTGTAAAGTCAACTAAGTAGGCAATAAATGAAACTTTGTGAAAAACAAAACCAAGAGTTTTAAAAAAAAACATCTTAAGACATGTTTTTAATATATTTAAATTTATTCAAAATAAATATGTTAAATATTTATTTTATTATTACGAATTTTAAAATCTATATTCAATATTAATTGCAGTTAATTTAGTGGATAAAACTCTCATTGTAATGTATGCAAATTTACATGATGAAGGTAAATATTTTTGTAGAATTATTAGAAAAAATTGTGTTAATTAGCTGTTTCTTTTTACATATCTCTGTACATATGAGAGAAGCCTACAAATGGAAAACTGTGTATTTACTGCATGGAAAATTCAAATTTTTTAAGCGCTTTCCAAATTCGAAAAATATACAGTCCATTTTATTACACGTTATCGTTGAGTTTCTTTGAAATCTACAGAAAATGCAGTTAGCCGAGAAAGAACTGAAAGGAAGCAGCAGAAGAAAATAGTTTCAGTAAAAAAAATCATTTAAAGCTAACATGGATAATTTTTCTTCAAAGAAAACATATTAATATCACCGAGATAATTATAATGCAAAAGGCCTCTAGTGAGAATCCGAACATTCAGCAGCCATTTATAGAAGTGGAAGTAATGTACCCAAGGGTTCTATTAGTCTGAATTGTTCAACCAACAAACACTAATAGAATTACAAGACTACATAGCCATGCTAATTACCTGTCTGAATTCTGTTACTCAAGCGAAAAGAAGCAAAATTAACTTCCTAAAATCGAACCCATCGCCTAGAATCTGGAGTTTATTTTATATAGATATGACACAAAGTAGAGTTTATTGGATATAAATTTTTATGTGTAATATTAATAATATTTTTTTCCGGGTGAAATCAAATTCATTTCATATTAGAAACCTTTGCATAGGATGATCTGTCAATAAAAGTTAAGAAATTTAACTGAAATGCCCATGTAAAGGTCAGAAGTTAACCGTATGAGGCCATGTCTCTGGCTGCACAAAATGTATTTTAGTGATGTTTAGTGTATAGTAAGAGTACTGTAAACTAACTGGGAACAAAGGATTTGTCTTTAATTGAATATAAAATACTATAAGATTGCTTTTAAACTTATTTTTTATATTAAATTTAGTATCAGTTATACTAAATGTCTTTGTTTCTTTTCAGCTTTTAAGAATGCAGTGACACGACAAAGTTCGTCTGCAGACGTCGTGATGATAGTGATGTCATAATTTTTAAAATAATTAAGGAAGAATTCTTAAAGGTCAGATGCTATGTCTTCACTTTAACAAATTTAAAGTCATAATTATGTTTGAAATGAAAGATTTTCTCGGGAGCAAATAAAATATTAATTTTCAGACCTCTGACATTTACTATTATCCGTTAATGTAAGAGTGGCGTATTTTGTTTTACTTTCTTAAAAATAATGTGCAAACTAATTGAAATAAATTAATAATAATAATAATAATAATAATAATAATAACACAAGAACAATGAAACAAAATTTGATTTATAAACACGTTGGCGTTTATTCCAGTACGAAATCAGGTAGCAGGTGTTGAGCCAGAAGACTGACATAAATGGCATGGTGATTTTTGCATAATTTCCACAAATTATCGTTAATTCTGAAAACTTAGTGGAAAAGGAGATAAAATTGTGACACGCGTGCTTAATTATGAATAATAACCAGTTGGGTTATTGAAAATGGTTTTGATAAACTGTAAATATTAACGTTAAAGTAAATAAAATTTAAAGTATATTTCATTCGAAGAGACGCAATTCTGATTGTCCTATTTTAACTGGCTTGAAAGAGTTTGTAATTAATTATCGGACAAGTATTTCTATGCAAGAATTACAATTATAATGACAGTCTCTATTTTATGTACAATATGTTGTTTTTTAAAGATCTAAAAATATACAAATTAATTTAAATTATTCTGTAATTTGTTTCAGCTGTACAATGATATTAGCAATGATTTCTGCTAAATAATATCTTGATCCAAGTAAAATCAGTTTACGTAATACAAGAAATGGTGACTTATTCATTCTTTCTACTTTATGTTTCTAAATTCCAAGTTACCTTTTGCAGATACTGGATGTTTCTTGTGTGGATTGTTTGAAAACACTGTCCACTGTTGCAGATTTTTCATGGAATCAACAACCACTTCAAATTTATTGACCGATCTCGTTTACAAGCCAAGCTTGTCTGTCGGCGTCTATAGTAAGCATTATTTAATATATCTTCGTTTCGTCCGTCTTTAAGGCACGCAAAAGTTTTTCGTTTTTTAGGGTTTCCACCATGTAAGCTTATTTTATGGATATCTGAACAGGAGTTTTGATAATCATTATACTTGCTTCTTGTTTCTTGTCCTCTTTGCCACCATAACGAGCTAATACAATTAATCCGCTTCGCAGAATAAAGTCTTAGCTTGAGAACCATGCAAAACAAACCAATTCGCCTGTGACCAGAGAAAAACACGAAAACAAGATAAGTAATATCAACGGATTTGAATTTGAAGTAGTTTTCTGAATAATTATCAGAGTTATACCGTGGACAAATTGAGCCAGGCTTACCAAAATGAAATCGAGAAGGAAAGAGGGCTTATAACTTTTTATCTACCTCGACAAACAATCCAACCTTAAATAATTTTACCTGACACGTAGAAACATTAATCTTCCACGAACTGTGTTCCAAATCTGTTGACGTAGAAATATAATTTATTCAGTTGTTGCAAAATGAATAATTTTTGCCTTTGTAAAAAGGATTTCAGTGACATGCCTGCTTTCAAATTAGCACAACAATTTTGAATCATTTCTTGAACTTTTAAAAGAAAACAAATACTTTTCTGTATATTTGTATTAAATAAAGTTAAGTACCTTACAAAGTTTATTATCACAGCCTAACAATGTAGAATACGCAGCCATACTAAATTTCACTAACGGGACATTTACACACACACGTGTGTGTGTGTGTGTGTGTGTGTGTGTGTGAGAGAGAGAGAGACTTTAATCAACACTGTGAACTATTTTTAAGTGTACACTGTACAACTTTAACTGATGGAATGGTGTCATACCAAATTTCAAATATCATTCCTATGTGTGCTCTAAGTAAATACAAGGATATATATATATATAGTTAAATAACAAAAACGGTTTCTTAGCTTTTCCGGTTAAAGTAAATATCCTTTCTTTAAAAAGACAAAAAGGCAAAAAAAAAGTGCATGAGTAATATTTACGGTTAATTCAGAGAAAAAACAAGAAAAAACTTTAAATCAATTTAATTGTGCAGTTTTACTTCCTTTAATAGATAATAAATTGTACATGAAACTGCATGAATATCTGAGCTTTTCTTAACATGCGAACTATACTCAGAAAATTACCAATATTTTGGAGATTGAGGCATCTTGAAAATGAAGCGAATAATTTCTTTTATCAACTGTAAAACACCGTTTATTTTCATAATTAACAACAGTCATGAATGAAATATTTCTTATGTGGAAAGAATATTTTTCGAAAACACCATCAACTGATATTGAAGACAAATTTCATATGTTTTAGCCTTTACGTGGTGATTTTACAAAAAAAAAACAACATTAAGCGAGGCAAATAAATAAAAATCAGAAAACAAACCTGATTGAGCAAACTTCCTGATGGGAAATAGATTGCAATGCTGAAATTTTCTTGGTTAATTATCCTCTACGAGTAAAATACGCAAAAGGTTGCATTCTGTTCGAAGCAATGACCTATTTATTAGTTTATTTATTGCAGGGACACAAGAAGTCATCTCGAGTTGGATAAAACCCAAGGAAAAAGGAAAATCCGTATCAGTACAGTTTTTAAACTAAAGCATTATTATCGACAACCGCCGTAGGCGATTTATATCATTATTTTGTATTTCTGACATTAAAATATTTTTTTTCTTTTATTATCAGTAAAACCTTGTCTTTATTTACACTGATGGCTACAAGAATTCTTCTCAGCTTTCGAAAAGCAAAATGTGCTGCTTTCCACTCTTATAATCTTGAATTATTTTATCATTTCCTCTCATTTATCTAATACTAAAACTCAGTAAAATTAGCAATTTAATTCTTTCTGCTTACTGTAAATTCTGTCAGGTAGGAAAAGGGTCGAGTGGATTTACATTCAGCCCGGTCCGTTATTGCAAATTAATTTCTAAACGTTAAAATAACAACGATTTCATTGTGGACAACACAAAGACCCATATAATAAAAGTAAATTTTCTTTGCTTTATGTTTGATGAGTCAGTTAATTATTATTATTTGTGTCAACAGCTAAAGTGGCGTTTAGTTTATTATTTGAATAA
The DNA here is from genome assembly GCA_018389105.1 of Nautilus pompilius. Taxonomy (NCBI): domain Eukaryota; kingdom Metazoa; phylum Mollusca; class Cephalopoda; order Nautilida; family Nautilidae; genus Nautilus; species Nautilus pompilius. The sequence goes on from JACATO010000338.1 coordinate 555,535, forward strand.
AATTTACAAAATATTCATGACAGAAAATAAAAAGATTGAACGTAAATATGCATATATACTTTTCACATAAAATGAGTGACAGGTGAAAATTAATGTTTTGTTATAGAATTCACTGCACTATCTGTAAACGAGTTAGTATGTTTTGTCACAAGTAGAATGATTATGTGTTGTATATATGTGTTTTCGGTATCTCATGATACTGAAAAAAAAAATATATATATATATAGGTGTAAATTACCTCTATCACTTAATCTACTATGTACATCTTTTATGTGATCCATTTAATTACCGGTTCCTGCATACACTTTGAAGTTCACAAAACTAATCTTATCATTATCAGGAGAGAGTGTCATGAATAGTATGAAATTCATCGATGGAAGCTTGTAGTTGTCACTCTGGCCCAAAGGTCCCAACTTCATCCTCTCCGCCTTTGTGTCGTCATTGTTTCATTTTAGGTCCCAAACATTTCTTGCATTGCGTGGTCTGCATGGTATCCTGGATTAAATCCGATTGAACATGTTTGAGACATCACTGGGAGATATGCTTATGGTCTGCAAGTTCACTTTCAGTCTTTTGACCAGCTTGAAGTGGCCCTGGTTGAAGAATAGCGGAACATCAAGCACTGACAGCTGAATTGTTTGATTTGGTCGATTCTAATAGATGTATCAGCTGCCAGTGATGTTTGGCCACACGCGTTATTAAAGCCTTTTCTGTCAGTATCAATTTTACCGTAATTTTCTCATGATTATTTTTTAGACTGGCGTCGTTGTCATTTTGTACGCCGATTTCAGAAAGCACATTTATTTTTAAAGAAAACAATTTTACTTAATTTTCACTTCCATCAAGCTTCTTTATTGAAAGTTTAGATCATTATCCATTTCAAAGTTCTTATCAACTGTCCTGTGACAACGTTGTAGAATGGTCGCTGTCAAACAATGGGTCAGTATATATATCGTATATGGCTATAATCAATCGTATCCGCATCATAGACTCACACATTCATAACATCCGTACCCTCCAGAAATAAATTAGTAAATCAAAACATAGTAAACAATTAATTTCAATTTTCAATAAATTTATAACTTTAGCATAAACTAAAATATAATAGATTCGAGCAAAGTTTAGATTTTCTTCGAGAAGACACTTACTCATCCATAGAATTCAATGTCTAAAATAGCTAAGAAATAGCTAATAAGTATACTAATTTTTCGCAACTAAATGTCACCCAACAAAGTTAGTCCAAAAAAGATGGCTGACTGTTTTTAAAAGGACTACCTTCGATTAAAATCTGTATCTAAGTAGGTAGATTACGTGATTATTTTCATATGTTTGTGGTATCCTAAGAAAAGATAATGAATAATAAAGAAGATATTTTGCAAAAAAAATCAAAACCTGAAGATGTTTCTTTTTCACATTGTTCAAATGTGCAGAAGACAATTCGAAAATAATGGCAACATTTTTTTTTTTTTTTTTTGGTTTATTGACAAAGTGTGACAAATTTATTTTCTCATTTCCAGACATTCATTGAAATATCAAAAGAATTAACTGAAAAGTCACGGGACGCGTAACTTCGTAAAAGGTCAAATGGTGACCCTCGTGTTTTACAGGTGAATGAGAAGAGTGTTATTACAAGCCGGCTGAAGGATGGGGTTAGACAATTTATCAATGAAAAAACAAGTAATATGTTCCAACTGGTGTTACCGTCCTGAACGTCTCACCGGTTGAACATAACCCTACATCACATGACCGGGTTAATGGAGGGGAAATTGCCGGTTTATTTAATGATTGCTAAAAACTTTTTTTCAGGTGTAATCAGGTGAGTGATACTCTTAGCTTGACAAACGCCGCAGCTAATTAGAAACGACAGGAGTTTGAACTAATAAGTGTACAAATGTAGAAAGAAAAATCGCTTTGTTTAACGTCTGTAGCTGAAGACTTTGATGCACAGTGAACTTGACTAAATCTTAACAGAAACAACTTGAGTGTAAATTTGTGCAAGACTTTAAATCTGTGTGGTACTTATATACATATAATATTAATGTGCAGCATTTACCATATTTTTCTAATCTACAGACCATCTAAAATAAAATTTTGCGTTTTTGGAATATAATTTTATACATTTGCAACTAACATATGGAATATTTTTATTAAATACAAGCTCATAACATAATACATAGTCGGCCATAATTGTGCAGTTTCAATGTTACAATATATCATATATAGTCACTTTATCGCTGCGTGTAGTTGAGTAAATTTACCACGAAACATGGGAAGTGCATGAACGGAAAATTGCTTTAAAGTAGTCTTAAGTAGGGACTTCGATTATAAATATATAAACCGATTATATATCAAATATGGATTTTTCTTTGCTGGGTTACAGTTATGGCCACCAGTGTTGGAAAGGAAGAAATACTGATGTACAAACATTGAAATGTTTCTAAATCCGCTTCGTTTCATTCCTCCTCTGCCCCCCACAAAAAAACCACTGCAGACATCGAAAGATAAAGAAAAAAACACACATTAAAATAATTTTGTAAACCTATGAAATATAGTTTTTTTTTTTATAATGTTATTGTTAATATTAATTAAAGTCTATCTTTGTCATTAAATAACATTTTAAACGGACATACCTGCACGGTTTTACTGATATATGTTGGAGAAAATTAATAAAGAGATATTTATATTGAACTGAATTTTTTTTTCAAATGTATGTCGGATAAAGATTTCTAGTTTAAATGTGGCTGAGAAAATTAGTCTTGTTGGGAAGTTTTGCTGATAAAGTTTGAGAAGTCTATGGAATTTTTTAACTCGAACCTGTAAGCTTTAAAATGTATAATCAGACTTTGGGATATTATGAAATTACAAAAACAGAAAAGTATCGGATCTATAAAGAAATTTATAAGTAAAATTTTAAAATATTTTGAATACGCGTTATAAATTTTCACTGCGTACTAGATAGATAACACTTTTGATTTGGAACTAAGGGTTCACATCTATCTTCCACCATATAAAGATTCCTAACGTGCATCAGATCCATAGTCATTAGCAAACGTTATAATTGCAGCAACAACAGTCTTATCAGGATTAAACTGAAGATGGCAAAAGTTCTCCGAAGCATCGATAAATTTTATAACAACAGAAGTGATGATAAAGGCTCAAAAAGTACAACTATCAAAATTCTATAAATATTAACATACATATATGTGCACTTGTGTGTGTGCGCCTTCGCGAGATCGTGGATATTGTACAATCAGCATGGTTAACAGTATCTTCCTTGCCGTTTGCCTAAAGTCACAATTTATTTTTCCTCATCATTACTCTCGCCAGCTTTTACCATTACAAGATCTGTTTTTCTGCACATTTTGGCAAATTGTTCTTGAAACTCAATTATTTTCTGGATATTTTGCAATCTTTCCACAAGCCCACGGGTGTTAATTATATTTCTTTTAACGCACCTGATAAACATTTACAAGGCTTTTGAATTTTCAGAGAGAGAGAGAGAGAAAGAGAGAGAGAGAGAGAGAGAGAGAGAGAGAAAGAGAGAGAGAGAGAGAGAGAGAGAGAGAGAGAGAGAGAGAAGAGAGAGAGAGAGAGAGAATCTTTTGATGACGAAAAAAGGACTTTTCTTTGCTCTTTGTGAGAGACATCTTCAGTGGCATTTATAAGGTACGCTTTAAATATTTCGATAATTGAAATATTAAATTTTTAGATCCTTGAGACCTGAATCATTTGAATGTATACGTGAGGATAATTTATTAATTCTTAATAATTAATTATAACATTTTCAGATGGGAAAAATACCCACAATTTATGTTTTCTAAAAGAGCGTGGGTTTGAAAGCAAGCTAAACTCATATTCCCTGCGATCTATTATTAAGAACCAGGGCCGTAGTTTCAGGCTTAGAAAACACGACTTATAATGGGTACCATATTATATTGTCACTGCTTTTAGAGGTGAATCTTGTTTGATCTGGAAGTTTTCTGCTTTTTAAATTTTTTCTCGGCATCGTTCTTAGGGAGATTTATTTTCTTTCAAATATCTGTAAATTCCATCGTTTCCACAAATGTAGTTCGGTTGTTTAACAGAAAAAATTTGATTCGTAATGTTTCTACTGAGACACCCGAAGGAAATAATTTTCACGATAACTGAATATCCAACGCACATGATTAAATTTGTGCATTTTTTTGGTTGCTTTTGAACATCCATCAGCGAACATGGATCGACGGGTTTTACCGGAATTTTTGTCCTGTGATTCAGGTCTCGAAGACTGTACAGATTTAATGCTTGAATTATTGATATACTTAGAGAGAACCTTGCAAGTTCCTCGTCAGATTTTTAACTCTAAATAAATATTTTTCCTGACTAAGAAAACTGATGCGCTGGTGGTGCAAGAATTCTTAGACTTGCGTACTGTGTGGAAACTATTCAGCAACAGTTATATAAAGAGAGATGGATCTCGGTGACTTATCTTAGGGAAGTGGAACCGATGCGAGTGGTTAATCCCTGCACCATTTAATATCTTAAACGTAGTCGCTTTCAAATGATACCAGAGTTTCTCGGCGCTCCGCAACCTAACCTTCCAGCTGAACATCGGTTTTCCTGGAAACCTACACAGCGCTGCATATGATTTTGATGTCAATTTTAATCGATCTCTTTGAAGGTTGTCAAATACGCACCAATTAGCACTTACGTTTTGTTCGGTTAGTGAATGATTTTGAAACGGTAATATTTGCATAAATCACCACATGTCGGCGCGGAGTTTTACCAATCAAGCTCCCACCCGAGACAAGATGTTGAATAAAATGCAACAAAGAGGTTTAGCACGGTGGCTTATCCAAGTCACAGTTGGTGTATCGAGACTCGTGCATTAGAAGCCTTGGAAGCAGCGCTTATCTTATATTGAATTGCACTGCCTCTGCTTAGTCTATTATAAAAGACCTTAAAACTGCTTCTACCCTTGGTTACCAAAATCCATTTAATTTTGAGTTTCGTTGCTTGCTTTTTTTTCCTTTCTTTCTTTAATTAACGTATTTTTATACGTTTACACTCCAGAAATACATTCTTTCATAATATGACTTTAAAATGTATTATACACAAACATATCCGTTTACAAATTTTTGTAGTTAAAAGGCCTTCGAACATTTTAGCTGAACTCATCGATCATTATCGCTCAGATTAGGCAAACTAGCAAAAGGATGAAAGAAAATGGGGCAGATGCCCCGCGGTGCAACGGGCTACAGCATTGATTTTTTAAAAATCCATAAAAGAACTTGGCAATCAACAGCTTGCGAGTTTAACACCAACTTCAGCCTTCAGCCTCTTGTAATATCCAAAAAAAAAAAAAAAAAATAGAAGCGATTATCGAAAATCAAAATCATTGCATGAATAAACTATGGTGATGGTGGCAGGGAAAGATCGCAGAATTGTAGGTTTCATAATAAATCAAATCTAATCGTGGAAAAAGAGGGGCACTATCAGTGGTCGTTTAAGAAAAAAAAAACGCATCCAAGGAGACGCTTATAACAGGAGAGCTCCGCTACAGATTCAGAAAATTGTAAAGAGATTCAGTTAATCTGTTTAGCTGGATCTAATTGGTCACAATCAAACTATCAATTCAATTCTATAGCGGACTGAAATTCGCCTTCATCCCAGACAGCTTGAAATTCATTTCATCGACGCCGTATTAATAAGAGAAAAGTGCTCCGTTTTAATTTAGATTCCTCTGCCTGTCTCTCTCTGTGTTTGCATGTGTGTGTGTGTGTGTGGGTGTGTGCGTGGTGGAAAATTTAGGATATTTTTAACTGGAGACAACAAGGTGTTTAGATGTCACGAGATTTCGCAAGACGTAGATGGTTACTAGATTTTTCTAGTAATAAATTGGGATAGAATCATCAGTTTTAAATATTTATCGTCGCCTATCGCATTTATTAAATTATGAATTAAAAAATATGGTGAATTTATCTTTAATTTTAAATAGATACTAAAAAGTAAGTGTTTGATATATGAAACTTTTGCTTCCTTTTTAGTCCTCATAAGAACCATGAATTACAGGAAAAGATAAATATATAATCAATACGAATTTTAATAAAATATAATCTTAAGTAGAAATAAAACAGGAAGAATCATTTCAAACAGAGAAAAAGATCAGTAAACTTTCGAACACCACAATATTTATACTATATCAAGCATAACTGATAAAAAAATAAACTAAAATCGCTGATGTATATATCTTCTTTAGCATTTGCCAGAATTAGCTGAAAGCGGAGACAGTTGTAAAAAAATAACTCTGTCATTTCATTCTGTTTTGCTCTGCTTGACTGACGTTTGTATATTTTTCTTTTATGTTTTAAATTAATTTTCGTTATTATTAAAGAGAAACAATGCAGCTAAGTTATTTATTTCCCTATTATTCTTGTACTAATAATTATTTCTATTATCCATCCGGAATGAATGATTTGTTAACTTACAAGCCTGACCACCAATTGTCTGGCTGTGTTATTGTTGCCTTGTTTCGTTTTGTGTTCAATTAAAACTTATGAATGAATTTTTGCGCTTATTTTAATGACTTGGCGTAGTTTGTCAGGAGCTGATAAAATATAAAGTAACGCCTTTTGTTCTTTTTAACATGAATATTGTAGAGAAAAAATTCAGATTTAATGAGCCAAATGCAAAAGCCAACGGTAATATTAAGGAACCCGCTTCTGGCAGTAATTAGGCGAGTCGATAAATGTATTTGAAAAGTTCAAGAACTGCAACCGTTCCGTGTATAGAAATTGAGCGCCATGCTAGAACACTTTTGCAGCAGTGTCGTCCTGGGTGGTATACACAATACGAAAACTATCCCTGTGGTAAAATTTGAAAATATGTAATTTATAAATCGCTGAAAATAATCGGCTGTGTTTAATAGTTCTGTTATTAATGAGTATGATTGGATTAACCTTCAGCTGCAACATTTCCATAAGGAAATTGGAAAGCTCTAAGCCTCAGTAGGAAAAAAAAAACGTTTTTCTATAACTCCTTTTCCTGTATGATCGGTAAGTTAAACTTTAAAATTATTTAAATAGAAAAAAACGAAAGGAAGTATCAGCTACTGGCTTCAGTTCTAAGGTGTCCCCAAAGATTATCTGTCTCACTTCTAAAACAAAGATCGTCTTTATAGAGTATTTTAAATCTTGAAAGTATAAAATACCAGTAACGAAGTTCATCAAAGGAAGCAACAAGGAACAAGGAAAGGGCCTGTCTTTTTAATGTGATATTCACTTAAAGTGAAAGATAAATGATCCCATAAGAAAACCAAAAAATGCTTTCATTGTAATTAGATCAGGTTTAAAACAGAGATATATTTTAGCTTAGAAAATACTTCCATCTATCGAGGAAAATTAAGGAGATCGGTAAGGGGATGAAAATATATTAAAGTATATCAAAGGGATTCTTCTGTAGACGGGAATTTTGTTTTAAACAAATCTAGAGAAGGCTCCCGAGTACAATCACCTAACGACATTATCTAAAGTGAATAAAAGATGTCAACAAATTTAAGTACATAGGAGAAAATAAGATAATACTTCAACATTTCCTCTTAAAAGATGTAGCTGATGTACGCATCCGAATAATATTTATAGCATTTAAAGATAGAATCGAATAGTGTGTCTAAGGGTTCAGCGCAAAAATAAATATTTTGTCGTTTTTTTTTTTTTACCTTTTGAAATAAAATCGCTTTCTCTAACTCTGCTTTGCTTAGTTCCCTCTATCTCCATATTGAACAGTTTATTTGTGCATACTGGCTAGCAGAAGCAAATATAAAATTACCACAAGTAAATATGCTTTACCAAATTAATAATTTAATAGATTCCTGTCTTCTTGGCAAAATAGTATAATATGTTTATGCTTTATCTTACCTATTATGTGATAAAACAATCATACAGAAAAATTATTTTGACAGTACATTAATGGGAAAGAAATTTTTACCAAGCAATTTATCGTTCCAAATGGATTTAACCAAAACCCAGGGATGGGTTTGTTTTTAAAATGGATATACTGATAAGCGTAGTGTGATAATATAGATTAACTATTTTAAGGTTGCAGAAAGATTAAAATATTCTGAGTGATTTTAGAAAAAAGAAGGAAACACACAGATAGACAAATCAAAGGTCTTTCTCTCGTTTACAGAGAGCTATATTGCTCCCATTTTAGACGATTCAAACCAAGGTTTCAGATGGTCTGAAATGTTCAAAAACGTTTGTCAACTCTAAAAATGCAACAACACATTCTTTTTTGCGTTTAGGTATTAAAAGAAATAAAAAGTAGACTTTAGAAAATTGTGAGGAATGTCGTATTAAAACCAAATCATTTATATGAATTTAATTATTTTAATTAAAATTTTACATGAGAAGCGGATGCTGATATATATTTTTAAAATTTAAAATTTTATTAGATTGTGATAGAGCAACATAAAAGCAGCTTATTTTATAATTAGATTATAGTGGGGGGCCACTTGATTAAGTATCTACTTAAATGTTAATTATTCTAGATTAATAATACTTCCAGGAGAATTTAAAGATAAACAACTTAGATTTCTTAAAAAAATGTACTTGTTTCAAGGAAATATAAAAGTCCATAAACCATCAATTTACCCATGTTCTGATCTTTATTTCTTCCATAAAAACCAGTCACGATTACTTTGTAATCAGTCATCCCCCACCCGCTTATTTTGAATCTGGTGCCAAGTTTTCTCCCACGTAGTTTATTGTTGTTAGATTTTCTTTAAATCTAATTTGGTTCAACTTTTGTTTTTTTTTATCTTTTCAAATTATCAGGTTATAATCATCTACAAATTATAGTTTATTTTATTTTGGCACTTACCAATCCATTTTTTTTTGTTCAGTTATAAATAAAATTTAGTTTATAAATAATTGTATCTTGTGATCTTAATTAATCTTGTGACAGTCGATAAAACTTCTTGTTTAATCTCTTGTGATTTGTAAAGTTAATGCTATTATGGCTACCTTAAGGTGCAAATTTTCAAGCACAATAAAAAAATTGTGGACCGTTTCTCGAACATTTACTTCCTACACATTATTTTTTTTTATTCTTAAAATGTATCTTTCCAAAATAGTCATAAAATTTTTGAAATCAATGTTCATTGTTATTTTGCTCCAAAAATTTTAATCAAAGTCTTAATTGATTTTATTTTCAAATATAACCAAGGAGATTGTAATCATGATAAACCAAAGAATTTTTTTTTAAAAATCAGAATAAAATGAATTAAAGCAAATTTGCAATTTTTTCTGAAAGAACTGTACTGTAAAAAAACAACCAATATATCGCTATTAGACAGGATTTATTGTCTTTTATTTTCAAGGTCACAAAAATACTCCACAGGGAAGAGAATCCTTTTAGATTCTTTACAAAAAAACATTAAATATCAAGTAAAATTAACTTTTCTTTCAGTAAATACTTATCGTGGATAAACCGGATATCTATAAATGTTTCGATTTAAAGAATTTTTAGCACAAAAATTCTTTCTTTAATAATTGCATTAAAGAAACCAAGGACCATCTTTATGGAATATTTAAGAGCTTTCATATTCAGTATCATTTAAAACCAGGAAAACCATTATCATTTAATAAGCGTGTTATCTTTTGAATTTGGCTAAACCCTGTTTCCTTCTGCGAACGGTTTTATTATTAGAAGCAGAACTAGTCGTGTATGGATTTCTGTTAAATCAACCATTATAAGGGTAATGCTGATGAAATCAGTTATGTCGGAATGTCTGTAAGCCTAACACTGGAAACGATCGACCAGCCACCATTACTCAGACGATATAGCCATTCTTTCATTAATCTGATGCATGTGCTGTAAGTATTGTGGTATTTCAATTGCAATTCATTGTTGAATAATTTCCAGTATTTAAATCTTCTGTTCCAGATGTAATGTTATCGTAATTTCAGCATTAAAGACAGTACGAAGTTTTTACCAGATATGAAATATTAACAATTGTAAAAAATGCAAATGATGATATCTGGATTCTTTATGTAATTTATTAAACATGAAGCAAAGATGGACATTCGTGTAACGCTGAACATGGGGGTATTCGTCGTGAGATTACATCATCTTTCACATTTTTTTCCACTTCTAGTTTACGTAGAATATAGCATTTGATTTGACTTTTCAGACGTATTCATTTTTTAACCACTCATTTATTTTAGTTTATTACATACCAAATGGACGAAAATTCATCTTTAGTGGTAGACAAAAAAAAATCCACTCATGAACTTTAATATTTTTTTATGTTTAATGTTATGTTAATACCACGTGGTCTGTTGCTTCATTACGGTAGCCATTAAAAAACAGCTAAGATTTATTCTCCTCTTATTGATATACTTTTCCAGAATATAAGATAAGCTTTTAAATTAACATCTGGATCTTAAAAAAAAAAATTATAAATTTTTGTATCGTGTTTTGCTTTGGTAAAGACAATTCATGCTTTTTAAAATTAATATCAACATTAAAAAAAAAAACACTAGTAGCTTCCCTGACCGGAACCAGAAAATTTGTTGTTGTTGTTTGTGTGTTTGTGTGTGTGTGTTATTGATATTTTAGTATTTACATTTCTGAAATATTTAAAGCATTTGCTTAAGAAAAATACCATTAATAGCTAATTTAAATGCAAAACGACTCAAATTTCTAGCGCTTTCCTGATTCTTTCTTCGTTTTTCTTCAGTGATTAAAATTGGCTTCAGACAAAAACTAAAATGGCGTAGACTTTCAGGAAAAGTTTATAACTTATCTATATAGCCGAAAACATTGTTAACTCCATCTAAAACATTCATCTGAAAAAACAACTAACATATAATAACAAAATATTTGCAATCCCGTCAGTATTTTTATGTAATCTCAAATTAAGAAACAATGAAACACCTTTAATAAATTAGAGTATCTTTTATAGGTACAACGCCAAGCACATTTGTGACGTTATCGAGCAAAACAAACGTGGTTGTATTATCGTCGTGGTTTCCAGATATTTGGATTGTTTTAGCCTATCCAAGACACACAGACGGCCAGGTTATCCTAACTTTCTGTTTTTGCGGATTTTGTAGGTTTTTGTTTTTTTTTTCGATAAAAGTTGTATTTTACAAACGTCCTAACAACTAGTTTTATTAATTTAAAACGCAGTATGGAAAATGAAACTCAACTTATAGTTACTTCTTTTTATTTTTATGTGGGCAGAATGAGGTAGAAAAGTGAGAAAAGCGCATACAAAATAACGTTTGCTCAGCTGTGCTACTCCCACAAAAATCGAACTCGGGTTCTCGGTCTTACTATTATAGTAGGCTAACCATTTAACCACTGCGCCGCCTACAACAGTCTTTAAATTGAGTATTTTCTTCAGTAATATTAGACAGTTTTTAAAATGCGTATTAGTTTTAGCAGGACTCCTAACGTGGGCTTACATGCTTTACTTGAAATACAGTGTCTATCAGTAAACGATTCATTTCTAGATTACCTTGTCCGTTGTTTTAATAAACGATCCGGCATTGTCAAGCTGTTCCAGAGAAGGGTGTTTACATTTTTTCCTGGGTAAATGGCGACCAAGGATATTTGTTTTACTAAAGTATATATCGTAGCAGCCTGTGAAGAGGAGGAGTCCAGCGACGGTAATGCAGATACAAAGTAAATGATATTTCAGAGAAACAGCTTAACCAATCATCATTAGAGAAAATGGACTGGCGCGTCTAAGAGTAAAGCGTCCGAGTGCGACGTTGAGTTTCCTCCTTCCCCCCTCTTTTTTTTTTAAAAATTACCTTTTAAAATGGCCTGGTCGGAAATCACCTACTTGGCCGGGAGAGGAGGGAGGGGGGCGTGTCGATCATAAGAAACCCTGATGGTTAATACCAATAAATGTTTTGTTGCTGTTTTTGTAATACTATTTAAAGAGCTATAAATGAACCGAAAATAAATGTAAAAAGTAGTCTGTTCTTCTTCAAAAGTTATGTATGTATTTATGTGTGTGTGTGTGTGTGTGTGTGTGTGTGTGTGTGTGTGTGATATAGATGGAAAATGTTTAAGAAAACAAAACAAATTAGACGACTATAAGTAGATAAAAAGCAATAAAAAGATACACTTTGGACAGTTTATAGGAGATTTTATCAACAACGAAAAATCAGTGGATAAGAAAATATTAAGCCTCTAAAATAAAAATAAAAAAATCGTAATGGAACTTTTAAAAAATAATATTTTACTACAGGTTGAAAAAAAAACGTATTCATTTAATCTTGCAGACTTTATTTCAAACGTGTGCTGTTTAAGAAGCAGTTAATGCTGATAATGGTCAGTTTAATTATTTTAGCTTTTCCCAGCATAAACATAATTTCCATGTGTTTAATGATAATAAATAATTTTTTTTTTCAAAAATGTGGCAGTTAAAGTTACAAAAGGAATAAGAAATATGCATGGAATTATCCTAATTTTTTTTTTATATCGCTACGTTTAACAGTAATGCAAAGTACTTTTACAAAAACAAAAAGCATAATAATTAATTAATTAGGAAATTAAATTAATTTTTTGGTATTATTATTTTTTAACATATCTTAAATCGTAGGTTTTTATGCAGTATTATCGCGATTTTAAATCATTGGCAAGTAGCAATTTTATAGCTGTTTTCTTTTTACAATTAATTATTATTTTAAAATTTATATTCAGACGATATGTTGATCTATTCTTATTAATTTCTATTAGTCTGGTGTATTTTTTCTTTCCATAATGACAAGTTTTATATTGATTTTTTTAGAAGTATTACAGCGTAAACGACCGACAGCCAAATAATCGATTTTAAACTTAAGTTATTCTACAGATAGCAATATTTGATCACCTGGGACATTTTCTCTTTATATAATCACAAATTATGCACTGACATTTTTACTGTTAATATGTAAATATTCGAAAACCAAGTAGTTTATTAGGATATTCGTCTAATCTCAATAATATTTGATCACCTGAGACACGATCATTTTAATGTTTACACAGCCACTCACAAAGTAATCAGTTTTTAAGATATGTTAATTCATTCACAGTTGATTTTTCTTTTTAAAACCTGGGACATTTTCCTTAATCTTTACCTTAATTTAACATAGACACTTTCTAATTTTAAGCGACGAATGATCACAAAATGTCAGAGGCGGTGTCAGCGACATAATTTAATTTCACTAGAGTAAAATAAGTGAAGTAATAATTAACCAAAGTTAACTTCGCCTTTGACACGGAGGAGCAAAAACATCATATGCAGTTTTAGCCTTAGCAGTTTTATTCATGTGATACTTCAAAGGAACAAGACAAACGATTACTCTTGTTTTGGTAAAGTTTTTATTCTTCTTACCTTCTTAATTTCATCAGAGTGCCTTTCAAATATATGTTAATATTTATTTTTTTTAACTTGTGTAATTGTTCGTATGTTTTTGTTTTTAAAATAGTGACACTCGTTTTACAGTGTTAAAATGAATATGAAGTCATCAAAAACATAAAGACAACGCCATCTTACGATATACATAAATTATATTCTTTTAACTTAATTTATTTTATGTAGCCAGCAGTAATGCAGCCTACTGGCACTGTCCAATGGTTCTTTTTCACTGGCAGAAACATGTATTGACTTAACGGCTGAATATTCCACCTTTTTTTTTCTGATATGGATGAGAAACATCGCTGACTAATTAATCGTTTATATTTCTGCTTTTCTAATCACAGACTTCTACAAACCTTCGTTATTAGAGTTACAAACTGAATGGCATTTCAATGAATCTCTTCCTATCAAATGCATCTAAAGACGACTCTGAAAATTCAGATAACAAAGGTCAAAGACATCTGTATTCAAATAGCAAAAATTTAATTATTTCTTTGTAATAGTAGATGATTTTACTTGAAAAAACAATCAGTGACGATCTAACAGTCGTCAATAAAATTTTTAATAGAGTTTAAACGTCAGTTGAAAAGTTGGATAATTTGCTCAGTTTTATCCCTGACTCATTTAACTGCACTGTTTTTCTTCTTCAATTAAAAAAAAAAAAAATATATATATTTCTTGATATTAACGCAGTTATGAGGCGTTTTTCCTAATATTAAGTGTCTTTACCAATCATAGTACGGTTGTGCTATTTAGTAAATAAATAATAAATAACTCTCTCTGTTAGAGGAATGGACACGCTTCGGATTATGTCTGAAGATAGCACGCGCCTTACAACTGTGACGTAGGAAAAAGGTTTGACGTGCTGCACCACACTGTAACCATTTGTTATAAGTCCTGATAATATTTAACACGATACAAAAAGAAATCTTTACTCGTTTTTTGATGACCAGAATAAGAAACAAACAAGAAAGATACTAAATATGGGCTGAAGATGGTGTATTAATTCATCATGTCAATTCTGTTCATTTAGATGTTTTGTCAGTTTGAACTATACCTACATTGTTAATAAACATTAATTCACTATGTCAGCCTATAAAGATGTAGTAAAGTGACTTTCTGCGTCCATTGCCACCCAACACAAAATATCCTCTTGTCAGTGGCGGATTGTATACAATTATAATTATTATTTTTGTTACATTTCGCAGTAACTGTGTAATTTTTAAACGAATTTATGTGAAGCACGAGTGATATTTGGATACAAGATATACTACATGATGTATATATTTTCCAAGAAAAGTTTGTTTGCTTTGTAGATATTTTTAGCATTCGCCTGACTTTATAAATCAATTCCCTCAAATCGTTTTGGTTGTAATTTATTTTTCTTGCTTAAGAAAGATTTCAAAAGTTTTGTTTTTAAAATAGAAAGAGAACGTCTTATGTCGGTTTGATCCTTCATACTAAAGAAAATACATTTGTGAAAATAGCTTATGTCTTATACGTTCAGGATAGTTTCTTGTGTTAACAATAGATGGCGCTATGCGATTAAAATCATTACAAAACTTTTTTTTTAAAATGAAAAAAAAACTCAAAAGCGTTCTTGTTTTTTAAAAAAGAACTGCAACTTTTTCTTCTTTTTTTCCCATATAGATTCTGTATTGCTTGTTGCCAAGATTCGCCAATGAGACAAAAAAAAGGGCAAAGAACTGAGGATCTTTTTCATGCGTCTTTCTAACTATTTTACGAACATTTTTGTCGGTCTCAAAAAATTCTGTGAGCTTTATGCAACAAAGTAACACGTGCTATTTATTTGCCATTAACTGGAATAAATTGGTTGCCCTTTTGCTGTATACTATTCTCGTTTAAAACTGTGGGCAGGAAGAAGAAAATCAGACCTCGTCTTTAATGAATTTTTTTTTTTTAATACAAGTGAAGTCCATCTTTACTGTCCATTCATCAAAAAAAAAGAGGCTGTGACGTATTGAATGCAAGGTTTTCGTATAAGAAACTGCCGTTGAAATCATATTCATTCCAAAATTAAAATCTGAACCAGAAATAAATTTTGAAAAGCGGGGTAGGAAGAATGTTTACTGCGAAAGTGTGGAAAGCAGCGGTAGAGCTCTGCCAGTGGACCAACTGCTTAGCCTGTAGGAAGCAAATCGTCGACCAAGATGGAGGTTAAGGAACGAGTGTCGGACAGTAGGCTCATCAGATGTAAGTGTGCTTCTCAGTGGAAAGTGATAATCACCCTTGGCCATTTTCCCCATGTGTTCCATCATTAAGAGAAACAGCTACTGAAATGCAGAGTTAAAAATAAAAAAAAACAGACCCAAGAAAGAACATTCCTTTACCTTTTCAGGTAAATAATTCTAAGCAGCAGCCTATATTATAAGTTAATCAATTCAGATTTTATCAATGTCGCCTTCGCTCAGTGCGCTGCTCGGTTTAGTACTGTTAAACAGTGTATCCGTGTTAACTTTTACTGTCTGTAAGAAACCTAAATTAATCGCAATAATTTACTGTTTAGCTGCTAGAGAAAAGCATAACACCATCAGCTTCAGATATGGAGTCTTTTTAAATATGCTTATCATTGCGATCTTCATGCTATCACTATTAACAAAGGCACACGGTAACTTATTGTGTTCTCTTAATTAAATTGATCAATGCAATTAATAATGATCATACCATTGGTCGGTTATAGAAACTTGAGAAAACAATCATGTCGTAAATTTTATTCTATAACTTTCAAATTAGTTTTAATGAAGGGAAATACTGTAGTTTGTGTTTATGTGATCTTTCGGAGAATAAGCACATGTGGATTTTCAACTTGGCTTAGAGTAAGTGTTATAATATGTCTGATATCCATCCCAAGACACGTGGCTTACCAACGTCTTACTTGTATGATTGTTATGATATCTCTGCAAGCTCATTTAATATGCGAAATATTTCTGGCACAGTTTTCAACCATTTGTCAGAGTTCAGTATTCTAATATCGTGGTGATTACACCTTTTTTAAATGCTGTGTCATAAAGATTTTGAATATTTTGCATCTGTTTTATTTCTCATGCATTAATTAGGCATATTCACCAAAGGTGTACAGATCAATATAGGTAGGTAACAGACCTTGCTTATGGCAGCGCATTTAGTTGAGACAGAATTACAAATTTGAAGAAATTTGGATGAACATTTTTAAAAAATTCAGAAAGCCAGAAAATGATAAATATTTTTAAATACTGTATTATGGAATATTCGGAATGATACGGTACCAGATAATCCATACTTCCCTTACTTATCGGCACTGTATCTATGCCTCCATATCAAATTAACATCTTCTTATAAAACAAACATTAATATAAAGGTTAAGACGTATCATCTACAAAAATCGTTTATGTACAAAAGATCTCCCCCTTCAAGATAATCTGAATATACTTTAGCACAGCAGTTATTCTTTTTTCCCCTTTATACAATAATGCTCGAATGTCGGCTATTACAGTGACCCTATCTAATTTTTTATACTAAAGGACATAATACTTCAACCAGGGATATACAGTTAATCAGTGGTAACTGAGAACCCGAATCTTTAAACCAGTGTCATAGTAATTATGTAAATTGCGAATTGTAATTCCTTTAGCTATCTGTGCCGGTCTCCCAGCCTAGATGTTGTTGTTTCCTTTCTTGTATTAGTTTCAACGTTTGTCGATATGGTAAATACCAGTCTCGTCAATGTCAACCAGAATCTTGTATACCGAATTCCGAAATTTTTAGTTATTATTTGTTTTCGGAAAGGTGAATAAATTAATAAAATACAACAAACTCATTTGTTAATTATGTAAAGGAATTCTCCTCCTCCCCTCCCCCCACGGAAAACAAGATAAAGATAATAAATTAACAAGCCGAGTTAAAGCGACTATAGAATGTTTTGACTTCTGTCATTTACGATTGTAAAGGTGAAGGCTTTAAGATGTCTTTTTGGCTCTTTGTCGAATTATCAAAGTCCCATTTCTTTTATAGCTAATGGCTAAATGTCTTTTGGCAATTAATTAAAAAAAAAACAAACATACATGATGTTTCAAGTGGTGCAACTTTATTTTTTAAATAAAGTTTAATTAATGAGAGTAAATTGTGATTTTTTAGAAATTAAAGACCATTTGAACATTTTATTGCTTCATTCACTCGACAGAAGGCATTTTTTATTTTATCTTTTATAGATGATAAAAAAACTTTTAGAATTATATTTACGTAATATCTACATTCATCGCATTTACTGTCCTTCATATTTAATGTCACGTCGTACAAACCGTCATAAAACGTTACTTTAATTTCTGTAAGCCGCTCTCTAAAAATGAAATACAGGTAACTTTTCATCTAAATTTGAATAAAGAGTCCCCGACACTAATTATAAAAGACAGATGCCATTTATATGCTGTCTAATTAACCCTTGCATGATCTTGTATACAACCGAAATACATTACATTTGGGGCAAAAAATGAGACACTAATGTAATGAGTACATTTGGGTAGCGGAGAAACACGGATCTGAAGCAGGAAGTATCGGTTTGCTTGTTGAATTTCTAGCAGGGATTTTCTCTTTTTTTTGGCCGACTGTTCAGCACCGGTCTGTATTGGTCAGAAATAGCTTCGGAAACTTAGCAACCAACAGGTTCTTGTCGCTCAGAACCGTTTCGTGCCGCCTGTAGAATCCAAAATCAGAAATGTCTACTGCAAAAATATCTACAGAATATTATCATTTCACTCCAAAAAATTTAATCTTGGATCAAATTGTAATGATGTCTGCAGGGAATGAATAAGTTCGTTAATCAGCTCGGCTGGCGTCCTACCACTGAAGCGGTAAAGGCGTCTTGCTCTTCCTTCTCGGCCAGCTGAGAGTTTTTCCTCTCACGTCTAAAAATCCCTCCTGTTTATGTTGGAATTACTGAAACCACTGAGTAGGGCGTGATTTGCAACGCCCCCCCCCCTAGCGGTCAGTCGCGACACTGCGCCTCATCACCACCCGTAGTCTACCTTGTCTGTGTCCGTCAACACTGAGGACTTCTAAGGTGATTGGGAACTGACCGAAGTTACCGTTTATTTTCTGTAAATAACACTGCGTTTCCACCCCATGAATCACGCGAGAAAAACCTCCAGCTAAACAAAGACGTGCAAAAAAACATTTTTGAGTAAAGGAAACCGAGTAAGTGGGAAATAAAAAAAAAAAAAAGAGCAACGCTAAATACACTAAAGGAAAAGATATGGAAAAAGGAGAAGGAAGCAGACAGGACTCAAGAATCAATGATGGATGAAACGTTTTAAATAAAAAGCTAACGCTGAACTAGCGTTCTGTTAAAACGGGCTGTCTCCAGACCAAGAGCTATGGCAACTCCAAAACGTAGTGCTTTTAAGATAAAACAAACAGTAAAGCCTCATGCTTTATTTCTAAAGAGACAATTTTGTATGCCATAGAATCGGAATTAATTTATGCGACAAAAGCTGTCGTTCTGCATTTTCTTCCGTGCTGAAGAAACATCGTCCATACATCTTATAAAACACGATCCTACTGTTTATTTTACTTCTTTTGCAACTGATTTCTCTAAAGCCGTTTTAATTATAATTTATTTCGCTTTTTAAATTATTCCAGCATCTGGTCTAAACGCAAGGTCTAATGGAAGCCTTAGTAGTATGCGCTCTAATCTCGACAGGATTTTTGTACAAACAACTTCAGTCAAGCTAAATAAGATTTATTAGATCTATATCCCTGTTCCTCGATGTTGACCGATTTACGTCAATACATAAAGCAACAAACACCGCTAAGCTAAAGCTGAAGCTGGCAGAAGAGGAAATGCTTAAATTCAGGCGAATATTTCCTTCAGCGTAAAGGTGCAATTTGTTTTCGAAACAAAAAAAAAATCCGACATAATTATACAGTTTATCTTTCAAAAAAGGCTCAGTAGGCATTAATTGGTATAATCTTTAAAAGAAACCATAGTCAATACAAATTTTGTACACAAAATTGAATTTTTTACATAGTCAAAGGGGCAGGTAATTGTAACAATTAGATAACGAGTAATTTTTCAAAGAGAGGGCATTTAGAGAATTTTTTGTCACACTATACAGAATGCGCTTTCACTAAAGGGTTTTAGAAAAATGTGTTCCAACCTGTTACTGCACAATTAGTGAATATCAAATCGCAAATTTCCTTACTTTTCAAATAATTACGCTCTCCTATCGTATCAAACTTCTTTAGTCTTTCTTTATATCTAAGATTACCGTCATTAATTATCCTAGTGAACTGTCTTTGAACATTTTCCAAATATCTAAACTTCTGGCCTAAAGTGGGTTCCATGCCTGAACCGCATAATCTAAAAAAAAATAAATACTTTAATAATTTGTACAGAAGCCTATAACTGTTGAAGTTTTACTTTTTATGGTATCATTTGCTATAATTATGACTCTTGAAACGTACTTTCATAACTGGAAAGTAAATGTTAGCGCTTAAAACTGCTCTTATACGAATCAAATCTGGGAAAGATGGCGTCAATCTATAAAAATACACACACACACATATATATTTATATATACTCGTATATGGAAAAAAATAATGGTTTGTTCTAAATTCTAAAAAAATTATTTTACAGAATAAATTTACGTTGCTGAAAAGTTTGAATACTATGACTTTTTTCTGCATATGGGGTTCTTTTAATTATTCGTTTTGAGAAATCATACCTTATTCACATTATCTGCGTAAAATTGGCTGCATTGTTTTTATGTAGTCTTCAAAATATATTACTTCGTTATCACTGGCAGGACGCAAAATCTAATGTATTTATATATATTTATTCAGTTATTTGCATCGATTTGTGTGTAGTCCGTTGTTGTATGAGTCAAGAATAAACTATTAAGACGACACATCAGTACAACTAGAACTGTGGATTTGTATATTCTGTTGAAGATCTTAGACTTCGTTATTGTCAGCCATTGCCACTAGCAAAGAATATCCCAATACCACCTGCTACCAGGATCTGCAAAAAAAAAAAAAAAACAACCAACAACCTTACATAGGTTTAGTTTCTAAAACCTCAAGAGCAGAAGTGGCAGGTCAGGAAATCCCCCAATGGCTTGAAAGGCGATAAAAGTAATGTGAGGTACTGATCAGACTGGATCCTTTCCAGCCCACTGCATCTGAAATATTTCTCCTTTAATTTCGCTTTGGGCCCATAAAAAGTGCAGCTTCCTCAACGCCTTGAACGAATCCTCATCTTCGATTCTTGAAAACTTTCATATAACTTCACAATGTTTGATAAAAAACCTTAGGATAAATTAATAAATTTAAAAAAGTAAATAAATATAAGATTTAATAATTCCTTTGAGATGAAAATATATTGAAGTTAGTGTATGCAACGAAAGTAATTTTATTTATTTTATTTTTTTTTAATTCTCGGACTTTACTATAAGTTGCATAATAAAGTTACAACTTAAAAATTGTAAAATATCTATAAAATCACATCGAATTAACTAAAATTTACACTTCATGGAAACATTCTTTAATCATTTATTAACCTTTCGATAAAATAAAAGATGAAGGAAAATGTTGTTTTTCAAGTTTGGTGTCAACAGTGTTTCCTGTGATATCAATCGACATGTTTAATGAATATTTTTTGTACGCAGCCCTTCTAAAGCTCATTCTTCTACTAGTCTTATTGCTTCCAGTTACAGTGTATTAGACTGTCACATTCAGAAAAAGAGTGACGACGGCTGGTCACGAGTTATGTTCTTGCAGAAACCAAGCTTTTGGAACGGTCATCCGACGATGCTACCCACTATCCTACATTTTAGATACCCGCGGGGACTGGGCGGACAATGTAGGATGCCACAACTGTGAGAACCAAGACTGACCTACACATCTGCCAAAGTTGTGTGACGTCATCGAAGCTTAAGATCTGCCTATCGGCGGAGTTCGCGATGTTTATATATATATATCTATCTGGTTTCACCGCAAAGGCATCGTCTTAGTCTACTGTCAACAGAACACGTACTGGGAAAATTGAGGAAAAACGTCAAACTAAATTTTCATCCCCCATATAATCGTTGTGCAGCCTCTAGGAGTAGACCACAGTCTTTAAGATTCTTTTAAAACCTGGTGAATGCGTAGCATAATGAGTCATCGCTGGGGTGACTCTTTAGATGCCGATGCATCATTTTAATGGCTATTGCGAACAATGGCATTGCATTCACGAGCAGTCTGTTATTTTGCGAATGGTGTGACGTCATCATTGGATGCTGAAACATTGCAGCCCGTATAAACCATATACCAAAATCTTGTTTATTGGGGGAAAATAATGAATGATAATAATCTTCAATGTCTCTTGGCTTTCCAACTTAATCCCCGTTTTTCTGAACGGTATGTTATGAGAAATGTAAGGAAGAATAAAACATCAATGGAGGTCAAAAGACACGCGTTGTGCTGGCAGCGAGACAATTTAGTTCTTTTCTAAAAACCGGTGAAATGATTACACGGAGGTGTGATGCTTTTCGTTGTATACTTTTAAGGTAGACACCCACTTTTATTCTCCTACTCACGTTTTAAATAATCCATAAAAATGGCTTATTTGGATTTAATTTTGTCGTGTAAAAAATTCTTAATAAAGCTTTTTTTTAAAAAAGCAAATGTTTTGTTTTATCTTTTGTGTAAAAGATCACCCAAATAATTAATACTGTCATTCATAATTTAACATCTAAAAAGCTTATTATTCGATCAAGGAAATGTTTATTAAACATTTACTTTGCAAAATACGATGCATCTATTTATTTTTTTTAAATATCGCATCACTTAATGCGGAAATATAGAAATAAAATGTGTAAAATCACCGCCTATTTTTTTAAATTTTTTTAAAATTTCACCATAGAAATACATTTTTATAGCAAATATCTAACATTGGTTTAAATATTATTCCATCAAAATCAAGCAAAATTGTGATTTATAATTTTCTGTTTGTATTGTAAATAAGCATACCCCCAGGTGAAATTTGGCACTTGTTAGTGCGCCATCATTTCCGCGGGTTCTAGGGAATACATTGCCGTAATCACGTGACAGGGGGGGATGGCAAAATACCCAACTGATTATTGCTTCGGCGCTTGGCTGTGCGATCTCTAGAATTTTCAACAACTACATCTATTCGGCTAAGTATCAGCGAGAAGTTGTGAAAGAATTAGTTTTTCTCTCGTCAAGAGGGAACCTACATACTTTCGCAAAGTAAAACTACTCCAAGAGAAACTATCAAACGGATAAACAAGAGTAATTAGCTGTCCATACTACAACTCACAAAAAACAGCACCAGTGTTTATTCATAGAATTTCTTTTCAAAGAATTAAATGAGTGGTCATATTATTGAAAATTTTCGTCTATAAAAGATTAGCAGTTTCATGATCACGACACAAAAGTAAAGGCGTTTTTTTTTTCGTTCCCTGAGTAATGTTTATAATACCTTACGGTTGTAATTAAAGCGCAGTGCATCCTCCTACCGCCAGTTCAAGAGTCTCTGGAAGAAGGCCTGGAAATTATGTTTCCCTTTGGAACCAACGCTGCCATTATATTCCTTCTGAAGACTCCGGGGCTATCCCGAAGGTTACAACCGTAGGCCGGTAGCTCACTCATCGGCCATGCCTGGTGACAAGGATGGCTATGGAAAAAAATTGAATGCTCCGCTTTTGAAGGTAAAGTAAGCACACGAAACTGTGTTGTGTGCGGATAGAAGCAGTCCTTTTGCCGAAACTCTAGATCAGGTGTGGAGTACAAGATGGTTTCGTAGAACGTCAATTTCCATAGGTCACAACGTTGGCAGTGTTGTAAAACGTGTCCGCTAATGGTAAACAACACCAGCCCCAAAACATGGCGCTACTGCCTCCGCATCTGCTGATCTCTGCATGACCAAGTAATCCACAGTAATCTCCTGTCGGTATCAGTATCCTAATAAACGAAAGATGCCTGATAGCGTTTTTTTGTTGTTGTTTGTTTTGGTAAAGATTCTCTCTTGCCAATGTAAACGTCGCCTGTTCTCTTATCTTCTCGTACCCGCTATGAATATCGACAGCGGAGATCAAAGGGTTGGATCCAATTCGAAAACATCCCGCTTGACGTGCAATAGTCTCTGTGAGGTAATCGAATTGTATGGCCAACTCGTGGCATCACAAAAGCGCCAGATTAGTTGCCCGTTAAGCTGTATCATTTACTTTTCCACTCGATTTTACTAACTTACCCATTTGTTAGATTTTATAATATGATTTCTAAAATAAGAAGATTACGTTGTGCTTGTTAAAATAGCGGTTTTGGTTGATCATTAAGACAACGCCAGAATGCCAAAGCGAGTTCGTCCAATTTCGTAGGTTTGATACTCTAAGTGCTCATTATATTTTGAAAAAAAATTTTATAAACTATTAGCCTGATGATTTTTTAAAATTTGTTCTACCTAGTCTTGATTGAATAAATAGGCGCCTTCTACTGGCCTTTTTATATTTATTAGAAACACGAATGGCCGATTAGTCATAACCTGTGTCCACATTCTATATTCAAAGAGCCTATCAACGCGACTTCATTTATAAACGAGCTTGACTGATGTTGCTAATATATTTTTTAACTAAATTTTCTTAAGTAAGCATTGGAGTTGCAAGAAATATATGAAAATTCGTGTAAATTAGGTTTGAAACAGTTTAATGGTACCTCATTATTATTGATTATTGGATATTTTTAAAAACAGGTTGTGTACACGTGATGATGATGAATTTTGAAAATTGACTGTTTTAGTTTAGAAAGGAAAAGTTCTTGTTGAAATTACATGAACATTTCTGTCTGAGCAATAATAAGTAGTAATTTTGGAAAGGAAATTATTACCTGCAGTTATCCACGAAAGGTTATCACTCGTTTCTATGAGTTTCATAAATGTAAAATATATTACGATAGTATTTTTAAATGTAAATATAACATGAATAGTTAATTGTTAAAAAAATTTGTTTTCTCTTTTCGATTTATCATTTTATTTTCGTGAAAATAAAATATTATTTAATCAAGAAATATTGAAAAGGGACTATTTTGAAATTCACTGCTTTATTGGTTGGCCAGTAGTTGCCCCACCAGAAATAAGATTAAGAATGTTCAGCACAGAGGTTCTATGAATACCAAAACGATGCTTAATTGGTTTTATCGTGTTAAAATTAAATTTATAGTGTGACACACTTATTTATATAATATTTTGTTTAAAAATAAGATAAAGTAATAATATAACTTATTTACATGGTAGGTTAATCAAATCGTGCATATAGTTTACTTAGAATTAACTTTCGTTAAGTAGAATGCAAAGAGGAGTAGATTTCATTAATCTTCGGAATACATAGATCCGAGGTTTTGATATCTTCGATCGAGCAACTTCATAGATTATAAAATATTTTTCTTAAAAACAAAAATTTATTAGAATTGCATGTTTTATAATATTATTCATTTAACATCGTATCAGCAAGAAAATAAATACTGAAAACCCAAATGCGAAAAATTTTTTATCGTATACTGAAAATTTTCTAAGTATATGATTGCTGCTTTGGAAATTAAAGTATATTTATGTTTAGAAAAGTACGTTGAAAAAGTTCACAACAACTTTAAAGTATCTAAATAGATCAACCAAGTTTTAACGCTATTCTCTAAAAAAATTTTAAAATGTTAATTTACTTTTAAATATAAAATATAACATTATAAACGCCGGTATTTAGTTTTGAATCACCACCTGTGAGGACACCTGAAGTATTTACAAAAATGATATATAATGTGTACAGCTGTTGTTTTCACCTCGCTATATAAATTAATTAGAACATTAGATACCCAATAAACATTAGACCTTACGTTTATTGCCTTTTTATTTTAAAATATCAGTTTTTAATTCTCTACTTATATTTTTAATTTGCTTATGACTTTGTTAGAATGCCAAACAGAAAAAAAAATAGTTGATTTTAATGAAAAGGCTAAAGTTTGTTGAATTTACTTCACCCCCACCTAGCTTGAAACACTTCTGTGATAACTTTACTGGGTCGTTCAGGCCCCTGGGGATTTTAGGAAAATAAAACTCCCGATATTTTTATGTTAGTGTAAACGACGTCTGTAAGAAAGGTGATGAGAACACCTATTCATGTGCGTCAGTTGTCGCGTTCGGGGGAGTTCTGACGTCACTGCCCTTTGTATTCGATTCGGGACAGATCAAAACTGAAAAACCAAGATCTTCAACGTTCTGATATGAGAATTATTATCAATTTATATGCGCTTAATAATCTTGATAGACTTTAATTGAACATTTAGTAATTCCTTCCTTTTCGCTTTCCTGCCTGCCATTTCGTGCTTTATCTCTTTTGATTTCTTTTTAGAAGTATTTTATTTCTGTTTTTGTTTATTTGTACGGTTGACAGCGCAAAAAAAGAACTAGAATGCACAAAATTGTAGTGTTTACCCAAATTGCATGTAATTATTATTCGGCATGTATAAAAGATATTTTTCATTACCGTTTGAAAGCAGGAACTAAATAAGTCAAATACGTTGTTATAATGTTATAAATAGTTATGCCAGCCAGCCGTACTTACCTTCTGTCCAGAATTTGGCGCAGATGATTCGCAGTACGGCCAACAAAAGTTCCCTACTTGACTTCATGGCCGAACTGAAATTTTCGATACCAGTTCCATAAACACACGGAGAACATTCTGAGAAACTCCTAATAGTTTCCTGTATGACCAAAGCGGGTAACCACTCTCTTTAATGTCTTCCCTGTACGGGATTTGCAACGTTTTTGTTGTTGTTGTTGTTTTTTTTTTAATGTTTTTACCACATTTGCCGTCTGGAATTTTCTCCGGCCATTCTCAGGGCAAATAGAGAAAAAGACAAGAATAACTTTTTTCTCCGTATGCCCTGGGCATGGTAAGAAAAAGTGTCTGATATCCCTGTATAATGTTTTATGCCAGCGAGGAATCAACTGCGCATTTATTTTCGTGTATCCAAGACAAGTTTACAAGACTGGATTTTTTAAAAAAAATATATAATAATATCACGATAAAAAAGAAAAGTCACAGTTACATAGCTTATTACAAACGTTACTCATTAAAAAGAAGATCGATAATAATTATAATAGTTATATAATAATTTAAAAGTTGGCAAAACAAATCCATGATTTTAGAAAACTCAAATTTGCCCGGTATGTTGTGGTTGAACGAACCTCCATCGTCTGTACCGAAAGCAAATTCCTTTACGACTTACAAATATACACAGAATGTCAATTATCAGCAGCGACAAGAATGACAGCTTGCTTACAAACCATTCAAAGCTGTTTGAAAATTGGTATTTTTTCTTTAACAATAATTAATGTAAATATGCACATATATATATTTATATATAATTCTTTTATTCTGATTTTTCAAATGTTTACCATAAACAGTTCAGGCTGTTTGCTGCCTTGAGTTTGTTTCACATTTCACAGAATATTCAGATGGTTTGACATCCGTCTTTATTCGCTGACTTAAAAACCAACACTATTTTCAATATTTAATGCCGTTTAAAATACCACGAGAAGATGATCTTTCGGTTCTTTCTGGCAGTCATATGAATTTTTGGTTCAGTAAATCGATTAATTTTATTACATGGTGAGTCAAAGAGATAGAGATTTACAAATACAGGCGATCTGATCACCCAAGAAAAAATATTAGAATGAATCAAAGTGTAAAGACCACTACCTTCCTTAAACATTGATATTTAAATTGCATAAAAAGAAAATACATTACGATTTTGATTCTACCTAATTGTGATGATCAAAGGAAATTTAAAACATGCCTTTAATCTGTTATATATGTGATGCAAAGCTCGGTCTGTAAATACAATATATTATTCAATGAATTCAGTACTATAAAAACTATTGCATCGAAAACCAGAGAAAAGTTTTCCTTCATCCAAGAAACCCACCATTCCCCGCTCAGACGGTGAGATTGAAAAGAACTCACATAAATTCATTTATGTTTTTTTTTTTATAGAAATATCCTGATGAAAATTGTAAAATTAAGTGAGAAAGCAAAAGCAAGTGAAAACGTGGAAATTAAGTTAAAGAGAAAAAAAAAAACAAATTTTTCCCAAGTCAATTAAAACAAAAGCATGTTTCCAAAATACTACCATAATGTTGACTGGGAATAAGATCTCGCTCATAAAACACGCTTTTTCAACAGAAAGAACATGCCAAAGATAAAGAACCAGATGAGGCTTTCGTCTGGGAATATTTGAATAATGTTTAGTCTCTAGCGTTCAGAGTACATTCTTTTCATCAGGAAAGTCAGGCGAAGTTAAAGTATGAAAAACCATTCTGCATAGTTGCCGTTATAATCGCTATAAATTATTTAAATACCACTCAGTGGACCACAAACAAACATGTCGCAAAAAACAAATATTCGAATTATTAGGTTTTTCTCATTGCAAAAATTTATATTTATAAAGACTTCTCTAGTTAATGGATATTTTGTTCTAGTTTTAGTTTACTTGATCCGTGTTCAATTTTGATTTGCGGTTGACTATATCGAAAGCAAAAAATCGTCAACTAATCATGTTTTGTTTTTGTTTTTTCGAAACGTTTTCAATGGTGAGTACTGTGATGTTGCCACAGCAGGTGTGGATCTTCATCGCACACAGATCATTAAACAGTTAGTGAGAATGACACGCCAGTACAGCATCATTGGACATTTAATAAGCAATTACTCCGGTTCATAAAGTAAATTACCCAGCTGCATTCAGGAAAAGATTTTATTTAACTAATGAAAGATCTCTACTGCCATAAAGAGACCCCCCAGAATAATAGCGGACCAAAATATTATTATTTTTGAAAGACACAAATCCTTTAAAATACAGTGAAATTATTTTTAAAAAATTATAGATATATAGCAAATATTGCATAATAAATTTTGAAATATTAAATTTAATAAAAATTAACTTACAAATGTATGCAATGGATCAAACTTTTCATTTCCTAAGTAATGAAACAACAGATAGAATTTAAATTTACATGCCATTTTGAAATTCGCTACTATAACTAGACTTAATAAGTCGTTTACAAACATTAAACTTAAAAGACTATATTTACATTAGATGTCCATGACGTTCAATAAAGTTGCACTGAAAAAATAATTTCCCAACCAGATGTTATCTTGATGTGCCAGTTTGTTGTGATAAGATAAATAGACAATAAACAGAGACATCCTTTACGTTAGACCAGTCAATTTTATTTTCTGCTGCACTGAAATCTTCCACCCAGTCTGACATCAAATGAACAAACTTCCTTACCACGGTCTAGCCCAACTATTTTTTGGAATCATATTAGAGCTTTCTTTAATTCCATCACCTTGCCTGGAAATGGGCTGGTATTTGTCAGTTGAAAAACTCTCGAGCAGTTCCTGATCAGATTCATATCAGGATACATTTGGAATGACCTGATTCCTCTTTCTGAGTGTGGCAAATAGCACCGTTTTTCTGAAAAATATGGAGAATCTCATTATGCCTAGGTGGTAAAGTCGATGTGCTCTTCACCAAACACCAGTTCTATCTTTCCACGATGTCAGATTGCAGTCCTTTTTATGACACTGCCATTCTCCCATACCTGACTGCGGGCTGATTTCATTGAGGTTTAAAATATTCATTGGATTTTCTCAAAAGTCAGGAGCAACAAATATATTTGAATTAACAAAATTCAGACGCATCTCACAGAAATACAATTCGTCAATAATCGACGGTTTTTTTTTCATTCATGTCCCATTACCAGTCTTTTGGAAATATATTATTCTTTTATGTGTTTCTTAAGGGATACGCAACCTCCGTAGACAGGTTGGTGGGCGTGAGGTTGCTGTCAGGAAGAGAACCCTAAAGGTAAACGTAATTGTGACGAATAATAGCACCTTCTTGTCGTGATAGCACTCTTGAAGGCAGCAGTGAAATTCGACTTGGAGAACCTCGTGCAAAAGCAGGCTGCTGATCCAATAGAAATTGGAAATCCTTGTCAGTCGGTAGGTGATTCTAGATGTGAAAGGTCTATAGTAAAACTTTGGCTATACGGAATTCATCTGTTTTTTGGAATGCTGCTTATGTAGACTGGTTATCTGATAATCTATTGTCCAATATATGCATAATAAAAGTTTAAATATGTAAATTTAATTCAGAGACTTTTAGTTAAACTTACAAAAACTAGTAAACTATTGTAAAGTTCTTCTTTTAGTTTGTATTAAATAAAGTAACGATTAAGGATTTGACAAATCGAATTTCTTTTTCAGTAAATGGGCATAACATGTTTAAAATCCTAAATCAAGAAGTCCTGTAATTAAAATATTTTTTAGTAATGTGTATCATCACTGTCAATGAAAAAAAAAACGCTTTAAAATTATTAGTTCAAAATTTATGGGTAAAACCTACTTTTTAGAAAGTTTGATATTGCAAAAGTAATTAATGATTAACATGTTAAGAAAAATATGGTTTTGGTAACAAAACTGAAGGCAAGTGATAGATTTCATTATCAGTTTGTAGAATGTGTAGACTAAGTTTTAAATCTGCTAATAGTTTCAGCAGTGGGATAATTACAATTATCATCTTAGAAAGCTCAAAATTTGGAAACGTTTTTTTCTGTTTGTATGGAATGTCCTTAAAGTTTACATGCGATCTAAATGCATTTCTCCATCATTGAAAACAAATGGTTTATCAAATAAAAATTTAACTGAAAGAAATATCTTTTGAAAATATGCCATGAAAATTCTTGGAGTACTGTAATTGAACTTCATTACTATCATTTGGATTGTTTTTGGAGCTGATGTCTCCCCTGATTGGGAAATAAAATAAATCGAATAAAAATTCAGCTGGCATCTTCAAGTTATGCAAAGAACATTTAATCAGAAACCTCCCTACATTTCAAAGTTGTTTTTACTTTTAATAAATTTCCAAGTATAATTGAAAGCAGTAAGCATACTCTGAAAATGATGAAACACTAAGCCATACCTAGTCATTGTTTTTTTCTTAAACTGATATGTTCGACCATTCGTTATCCTATCCACTTAATTATACAGCTTTATACACCATAAAAAGTTATATTGCTTTAACATTAAACTGCAGTTATCTGAAAAGCAACAAATTAGAAATATAGCCTTTTCCCTCTCAACTCAAAATATGACAAAATTCAATTACACTAATAATTCTTAAGTTATTACAATTAATTATAATTAATGCTAAGAAAAACAGCAAATACCATTAATAATAATATTTTCCCTAATGTAAAGTAAAAGATGCATGTTTGTTTGCAGATAAATAAATACATAGAAGATAATTAATTGTTTTCATTGACTCATTTGCTACTGCATTGAGCTGTGTTGCTTCCCTCGGGAATTCTGTAGGACTTAGGAAGCTTTCGAATGATGAACTCTCATGACCATTTTCGTTGAGTGATTGCAGTATTCCGTGGGATGAACTCGCTGAGAAGATTTGTATTCAGAAGATTACGTTAATTAGATCACATAGAATAACAGTAAAAGTTAAAATCTAGCAGAGTTTAAAACAGAAAACAAAAACAGGTATACTCTGGGCAGTCTGTGGCACTGTAAACAAGAATGAACGATAAAACCCACTACTGAGTTCCACACTGTAACAGACAATCAGCAGTTGTTACTAGTAATATGATTTATCTGCCATAAGATTTGTCTCATTTTAATTAACGTCAAGTTATCTAAACGAGACAAATGCTGAAATTTATTTCTTATTTTTTGTCTTGTAGTAAACCATAACTGATTCTGATAAATTATTTTTTTTAATTTTACTTATAGAGAATTATTCCTTTGTTCACTAGCCTCTACAAAGGTATAGTAACATGGCGCAGGAGCTTGGTGCTTAAGTTATTCGAGAGAAAGCGTTATTCCGCTCTTTAAGGGCCGGGCACTATCGAGTTCGACAGAGAAATCGTTACTATAAGTGTTTATTTTCAGATGTGGGAGGACGAACAAGTGACCGGAGTAAAGTCACGCGAAAGTTTTGTGAAGAGCGAAACAGAAACCATACAAGGAATATATTTTAAACCAAGACCATTTAATTGGGATTCGATCATAGAATCTCAGACTCGGCAGTCTAACAACCTAATCACTGAATCACTTGCCGTCGTGTAAAGATATTTATAAATACATCATAGATAGCTTAACATCTATAGTAGTTCAGTGAATTTTAAGCAAGTGCTATTTATTTGTGTGTAGCAAGCAGGTAATGTAAATACCACATAAATTGTGACATTCGTTGCCAAGAATAAGATTTAAACTAGCGTAATACCGGACTTTGCTACCTGAGGAAAAGACAAAGCGCATACACTTTGTATAATATGGAGTAATCGCATTTACTTTTAAAAATAAAATTTTCAGAAAAACAAAAAAATGTTTTTATAAATGAAAATATTTTCTACTATGCTATACAAGTATTCGAACAATTCTTTTTTATATTCGTCTTGACAGAAAATTTTCTAAAGTTTATATATCATTATGGACCAATATAAACAAATATTGTTATATAGAATTTTTTACTATTTCTGATTACTTTTTCTCAACATTTGAAAATTTTATTTCTCACGCGTTTTTCAAAGAAAGAAAAAAAAACAGAATAATTACGTCGGGGTATTTAGAAATTGATATCTATTATTTTACTTTGATTTATCTTTTAAGAGAAAAATTATGAAATATAGAATTAAATAACGTGTAGTAATTGTCAGTGTAAGGATTTAATTTCTTTCCGTTCCTTTTTTTTAGAATTTTACATCAATGATTTCATTTTTGTATAAACCGTGGCTTAATTTTAATTTTTTACAAACTTTACATTTTATACAAATGTTTTTCATTTTTATATCGATATTTGTAAATATACCTTTTATAAACAAATGCTGAAAATATCAAAAGAAACAGAAATTAAGTTTTTAATAAATTTCATCAGTACTGGATTAATTGTTATCTTCGGTTGTTTATTGAATGCCATACAATTTAATGTCGTTCTGTAAAGATGGCTTTTTGGTCCTCTAATGTGGTCGTTAAAGAACAAAGCAAGATGATTTTTATTTCAGTGCTGACAGTTATTCGTAGAAAAACATGCCGTCATATTTACTTCCCAAACTTTATTACCACCTTCTTCAGTTAAACAGCAAGATCTGATATCATGTTATGGATGTGCAATAGCAATACGTTTTTGTGAATATTCAACGTGCGTTTTCATTTATTTGTCGCGTTGCATGCAATTTAGACGCAATCATGGTTTTCGCTTACTGTTAATCAATAAATGAAGTTATACAGAATGGAAATCTATCATTGTTCTCATTACAAATTTGTCTAAAAGAAAACAAATAAATCAAACGTGCTTTGACAACAAAATAGCTTTAAGTATATTTTATCAAGAAAAGGTAAAGCGAATTACCAAACAACAAACAGAAATCAATCCTTGGTTAACTAGAGGATGCACATGCATCTGATTACTTAGATGCTGCATAAAGTACGCTTTATAGCCCTGTTATGAATTATTCATCAAGTGATGAATTTATACTTGAATTCTAGTAACATAACTATATAAAGTATTTTGCAAGAAAGATTTGTGTAAAAAAAAAGAAAAAAAGCAACAGATAAATATTTAATAATGTACGAAAATATTGCAGACTATACATATATGAAAACTGATGAAAAGCTTACATTAACATCACAAAGAAAACCGAATTATAAATATCAAAAATAACAGAAAAATAAAAAACATTTTGACTTAAATATTTTAATTTATCATTCATAAGGATCATTATGTTTTTCTAAACAGGCATTTGGATCCATCATATTCGGAATCACAAATGAAAATGAAATACGTTTATATGCAAAAATGTTATGTAAAAAAAAAACAACAGTAAACAGAATACTAAAAGGCTTCAAGAGATAAAACTTAACTTTGAGAGGAAGTGTACTTTATCACAGCTGGTGTTAAAAGAAATCCTGAACTTCCAAATCTGCAGATACATCCTGCCTAAAATGAACAATTACTTTTACTCCATTACAACGTAACAAGTCCAAACTACTTATACGTTACATTTATTTCATCTCAAATATTATTTAAAAATAGAATTAATCTTATTGCATTTTTATTGTTATTTCGCAACCTTTTGAAAAAAACATTTACATTAAATAAACAGCAGGAAAGAAGTAGAAACTGAATTGTATTTGGTTTGCATGAAAAAGAGAAGATAGTCGACAGCTACCAAGATGATGACGCCAATGTAGAAAAAAATAAAAATATCGGGTCACGATCCGTCGTAGTTCAACTTTAATATTAGATACATGTAAATAACCAAATCATCAAACATTTTCTTTTTTTCTTTACGACAGTCATTGAAGTAGAGTTTACTATTCTGTCCAGTGGAAATAACTTAAATAAAACAAACAATAAAATATAAACTGATATTCGACAACATGATTTAAACGTTTCTATCTGAATTCTAAATATCATGTTTCTCTCTCTCTCTCAGAGGCCCTTTTATTTTATAAAATGAAACATCAACGGCTATTTCGCTGCTTCCATCGATGCTCTGATGAATTTCCGGAAGGGAGAGGAAACTTTTGAAGTATGTGCTGACATGTTTTTTTTTTTTTTCCGTAGGGATGGACGCATCATCGCAAGAAGAACATGGACTCATTAATTTCCTGCTGCAAGAGACTCGGGGACAAGTTAAACATCTAAAATCGAAGGTTAACACGATTGCAGAGGCCTTCGAATTCGTATCGAACATTTTTCCACGGACGTCTGCTCTGAGAATCATGTATTCAACGTGAGAATTACTTAGAAAATGCTCGATATATATATATATCGATTCCTACTCTAGTTTTGAGAGAGAGGCACGTTAAAATCGAAGACCAACGAACAGACGGTTATCATTATTTAAAACCTTTGGTACGCTACAATAGACGACTGTTACATACTTGGTGGCTTGGTTTCGTTATTCGGAGTTGCGCAGGAAACCAGTATGATTTTAAAGCTGACATTACACATTATTACAATATATGCAATCGGAATTTACAGTGTTCACCATTACGGAAAGAAGGCCCCATTTTTTATGAAAAAGTGTTTTGGGCTTTTTTTTTAGCTGTATTAAATTTCGTTAACAGGAAAAAAACCTTCAAAGAACCAAATCATCGCAAGCATTGTAACCTAAAAAATTTTTTTCAGAAACGAACAAATTTACTGATATAAACGTCTTCTTGCATACGGATCGTCTTCCATGCAATAGTTCAGATTTTAGCCAATCGTCTTTGGGTATACTCTGTGCTGAGACAGAACAGCATCGTGTAGTTATGGCGTCAGATCAATTAGAGCTGGGGTCTAGAAACCTTTTGTAATCGTTGATAGAAGAATCGTGTCTCTTGGAATTAAAAACATGATCTTGAAATTTTTTGTTAGCAGTGTAGATATCTCTAGCTAACTCCATCAATCATCATCGGCAACCACAGCAGTGACTGCTGAATAGAACAAAGTGTGAAGGAAACAGATGTGATTGCCACGAGTCGTTAGGGAAATATTTGCCCTGGTTTTCCAGTATAGGGGACAGATTATTAGACAGGCCTCTTGCTGAATAATAATACCTCTAGGGAAAGGTCGCAGAATAAATTCATCATGTTGTCTGTAATAACCGGGAACAAAGAAGTCAAGATAAATGAAATATGAAATCATAAAATTTTCCTTGCTGGTGTTCTTTGTAAAAAAAAATGAACAACCCATTTGGTACACAAAAAAAAAAAAAATTACTTGAAAATCTACTTATCGGCATTTCCAGAGCAATTTGTAATGATTCTTAAGATCAAAGAAAGCTAAATATATTTTGTTATTTTAGAAAAAAATATATACAGCAAAGAATCACGAAAGGGACAAAGTTAAAATTAGTCTATAATAAAAGCACACAAATTAACTGTGTATAAATATTCTAACATTGGATCAAAGATGAAATGCAAAAAAAAAAAAAAATTGCTGTATTTCAGTTCTCTTGTTTTTAAGGAACAGCTTTTAATTTTGATTTTTTTTTTTTCAAAACAGGCATCATTAAAAATATTAACTTTAATTCGGTAGCGCACGTGCGTGCACTCGTTTTCAATACGTTGGTTTGAAGCCGGTCCAAATACTGCAGATCTATGCACTAAGACGATGTTCTGAACCAGGGTTACGTTTTAAAAAAAAAAAATTCTTATGATATGCGAAATAAGTGAAAATGTTCTTCAGGGCGAGCAAACAAACCAAAGTTGAAGGAACAGCGAGCATAGGGGACGTAAATACTACAAATGGGGCAGTAGCTGACCACGAAGCCATTGATTTGTTTCTAACCCTGTCTGATGTTTTAAAAATATATTATGAAAAAAAATAAACAGTCTTGATTTTCACTGCTTTATCCAGCAAAATACGGAAGTCTACACGCCTAGACTCTAATTTTTAATATTTTTTTTTTCATTAAAAATTACCAGTGGAAGTTTCGAAAGTAAAAAATAAAAAAATATGTATATCAAAATTATTCCAATAAAATTGCAAAGTGATTCGTTTATAGAGAAAAACATTAAATTTTAATAGATATCGACACTTTTTAAAAATTAACTTTCTGGGGCGAACTTTAATTTATGTAATAATTATATTTGGTAGTTAAAATTGGTGCATTCAGTTTATGTATTTCGAGAAAATATTAACGTCCGCATTAGAATGAGAATAAATATGTTTATTATAATAAGATCACTGGAGCTATTTAGATATTTATAGAGCCTCTATACTAAACAGTGTTAATTCAGCCATTTCTTGTTGGTATGCAGTTGCAGATTATTTAGGTGATGCACTTGAATAAACGTGCACCTTTCAATATTATTAGAATAATTAGTGTAAGAACAAATATATATATAAAGATAAATTAAACAAAACCGAAGCTTGTGGATGATATTAGCTATGAAACTTGAATCGAGTGTAGCCGCAAGTGCAAATTTAGCAAAAACAAAGCAAACAGCAAACATGTAAATAAATAATGGCATTTATAATTAATGTTTATTTATAATAACAAGTTAAGTCTGATGTAAAAAAAAATTTGCTTTCTGTTATTTGTGGTGGGAGGCATTAGATCTGCTCCCAAAAGGGAAGAATCAAAATGAAAACAGCGCTAGGATTGGCATATTAAATATATAAGAAAAAAAATTCATAGCGTTGCATAAAAGAATGTTAAATTAAATTAAAAAAATTAACTATACTGAAATCGATCGACATAACCGCACAGTCCAGATCTAAGATTTCATATGGTTCTTCTTAAATTGATGGCTACCAGAAACCTCCTGTTTGTATCTTCTTTTTTTGGAAAATTTCTAAAGATTTGTTGTTGTTGTTGTTGTTGTTGCCGATTTCTTATAATTTCGCTGTCGATAAAGGGAAAAAAAATTTTTTTTTAAAAAAAATATTAATGGGATTACTCTTTGATTGGAAGGCTTATTATCCGTATGTTCGTTGAATGACTTTAAGCATGTCATTTCGCCCACTCTGTCTTTTGTTAAATGTATCGTGTCCATTAAATGGCATTAGGAAGCGGGTTCTCTCTTTGCAAAGCCAAGGTTTAGGAAGCAGTCTGCCTGCTCGGTGTCCGTATGAACTTGAATATCCCTTGACGCACACTACTGATTTACGTACAGGTGAAGTATCTTTCATCTTAGGAAAGCTGAATGCTTAGCAAAGCGTTATCTCTTATCGGTGAAACCATTTTTTTTTTTTGGTCTGCAAATGCAAATCGATTTTTGTCGCGTTCCTATATCACGATTAGCGATTAACGTAAATCCGTCTGAATTATCTTTCTCACCAGATAGCGCCCCAAATAACTGACATTATTAAATAAATGGATAAATAAAGAAAGAGAATCCCATGTCAGAGTAAGAAAACTTGTCAATACATTTAGTAAATAAGATTAAATTGTAAACAAAGTAAATAATGATTATATAAGTGCACATTCCGCTCTGAAATTTCAAAGAAAAAGATAAAAGATATCATTTTACATTATAATGATTTTGCAACTTATTTTAAAGAGGAATATAATAGTGAAATCGGAGAGATTTTTTAAAAAAAAATGTTAATGCATAGACACAAAAAGATATGGGATTAATGTAATTTTTCATTAAAATATTTAAAAGTATAACAACAAAACAAACGCAGGATGTCGTACAAACCAATATTAATTAATAGGAGACGTGGAGAAATAATACGCGCCATATTAGCATTTATCGTTAATATTTATCCTTCCTGGAATAAAACCCACATTTATTTAATATTTACCTGCATATTTAGTTGCTCGTGTATATTTTAAACCTACCATCTAAATTATGATTTTGTAGAATGCGAGGTTAATAGTAACAGTTTAATTATTTTAAATACATTTCCGATATATGTCCTGAATCAGAAAATATATTTACCTATAAACAGCAATTAAAATTTAAACCGCTTTTCTTTACAACATTAGTTTGGAATTATTATTTTCCTCATCATCTACAAATATGAGATATTTTTTTATTTATCTACCAGTTTTCTATATTAAAAAAATTAATTCATTAAAAAATTAATTCACATGGTTTTGAGTGTCGTAATGCACCAGTTTTGCTTAAATTACACTGTTTTGATTTCCTTGATTTTCATGATAGAAAGCGTGTGAAAATGTTAACATATAATTTCCATGTAACAAATGCACAGCAGATAAATAGTATCTTCCGTTTTCAACCTTTTTTCTGCTATGCAACATTTACTCTGAAGTGTACAAGCCACAATGGCTTGCTCCCCTAACCCAACTAATCCACAGTGCAACAGCTTTATCTTAGTAAATGAAGAAACCTACAGAAATCATTTAATAACGGTATGGTGTCTGGATTCAATTTTGCGACAATTATCCAGAACACAAACTTACTTTGGTGACTTTCATCGGACGCAGGGCATTTCACGAAGAATTATGTCTGACAGAATATTAATTTATTTTATCTTGAAATTCTATTGCGTGAAGTTATTTAGAAAAAAATGCTTCGCATCCTTCTGAAAGCTTTCCGCGTTGTTTGAAGCTATAATCCATCGATCTCTTCCTCTGAAGAGGTCGGTTAACTCAGAGTAACTAAAGGAAGTGGATAATTTGGAAAGTAAAAAGAAAGAAAAAGATAAATAACAAAACCACAATTACTGTTATACCCAGAAATCTGCATAATGTAAAAAAAATGTAATGTAGGTACTTGTTCTTCACCGAGTGATTAAGACTACCTTTATGTGGCACATACGATATTCCCTGTTTGCCATCATATAAATGATATTAAATATGATTTCAGGGAGTCGTTCAAGATATATT
Source organism: Nautilus pompilius (assembly GCA_018389105.1). Lineage (NCBI taxonomy): Eukaryota > Metazoa > Mollusca > Cephalopoda > Nautilida > Nautilidae > Nautilus > Nautilus pompilius. The sequence goes on from JACATO010000338.1 coordinate 594,342, forward strand.
TATCCCAGCTAAATTTGAATATTATTAAAAGCAGATTACAAAATACACACACAAACAAAAAAGCAATAAATAAAAAAAAAACGTTTGTTTTTCAATTCAAATATACATTAAATTCAGACTTTACATTATAATCTTGGATGGTTGCGTTAGGGTATTGCCTTTTTTCCAGTCTGCTGAATCACCGCTTTAATCTAAAGTTTATATTGCGTTTTATTTACAAATAAATGGTAGGAAATGTATGAAAGTTTTAGCCGAACCACCAACCGATTCGTTTTGGGAAACTAGTTATTTTGCACCGATGGAAATAATAGAGAAAGGAAAGTAAATTAAACTCCTTGGACGATCTGCTTTTTTTTTTTTAAAACAGTTCTAAAACATAAAACGGTCCCTGGACTGCAGGAAGGTAAGAGAAAAGAGAAAACTGTCATCACTGAGATATTGGATTGTAAACCATGAAAATTTTGCAGGCGGGGGGGGGGGAAGAGGAAAAGTTTAATCAGTATAGTATAAAGAAACAGCGAAAACAAACGTAATTTGTTAATTATACATTATCGTTTATTTCCAACTCGTGCATTATTGGCTCGTCTGTAACTTAGCTATTTTTAAAGAAGTTTTAGATAAATTTAAATTAAGCATATATTTGTTTATATCTATATACCTTGTGCATTATTTATAATACTACAGAAAATATTGCACCATTTTATTATTTACAGTAATACACTTTTAAATTATTTACAATAAAGCACCTGTTGCATCCTTTATAATAATAATAATATAATAATAATAAATAATAATAATAATAATAATAATAATAATAATAATAATAATAATAATAATAATAATAATAATAAATAATAATAATAATATAATAATAATAATAATAATAATAATAATAATAATAAACACTGCACATTATATATGTAATACTAATTATTCACTGAATAAGTTAGAGCGGATTATGTAATACCAGAATCAAGGATGAAATGCGCAATATCATTTATTGTAATGCACAATAATATTATCAGGTACAATAATGGACACCAAAGCGTCTACATTAAAGTATAAGACAGACTAAAGTAAAAATAGAGAAAAGCATACTGAATTTGTCTTTGAAAAATAAACAGAAAAAACTAAAGCAGATAAGTGAATAGTGCATGGATCCTTTTATTAGAGATAAAATTTACAATAATAAATAAATGCATGTTTATGGGAAAGCTAACCTAATTTAGTAAAATAGTCATCAATAAAACAAGGGCATAAATTAGATTAAATGTAATGAAATTACATCAGAAAATACTAAATTTGGATCAAGGATAGATTTTTATACTTATGATTCATTTCTTCTCAGTTAACCATGAATGTTGTTTCACTGCCCGCTTTTGTAACTGTCATCAAGAGAATAAATTTAAACATGTAATTTTTGTATTGTACAGAAATTTATTGAAACGATGTACTTGATAGTTTTAAAAATTTATATTAAAAATAATTTTTTCAAAGCAAATGTTTTTGTAATTTCTAGAAAAAAACAAATTTTCAAAAAACAAAATTTTACATAAATAAGTACATAACTATTCTTTTAACTGTACACACCAATGTTAGACTTAATGACCATGCAAACAAATGGTACATATTAGATAAATATATAATTGTATGTATACTTTTCTTAATGGATTAATATATCAAATAAATTTTATCAATAATAATAAATCCTTATTTTCACTATTGCCTGAGAGAATAAGTGACGTTTCTGGTATAATTTCGTTTTCTTATCATTTATGTCGTCCGCTGTTGCTTTGTAAATTTTTTTATGTCTGTTTGCAGATTTTTCGCTGTGATTTCTTCTCTGCAAACAAAAATAACAAAACACTGAACGTATACATCGTTGATGCGATACATGAAAACAGAATAATTAAGAGCGAAATAATGGATTTAATTTTTATCTTTTTCCTTCTTGTTATTGAATTCAACAGTGATTTAGAAAATATATAGAAGATCTCATGCAGTGAGATTATTTCCTACTTCATGCACATATTATAACTACCATCAAATTTATTTTCATATGTTTTTCTATTTTCAGTTAATCAAAAATAATTTTAAAATAAATTTATTTATTTTAATAAATATTCCATTCATTATTACTATTTAAAATCAAAATTAGAAAAAAAAATACAATTATATATTTTTAATCAGTGTTTGATTTACTTCATATTGTTTGTTAAATTTTGCAATAATAAAAAAAATGATTTACTAATTAAAAGGGCAGGTTGTATTTAAAAATAAAGTAGACATACCTTTACGATTAAATTTAAAATTTAACTTTATTGCCAAATTCTTACATTGTAATTAACTGATACACAAATTTCTATACATGGTAGAATATTTCTATTTGTGTTTTGTTGTTTTTCCTACACACGTTGATTAATATATAGATATCCATGTGTTAAAATATCAACTATGAATCGTGTATATTACTTAAAGCAGATGATAAATTTCCGAATTATTGCATGTCATTTTATCAAAGAAATTCTTCTTGTTTAGAGGTTAATTCAGGTGCTCCGCAACATAGCTTATATCTAATGACAACCAACTTTAAGACTAAGAAAAGCATAAAACTGAGAAGCTGTTTTGTCCTTCTAAAGGTCAACCGTTATTTTCTCAGAATTTGACATTAATAAAATCAGTATTACCATGTTTATTTTTCAGAAATATTAATGCGTCAAATTTCTTTTGATAAATTGATTTCAATTTATTCAATGAGGTGAAATTTTTTAAACTACAAAATACAATCTAATCTATTATAACTTTACATCTAATAAGACTTTATTTCATTTACCACATAATATAATTTTAATTAATGAGAGGAAAACTATATTATTTTCAATTTCTCTATTTTATTATATTAAAATTATTATCTTTTCTACTTTTATTTGAAATAAAATCATTAGAATTGTTTTTTTTTTTTAAACGAAATCAACTTTCTTATTTATATTTTCACAAAAAAACCCTTATGATTTGTAGGTGGTAAATGAAAATTTTTTTGGTTCTACTAAACGAATTACTTTTCAGAAAATTTATCTACTTTAGCAAAGCAGAATTTTTAGTGTATGTCTATAACATTTATACATCCAACGTTTCACGTTGCTTTTTAAATTATTTCGCCTCTCTGTTTTTGGAAAACGTGTATTACTATATAACGGTGCCACAAACAAACAAACAAACAATCTTTTATACACGCAGCAGTTGTCAATGAAGTCAACATTTTTCACAGAGTAGCTAAAAAGCAAACAGATAGTACAAACTATGCAGGTGCGTTGCTTAATCCAAAAGTCATAATTGGAAAAGCCGTCGTGCGAAACTGAGAAGGTGCACTCCAACTCTGGTATGTTTATATTTTTCTTCTTGACCGGAAAAAAAAAATGGTGAACTATATTCAGATATAACATATCCGACGTATTATAGAACGGGCTTAGATTTACATTTCGCCGTGTATATCATCAAGTCAGAGGAAATGCTGTTGTGTGATATTGTCGTTTTTTTTTCTGTTTTTTTCAGTGTATTTGAATCAACTCTTCTGAAATAGTCTTTCGTTTTACTGGTGTTTTGTTTTTCCTTTCTTCCCTCTTTTGTACGACATGATGTTTGAATTGTAAAAAAACAAAAAAAAAAAAAACCCAGTGGTGCCAATCTAAGAACGTGGATTTTTTACATCGCTCCAATACACTTGTCCAAAATTACAGATACGGCGATGTTGGACAGCACATGTGTGCGCCAGGGCGGCGATTGCTAGCTTTTGCTCTTTCGTTCTTGGTTGTTGTTGTTGTTGGTTTGTTTTTTTAAGCATTTTTGGGGTGAATTAAGCCAAACACGGTTTCTACCAATTCTGAACATCCTCATCTTTGTTAGACGGCCTGAGATTTGTATGTGGTCTCACTATTTCGAATGTGTGTACGCTCGTAGTCGTAGGAAACAGACGAAGAGACGAGGCAAAACAAAATCTTGCGGAAACTTTTCCGAAAGTTTTCTGAAAGAAACGCGTACAGGATTGGATTCACACAGCTGTTCATGTACGACAAGCAGTTTGCCGCCATTTTAATCCAAAAGAACGGTATCTTTTCCGGGTACAAGCCTAACACTTGCATTACGAATATAATTTGAATCGGCAGCCAACAGAGAGCAAATATAACAACGACAATAATGACCATCCGGGTGACTCTTTTCTTTGTACGTATGCTTTCGGCAGATTGGCTCCCCCCGGGAACCACCCCGTAGAGCAATCTCTTCAGCATGAATCCGTAAAGTACGCAAACCAGGGCAAGAGGCAACACGTAACCGAATGCGAGGAAGAAACCGTAAAACATCTGCTCCTTGTCGGGGTTTTCCAAAAATTCCGAGCTTAAGCATTTAGAACGCGTTTCGTTCGCGTAACTGTAAGTGATCACCGTGAACAGAAAAAGAGTTGGGATGTTCGCTCCGATAATGAGTATCCAGACGAGAGTGACAGCGATGTAGGCGTTCTTCTCAGTTCGAAATGCCATCGAACGTATCGGGTGGACGACAGCCAGATACCGGTCCAGGGACATGAGCACTAGGGTGTAGACGCTGGCGTAGGCGCACACGAACATGAGGTAATTGACTATTTTACACCAAACGTCGCCGAACGGCCACGTGGGTAGGGCGTAACCAGCCGCCGTGAAGGGCACGCAGAAGACGATAAAGGACAGGTCGGCCAGGGCGAGGCTGATGATGAGGATGTTGGTGGTGTTGCGCATCTGTTTGTTGGAGATGACCACGATGATCACGAGCAGGTTTCCGATGAGCCCAATGACGGCGATGAGGCCGAAGATAATGGGAAGGATAATGCTTACCAGCCGCTCGAAGAGCTTCTCATCATCAGTGGCTTCGTGGGTTAGCGTTTCGTTGGTGACGTTTTGCTCTGCCACCCAGCCGTTGTTGCTGGTAGAGTACTCGAGCAAGTCAGACGACATTGTTTTGTTTATAGTGTCGATTCCTCGCTAAGATACCTCAAAGCCAAGCCTAAAAATAAAACAAAACAACAGTTTGTAATTTTAATACAAATCTAACGCTGTGCCAACAGTAAATATCTAAATTCTTCAGTAACGTATCTACTCGGCATCTTCCTTTTAAGTTATGATAATTTATTTGCAAATAAATGACTTCATTCACAATAACATTCTGGCATCATAAATGGTCTACGTAACGTATTTAATCTTTGGATTTCATCTGGTTCTTCTTCAGAAGCCCGCCAAACAGTTTTAAGTTAATTTACTATTTAAAAAATAAACTTTTTAGTCCACATTCATTATATTAGTAAATTCATGTACATCACAGATAGAAAACGTGATTAAATATACTAAACTTTCAGTCACATCTATATATATATGTCTATGAACGTTTCTTTCACCGATTTTTCCGTATGGCGAACAATTGCGAAATACCTCATTAAGATTATGAATAATCTTGAAAAAGTCCAAAAAAAAGTTTTTACTTTATAAAAAAATAAATAGTATAAATGATTACATTTATGAAGGTCAACTGGATTAGAAGTTAAACATTTAGTGTATCATTTTGTAGAAGGCTTAGTACAAGTTTACAAAATCACAAAAAGAACAAGTCATTGTTTCCATTTTTTAACTTTAGTGAATACTTTTTTGTTTTAAAAAAAGTAAGTTTTATTATTATTATCATAATCGATTAAATAAAAGGAAACGTTTCTTGATTCTTGCTTTAACTAGCGAGTTTTAGACTTTTGAAATTTATTTTCCAAAACAATTGTCAGAGCTGGAATTGTAAATGATTTGTCACACTTCTGCATGCCTGTTTTACGAAACAAAGGAATTTACATAAACCGTAAACTTCCGCACTGCTGTTTTACTGAAAAATGTTATAATTTAAACAAACATTATTTGAAATGTTTATCAAAGCTCAAGATCCCAGAATATTCTTGTATTTTAAAACTCTATGCCGAGTATTTAATTTACTCATATTTGTCGTTTGGTGAATGCTGACCATGTCTGTGAGAAAATTGAGCCGAGCAATACATGCGTGACGTGGAGAACTGACTTTGATGTAACTTGTCCATAGTAAGTAAATTGCCAAAAAGAATTTGTTTTCCATTCTCAATCGATCATCGATGGTCATGAAAAGGTTTGGAAATTAAGAAATCATATCAAAATATGGCATCATCCTACAACATCTACGAGACAGGGCGTGGTTTCAGACACCAAAGCAGAGCTGATGATATTCAGCAACAGAGTAATAGAGTTAACAATAGCAGAGTAGGCTTCATCGAAACATGACAACTTTCTAATGATAGTAAAAATCGCAAAACAGTCTTTTTTTTCCTGACAAATTCATATTTAATTCAGCAGTAGGAATAGTATGAAAGAGTCCGACTGCTAAGTAGACTGCAGCCTGAAGATAAAAGGAGTAATCTCTGGAAATAGCAAAACTTTAATCCGGCGAGGAAATACCTCTCTTTACTGCTTTGTAATTTATTGAATTATGTTATATAAGTTTTAAAGGGCTTTTCGCTTATTTTCTACCAAATCACCCTAACCACTTAGAGATCTTTCTTATTTTATTTATAGGGCTTATAACATAGATTCAAAATGACGATAAACCGAAGCTGTATGAGAATTATTAATTCTTTGTCAGAATTTATTTAAATGTTTTCAAGATAAAATACAGCCTGACCAGTAAAGTCAAATGAAGATGATGTTTATGTTTTTTTTCTTCAAAGCAATAGTTAGTTTGTATTCTCATTTTATAAATAAAATAAAGTTTAAATATGTGTGAAGAAAACCACATTTACTTGAGTTTCATTTAACCGAGATTTGAAAAATAAATGTCTCAAATCTTATTAAAAAATAAAAGTATCTAGATTAAATAAATAGCTGGTTTTGAAACAATTAACAAACGAGGAAACAAAGATAATTTTCTTTTTGGATACACATATAGCATCTTTAATATCTGCTGATGATTAAGCTAAATTGTAAAATTAAGCGAGATAGATATTAAATAGTCAGACAAAGCAAATTTTTTATTATAATTATTTCAAATCTAAAATTGTCATAAAAATCTAACTTTCTGAAATGAACGTAATTTTAAATAATTATAAGATTTCGTATACTTTATAATGTTCGTTGATTGTAGAAAGTAAAGTTTTCTCTACCCTTTAATTAAAAACTCTCCACTAAACAGTAATTTCTTTCCACTGCCAGTTTACACAGCTGTATTTAAAATATTTCATTGGTATAAAAACTAACGACGATTGACTTATAAATTATAATGGTTACTTTAATGTTTTTTATCCAAGCCTATAAATTCATAAGCAAAATCTATTTTCTATCGTTGAGAAAAAGAAAATCTGTTGAAATTTCTGTGCAAACAAAAAATATGACTCTTCTTGTCATAAGAAAAAAGCATTACAGACATCAGTGGATCTTTTTTGTCATTACAGTTCTACCAAATGGCAGTGAAACAAAAACACTACGTTTTTGTTACCGGATGCTTTAAAGAACTAACTAGCCATTTGATAAATGATTTACATATTTATTATTAACAATAGTATAGTAAAATGTCGTCTCAATATTGTGTAAAGTTGGTCTTATGGTTTTCTTGTAAAGATGGGTTTTGTTTAGAGAACCCAAAAGAGACGTTATTACTAGGTTTTAGATACTTTTCCAGTTTAAACGCGAATAAAACCATTGAAATTTACTAAAAAAAAAATCAAATCCTGAGCTTTATATTAACTTTGTTCCAGTTTTTTAGAGCGGTAATAGAATCAGGGAAAACCTTTTTTTCTCTGATTTTTTTCCTGTTTAACTTTGTTTTATTCTAATTGGATGGTTGTAAAGAGGTTGTACACTAATCGCTGCATCAGATTTGACTCATCAGTAACACTCTATCTAAACCCATTCCCTAGGCTGAACTGCACACAAACTGCCTGATCTCTACTAGAAATCTTTCTTTTTGAAGAGTGGAAAAAGCTGCAAAATGTGGAAGATAATCACGAGTTAGTACAAGATGGCGACACAAAAATACACTGGCCAAATCCCAAATACTTTTTTTAGCAACGATAAAAAATTTTAAAAATTGTTATGAGAAAATTGATTCATCTGTGAAAATATCTAATAGAAAAGAGATAACAGAATTATGATAGATCTGCATGCAATTATTGGCATTTAAAATAGGAAAAAATTTTATTTATTTTGAACTATATGCAGATGTAACTTGTGTTTTAATGTTCGTTTGTTTGTTTGTATTTCTAAGCTGTCCAATGTATTTTTAATCTAGTGGAGAATAGAACACAAAATAAATCTAATAAGTAGTAAAATATGTAGGTAGAAGTTTTAAACCAGAAAATACACACTCAAATAAAATCTTCTGGTCTTAGAATTTATAATTAAAGTTAATTAAGTTTAGTAGCAATTTTTAATGCGATGGAGTGTCTTGAAAACAGACAATGTTGTGTTTGCTTTATTGAGTCATTCTGGTGGAATTACGTAAACATCGCTGCGATTGTATTTCAGGTTTCGGAGGGGATATTTGGGACAGGTGGGCTGATGAAACATCGCTGTTAAATAATAAAAACAACAAGCCATTTCTGGGGGAAATAATTTAAAGGGGGGGCAAAGGATATTTTTTTAAAAAGTAACTCTAAGATTCCGTCAGATAAAAATAAAAAACTCGTAAAAAACGGTTTTAACGTATATCCAAAGAACATAATGAATTGATAATACTGTCTTTTACATATGAAAACTACTTATAATTTTTAACAGGTTGACTTATACTTTTAACCTTTCATATACTTCCCTGTTTATAAAATCAATCAGACTTCATACTGACTATGTACACATGCAAACTTGCATGATTTTTCTCATGGTTTGGCAACATTTCTTCGTTTGAGACCACAGTATGGTTAAACTGTAATGGAATTTCATCGTTCACATCACGCAGATTCCAAGTAAAAATTTTATTCAGACGCTTTAGACTAAAATTCAAGCAAGCACTTTCTTATATTTTGGAAAACCACAAAAAGATAATTTGCATTTTTTTGATGAGAAATATTTAATATTTAAAATGTTATCTTTTCAACTATGCCAGCAACATTTATTGTTTAAATTTTTTAGGTGTATTTCCGGTAAGCATTTCAGAGGGGCCTTGGCATAATGCCCAGATCTTAATTAGTATTTTAATTTCATTTCGATAATATGATTTGTATTTGTATCTTTTTTTCATTTTTGCGAGTACTTTGGGAACAAAATAGCCAAAGCACAGTTTGCTTACCAAAGCGAGAAACACTCCTATTTATTTGGTCCAGATTCAATGAAGATCTCTTGCGAAACATTAAACACGCCATCTTTTCCAGGTGGTTTCTGATGACAAAAACGGTCTAATTTTTGGATTTAACTACACGATCATGCCATAAAACAAAACAAAAAACGGTTTTAATTTGTTACTTATTTAATTGAATAAAACAACGATCTTCTAACTATAAGCAAAGTTTCACTTGTTGTTCTGTTTTACTCTAAACATAATTCAATTTATTATTACTTGCATTGTACATGGACAACGTGATTTTAATTTATTTGCTGTACCAATACCATCTTTAATGCGTAAATACAGATCAAATTTACAATACTGCGTGAGAACTAAACAAGCTCCTTTTTTCGGCTATTGAAGAAATAACATGCAAAAGTCGTCCAAATCGATTGTTTCATCACACATGGCTGTTTCATCCATTAGGTTTGGATATTTGTTTAAGATTTTCTTGGACGGATGAATGTAGAATTCATGATCTGCGGGGATGCTATGCAAACTGACTGTATCTGAGTGGCAAGTGTTTTAAAGAGTTTTGAAACAGAACTTGAAAAAAAAATGTTTTAAAATGTCTAAACAAACAGAAAAAAAAATTCCATCAACATAAAGCGAAATAAAGATTAAAATGAATTGCAAAAGAGCAGAGACTTTGCACCAAAAATTTATTGAACAAAATATAAACCTAACACATGTATTACCATTGTCAATTTGATGTTCATTCTCTTATTATTTGCATAAGTAATCAACAACAATAGTATTAGTTTAACACATTCAACAAGTTAACAAAAGGATTAATAAAAACAGACACAAACTAATACAAAATTGTATTTCATTTTTCTATTTTAAATATATGAATAATATTAATCTTGTATTAGGGATAATTATTTAAGCATTAAAGAACTAACCAAAAAAAAATATATCGTTATTTTGCATCCGAAATGACTTTGGTACAATAAGTCCCATCACACAATTTAAAAAAATGCCATGCAACTTTATCACGTGTACGGTTTACTGAAGACGAAAAATTGTTTATAACAGAAAAAAATCCTCATAAATAATCACACTATCTTCGCTAAAAAAATAAAAAAATTTTTTTTTTGCTACATCATTTTGTTCTTAATGAAGGAGTAAATGGCTTTGGAAACAGGAAATGGTTTAGTGATAACATTTCAGCAAAAATGTAATTTTATTCAACGAAAGAAAGAGATGAAGACGCATTGGTAAAGGATGTTTATGCTCTTTTATTATTTTCATGACCAAGAAAAAGACTTGTCGATGGTTTCTGTCTGAAATTAAGCGGCAAATTTACTTCGGAATTTACTGGTAGGTTCAGACCACCTTTACCTGCTTACACAAAATTAGACATCAATGAAACACAGACAAATGCGACAAAACAAAATAAATTTATATCCTGTATGCATAGTAATAAAAATTAAATATGAACCCACTAATAGAATATCAAACTAAATATGCAAATATTTATATAATAAATATTTCATGAAAGGACACAAATAATGTGCGCGCGCGCGCGTAACTTTAGAGTTTAGCAATAAGTTTGTGGACTAGAGTGACAATACTGCTTTTATACCACACATATGAATAATATCAATATTTGGTATGACCCGTATATTACGTATATACTGCTTGCAATAATATTTTGTAAATATTATTGTTATTACCTTATTTTACCTTCTTGCGAAAGATAGCGAATTACGACAAGGAATAAAGTGATATTCGTATATTGGTATTTGCTCGAGCTACTCTTTGCAGCAGGGAAGTTTCTAACATTCATGGCATTTTATCAGCAATTTCCTCGAATACATATTGGAGCTTTTGGTGTAGTCGGAAAAGAAGTCTAATTTGGCAAATTTGTAGCGTTATTCTCGTAAACAATGTGAGAGTTTTCAGTCTCAGTATGCCTTGCTTCTTCAATGCCAGACATGCCTTTAAAATAATGTATCTAGAAGAACTGAGATTTTCTTCGACAACGACCAATTCAGTCTTTCCACACAACTCAAAATATGAAAATCCATAGTGAATTCCTAAAACCTGAACTCAGGGAAAAGAGTATGCATCGGAAATACTCGAGGTTTTTCTGGACAAATTTTTTTTGAATAGACCATTTGAGTCATTCACATTTATATTGATCAGAAAAGATTTCTTACACGTCTCACACTCTTTATCCAGATCCGTGAAGATAATTTGAACTGGATCATTTTTGTAGCATTGGCAATGCTATCAAGAAAATCACGACGGTGATTGCAGAGCACGGGACAGCTAACGCCACGTTCTTGTTGTAATGGTTCACTGCAGGAGACTTTCCGCGATAACTTTGGCCAACAGGCACCAAAAGAAATTTTGAGAATTTCGAAAAATCATGGCTTTATTCTAAACGGTCTATAGCGATTTTGGTCGAATGGAGAAACGTTACGGGATATGTCCGGCCTGCTGATAGTACACACCGCATATCTGCCAGTCCAGTCATCTAACCTGTTCGCAGCTTAACCTGATATATGCACTTTTCGACTCGATGTTAATCCTTTAATGGATATGCCAAATTAAGATAGAAGTGCAGTGCATTTTATAGATATTAAATATAGCTCGGTCAAAATTACACTCATACATAATTAATATAATTTGTTGTAGACATTTTTAACTTTCGTTTTCTTTGTTTTTGTTAGAGTCTTTACAATAGCACAAGTTAATTCCAAAGGCGAACATCTGCTTTACGCCCTCTCGGCTCACGATGTTGGTAAGGATGGGGGTGGATAGCTCTTAATCTATATTTTCAGAATGACTTACACCAGAAATTAAATACGAATGTATTTATCCGTTCGCGTTATTTTGACCAGCGGATTTCGTTTAAAAAAGAAACTCTCATTAATATTTAATATGAAAACATGTTTGGAATAAGTAAAAATACAAAAATAAACGAATTATTTTTTTTCAAAAAATGAATCCGCAAACTGTATTAAGAATGGCATCATTTTGTACAATATTGATACAGGATACACGTGATATATATCACTGAAAAATATCCGGTTTGGGTTAAATTGGTTTCAGCGGAAGTAATATGTATGCATTACAAGCTACGGAGAGTGAAATCATTTTGATAATCAAAAGCTGGAAACAGAGAAAATTATAAGTAAATTTCTCTGAGTAATTTTATTTTATCTGTCACCACAATCATGTTTCAAGAAACTTAAATTTATTAATACTTTTGACATGGCAAGTATGTCAGCGCGTTGCAAGTCTCTGTCTTGCCAGTTCTTGTTAGTTAGCATGATGGAACTAACTTATTATTAAATCAGATATCTCCTTCAGAAAGTTACTTAAATAATAAGACAGTTCCGCTATAGCCAGCCTCGATAAACCTCATTCACCCTTTTCTGAATAAATATTCATTATAATGTAATATTCTCCGAACTAAAGTTTCATCTTTGTGCGAAATACAAACAGCAATGATCAGAATTATTGCATATTTCCTGTTTTTAAAGAAAATATTGAGTGCTAATTGTGCGAAACAATGTTAAAATGCATTTTACACAGAATAAAACTAAGCATTGCTTTCACATTCATGGTTTTTCTGTACGGAACATCCATAGTGTAGCAACTTTTTTGTGGAGATGGAACTAGAGACTTATAAAATTCAATAAATGCAGACTTTGCAATATTGTTTCAACTAAGGAAACACATAAACGATCAGCAGAAAATATAATAAATGCTTAAAACATTTTCATTAGTTAAACCATAAATGCATTGAAACTTCAATAATTCAGATAATTAAACGTTTTTACCATCTCTCTCTCTCTCTCTCTCTCCTCTCTCTCTCTCTCTCTCTCTCCTCTCTCTCTCTCCTCTCTCTCTCTCTCTCTCTCTCGCAAGCGCAGTTTGTGTAGTAAGTAGCTGTTAATAGGGAAATAACACCAGTAAGCAGGATTTAATATCGCGCTGAATAAAATCATAAGTAGATACCTCGGAGATCGCCATCTTGTGTGTGTATTGAGTCTTTTCTGAAGTTTTTTTTTTTTAAATTTGGCTACATAAGAAACCGCACCATCGCACGAGATAATTTGTTGTGTCTTTTTTTTTGTTGATAGATTGGCTATGACGACACCATTTGTGAAACTATCGAAAATTTATACTAGTAAATCAATGCTATATACCGTTGTTGTTGAAAAACTGCTTTTAGCCTTAAAGTAAATTAAATCTTAAAGGTCTTCTTCAGTGGTCCCTAAAGAACCATAAGCGAGCCTGGTGTTCAAGATATTGGTTTTTATGGGACAGACAGATTAAATGGATGTTTAGTTGGTTCCGTTATCTTTTCTATAATGCACCATCACAAAATATTTTCCAAAATATCTGTAAATAAAAAATTCCAAAATTGTAGCAGAAAAAAAGGATGTCTCTCTCTCTTTTTTTTTAAGTATATAAACAGATTAAATTAGAATTTTCGAAAGGTTCATATCAGGTTTTCGTGATTATATTTCGTTAATCTCAAAGATTACGGTTGTACTCTATCCCTCAATTCCAGATGAAATGTTAAAATTCAAGAAATTACAACAAAATATTATTTTAGTTTATTCAGTGTTTAGTAAAAAACTACTGATTAATTATAAAGATTCCTTTATTTGATACAAATAGCTAATCAATAAATCAACACGAAGGTCATAAACCAAAAAATAAACAAAAATTGATAGAATAAAATTTTAAAATAACCATTTATTTTTCATAATCCTAATGAACACAAAAGATCCATTGTGCGTGGCATTTACATCATATTCTATGTCGTATATAATATGTCTGATGCTGGAAAATAATATAAACTTGGGTCCTGCATCTTTAGTGACTGACATACAGAAAAATTCCACCTTACGGAGGTATACGCACTGTCGAGTGACTACAGCATAAAGATGATTTTATTGTTGTATCATTTCGAAAAGTCTGAGGAAAAATTAACTTTCTTCCAAGTAAAATATTTCAGAAAAGAATAGATACAAATTAACATTTTGTCCGTGCACGACCTTAATCAGTGGATATAAAATGAGCGATTTAATCAGCAGCAAAATTATAAATTGTGATTGATTAAAGCCAGAGTTAACAAAATTAAACAAAAACGATTAACTGAATTTTAAAATAAATTCTATTAACATTTTGCTGAATCTCTCTAATAGTCACCAGTGTCTACCATCGCAGATGTGTGAACATTTCAAAACAAAACTGCGATTACAATTAAAATGTAAAGATGCTTTTCATCATTTTTTCTGATTGTCTTTATATATATATCTTATTCAGTCAACATTGTTATTTAATGATTCAGATATTTCTTTAATTGATTTGTTTGTCACATACAGTTATTTTTTGTTGTTGTTAAATCAGATTATTTACTTTGTTTTAATGCCATTTCAAAAGGTAACTGGAAGTAAGATAAAGATTCCTGTTGTATAACCAATCGTGCTCAGTCATTCAGTACACGAACACACGCACAGAACGGAGATGTCGCCTCTACTACACGGATGAACTATAAAACCGTGACGCCGTCTGATTTCGGCCATATCTGATGTTCAAAAAAATTACGATGCAAAAACTCTTTTGTTTCTAATGTCGATCATTGAAGAAAAAGCAAAAATTCATTTTCGTTCAACGTCTTCCCCCCACTGCTTTGAAAAAGTGATTTCTTCCAGATACATTAAATCTTAAACATTTGACTTCATATTTTCACTATTTTTTGAAGCGAAGTGAACTTCTTCATTTTACGTCTGTTCTTCACATCGCTTCTTTTAATGTGAGCATTTTAAATATTTCGAAAGAAGATAAAATGTACCTGCACAGTAGAATCGACTGGTATATAGAAAGCAACAAGATAAGCGATTAAAGAAAAACAAATAAATAAATAAGTACGTTTCTTAAAAGCAATTGCATTTAGCTGTATCTTCATTAATCTGATTAGCATAAAAGTGGCTATGTCTGTAACCAAAGGAAGAATTCGTGTTAATGATATAACAAATAGGCAAAACCAATGGTTTGATTATCCTTTTAATTGTCAAAAGCAAGAAAACAGCAGTATAAGAAAGGATTCAATGTTAGATTACGACAAACTGACATGCGAATAAAGTTCGTGCTTGAATTGCTAATGTTTCCTGCATACAACAATAATTAAACACTGAAACTTTAAATTATATATAAGCATAATCGATAAGGATCCAACGTTTCAAATTGCCTGGCTATTGTTTTGGCTTGTTAAATCTTATGTCCCATGTCGATGTTATCTTCTATATGAGGCGAAATCGCTTACTGCATATGAAATTGTTACGTCGCTATAATATAAGATACGGGATATCTAAACATGTCAACCAACTAATTCTTCTATTACCACTGGCGCCATCTATATACAAAAATGTGTCAACGTTAACCATTTTTTAAAAAAAAAGGATTGACAAAACAAGCAACGCTTAATTTTCTCATTCTGTTTGAATATAACTGGTGATTACGGAGATAAAAGCAGATTATTGGCCCTTCTAACGACTAACGTTTTGCTTCTTATGACATCTTAGTCGGGTTTTACAAAGAGCCGTCCTGATCATCCCGACATCACACTAGTTTTCCTCTGGGTTTTTTTTTTTTTTTTTTAAATGATACCCCAACAAAGGCGCCCTCTAGACGGTTACTTCTTCTGTTTGACACTTCTGCCGTTTATTGAACAGGGGAAAAAAATTTTTTTCCATTGCGTGATCGCGGACACTCACTAGTTACGGTAGTGAGCACGGTTTTGGTTTCCCATGGGTTTCTCAACCGTACGAAGCGTTCAGAAAGGTCTCTCTCTCTCTCTCTCTCTCTCTCTCTCTCTCTCTCTCTCTCTCTCTCTCTCTCTCTCTCTCTCTCTCTTCTTCCTCCAAGCAGGTCGCGGGAGGGTGCAGGAAAGCCGGGGCACGCCAGTTCTTCTCTTCCGCCGCGGATCACAAAAAATTCCCCAACACGGATCGTTTTCGCTAAGCCGACTGAAGTCGACCTGTATTGAGTGCTTCCGTCCCTACCGGCAAGTTCTCCAGAACCCAGTCATCTTAGATACTCATGTTGGCTCGCAAGAGTGTATGGTAAATCGGAATATAAATCAAGGACAAACGTTCCCCATACAGCTACACACATATATATATCCGAACTTAGTCTAAAATTGTTTAATTTTACTCTGGAGAAGGAACCTTTGCATAAACCATTATGGCTTCCTTTCCTCCCGTAACTACGAAAATAATATTTAAAATCAGCATTTATTAATTATAAAAAAATTCGACACCCAGAATTGTTTGGTTCTCAACGCAGCATCTTTGGTGCTTAAAAATTTCCATCAGTCTCGCATGCAACAACGTTTCTTTAGAACCCTCTCGTCGGGTAGGTTACACTCATATCTGTGCATAACTTTCACTTTTTTCGGTATTTAAACAACAATGCCAAATACTGATCAAGCTTTGGCGCTCAAGTGATTATATCGTTTTTCGGTTTTAAGGCCAATTTGAAAATTTATACGTTAGTTTTTGTAAAATGTGAAGACTGGACGAGGATTTATGTTTAAAACTGATGCAGTGACCCAAGAGGCTATCTTGACGTAGAGAGTTAATGATGTTTACTGAATTTCACGTTTAATATCACGTACCTGTGTTTAGGTGGCATTAAACTTGGCAAACAGTAAATTTCATTAAAATTCCATGCTAAAGTTATCGTCTATTTGTTTTTGTTTCAGTCAGTGAGACTGAAGGAGATGAATTTCAATTCACTGATTAAAGCACTTCCCCCCTGCATGGCTTGTTTCATACGGAAGAAGCGAAACGGGACAGGTGATGTGGTTCGATCATCTCCAGGACCGGCCTCTTATGTGTTAATGGAAAGACGTACCCCTGTGCTGGAACTTTTAAACCATTTACCGCTATGTACGAACGAAGTGCGTGTTACTGTTCTTGAATTTTTTTTTTCTGATATGGCAACAATTTTGCTGAAGTACGAAGCGCTAAACAAGTTGTTCGGACTGTCCGAGTGTACATTTTTAGAGGAAAATCCCCGAGGTAACTGTCATGGCTACGTAGTTCGTTAGTTAACCTATTATTAAATAATTGCTTTAACTGCTTTTTAATTTTCTATAAAATAAGCTGTTGATTGTTGCCACGGGTGTATTGTTACCAATTTTTTCGCCATTTTTTATTTTTTAAATATCCTATTGTAGATACAACGTTTTGGGCTAATATAAAGTTGGTAGAATCATTCAAAGAAAACACTATTAGATCATTTGAATAGAAAAATAAATGATGCCGTCTCAACAGTGTACTCCAAAAAAGGTGAAAACTAATCCACCCTGACACCACCGACGCAGAGAGATTTCATTGATGCATCCGAGATACATCAAAACCTTTTTCATCAATGCTTTGTAAAATAATGTACAGTTCACGAAATACAGTATTTCCTTACTCGAAGTAGATCCTTTATTTCGCGTGAACCTAATGCGATATGTACTGTCGTTAGTAGATAAGAGTTAAACTTTTGGGAAGGACTTTCTGTGTTCCCGTCAAGAACTCTTTATGTGCAGCATAACATTTTTAAAATATTGCTTACCGCCGATCACGTGTTAACGACGGTCAAATTCAGAGCCCCAATAAGAAATAAACAGCCTCAGAAAATGCATTTCATCATAGGCTTTCTGGTAGTCAAATGAAACTGAATGCTCTGCTACGAGAAACTTTCCCTTAAGAGGAACCGTAGCGCATTGGTTTAATCACTGAGCTTACAGCTCGTAGTATCGAACCAGCTCACGCGTGACTGTAATGACTCATTCGGAATTATATTTTTATATTTACCACAGATGTTACTCTACTGCGAACGGTAACTACAGTAAAATAAGCTGCAACACAATGCCACAAGTAGATCACTGCTGTTAAAAACGATACCAAAAATGCGTTCACTCTTGCGCTCATGCGATTATGACCGAATAAATAAAATAAACAAAATGCAAGCATTTGTTAGTATGTTAGTATCTAAATAATAATAATAATAATGCCCACAAATAATGATTTAACAAAAGGGTATTTCAAATCAAATAATTATTACAAAATAATCACTCAACAAAAAATTCAAACAAACAGCAGCATACAAATCAAATAAACTAAATATCTTTTTAATGTGTTTTCTTTGAAGACCAGTGACGTCGCGTATCCAAATGTAAATTTTTGAAATTGACCAATCCACAACAAATTACTCCTGGCGGTCGTTATAAGAACCAATTTCAAAAATCATAGCACCGTCTCGGACTAAGAAAACTACTTTTGCTGTTCTTTTTTTTTTTTTTCGCTTTCATTTTAGTAAGAAATCCTAAAATGATGTGCATAAGTCCTGGACTGCTTCGTAAAGCTTCTCAGACCGCTTGCAACTGAATCGTTTCCTCATTGTTCTTTGAATGCGTTTGTTGGTGTTTGCGCAAAGAAGACGGCGGTAAAAAGCAAAGCAGAATTTTGCTAAAGCTTTTCCAGAAGCTTTCGGAAAGAAACGCGTACAGAATTGGATTCACACAACTATTCATGTAAGCAAGACACTGCGACACGATCTGAATGAAGACAAAAGGGATCGTCTGGGGATACAGCTGCGCTTTCTGTACTGTTAAAATGATCTGGATTGGTAGCCAGCAGATGGCGAACACCACGACAACCGTAACAACCATCCTGGTAACTCTCCTCTTAGAACGCATCGTCTCTGTTGACTGGCTCTCTCGCGGCATGCCGCCATAAAGAAGTCGTTTCAGCATGAACCAGTAAAGTACGCAAATCAGGGTGAGGGGGATAAGATAACCGAAGGCGAAAAAGAACCCTTGAGTCAGCTGCCCTACTTCCATGTTTATGCATTTCATGCGAGTCTCATTTTTAAAACTGTACGTGTTAACGCCAAAATGGAATATAGTTGGGATGTTCGCCCCAGTGATGTGTATCCAAACTAAGAAGACTGCAATGTAAGCATTCTTTCTCGTCCGGATAACTATTGATCGTATCGGGTGGACGACAGCCAGATACCGATCCAGGGACATCAGCACCAGGGTGTAGACGCTGGCGTAAGCGCACACGTACGTGAGGTACTTGACTATTTTACACCAAACGTCGCCGAACGGCCACAAGGGTAAGGCGTAGGTGACACCCGTGAAGGGCACGCAGAAGACGATAAAAAATAGGTCGGCCAGAGCGAGGCTGACGATGAGGATGTTTGTGGTGTTTCGCATCTGTTTGTTGGTGATGACTACAATAATCACGAGCAGGTTTCCGAAGAGACCAACAACCACAATAAGGCCAAAAACGATTGGAAGAATAATAGGAAGCAGCCTCTGAAATATGCGCACCTCTTCGAGTTCCGGTGACAGAGAAGTCTCATTGGCGCCATTTCCCTTGAAGGAACTGTTAGAGTATTCCAATAACCCAGCGGACGACATGACTGGATGTTAGACTGTCCGGCTCTTGCTAAGTTACCTCAAAACCATTTCCTATAAATAAACAAACAATGCTCTGTACTTACTATGCTTTGGGCGATGACAAAAGTTCTACAAACGTCAACTAAACGATATTTAACAAATAGAGGACAGAAAGAAAAAAATAATTGGCGAGTAAGTAAACGTCTGAAGACGATAAAACAGATATTTCACTGTTTCAGCAGCCTGTTCTTAATGATACCTGTACACAACTTTATCTAAGTAGGACCTTTCATTTTTTAAGTGTATTGAAGGCCTCCGTTCTTTAAGGAATGTATATTATAAAATAATAAACGTAACTTTAGGCTCACACGTTTATTTCAGACAGTTTGGAATGAAATTTCTCTAATTTAACCAAAGAGCAAAAGCAAACCGCCAGCAATGAGACCAATTTGTGATCTTTCCGTATTTCGATGCCGCCTATTACAAAATTCACATTCCTTGACCCCCATTTAAGCTATTCTTTGGCTGAATAAAAGAAAGCGGTAGAATCACCCATATAATGCACACCCAATACAATATTTACACGTGCAGAAACTGTAATTTTTATATGAGACAAATATATACAGTATTATTTAAAGATAAAAGCAGGTTGTATTTACTAAATGTCTTAAAACCTAAAACATCCTTTCTCCTGTCGTTTACATCACTCAGATCTCGTAGAAAGCAAACATCTGCATAAACGCCATATACAGACGATATTTTGTTTGTGACAGCAAAGTAGACAACGAAAATACGACGATTTCCTCCAAACGCTAGTATTGCGTGGAATAAAAATTTTGAAATTCTTTCAATCGCTTCTGAGAGACGTCAAGAGTTTTATATGGCGTTCGTTACTCGTCTACAATAAGTATTGTTCGCTAAATATGCCGTATTGCATTATCGGCATAATTGTTTACCCCTCTACAGCTTCAAGAGATGCACTGAATATTTCGATAGGGTAATAACCCCAGATGGCACTGCCAGTACCGGTTGAATTGGTTATTGCACTACACGCACTGTACACGCTATCAAGTTTCCGTGAATAGAAAGCTATTGGAAGTTTGGCTTGTCGGTATTCCGTCATCTGCAACCTCCGCCCCCTCTAAAACCATCTCTGCAGAGTTTTCAAACACTGTAAGGAATCCAAGAGTATACTATGTCATGCTTAATTAATGTTTAATGAGTAACTTAAAGAATAAATATACAATCCTTAGGATAAGTAACTAAAGAACCTACAAATTGACGATCTTTCTGGTTTTTTTTCCATTATCAGGAGTTAGTCCTTAGGATGAAAATTTTGGTCTGCATTGATATTAATTTACGGTAGATGTTTGCTGGGGACTTTTCTATATTTGTATAGATCAAATTGGCGAAGTTATTCTTGAAACCGCTCGTTAAAAGGTGCTTTAATGTTGTTGTTTTTTCCCAGTTGCTTTATCCTACACCAGCACCGGGAGATAAAAAATTGGTAAGAACACGAGTATTTTCTGCTTCACATTATCAAGGGTACATTTACTATAATTGCATAGATATCTTTTAAACAGAGATAATGAGATCACCATGAGAGATCGCAACGAAGGTTTAGCAGGGCGATTTGGCTACGGGGCACATAGAGGTCGGCAAATCACAACTCCTTCAAAATATGTCATTGGAGTTTTTCAGGTGTTATGACTGGCATCGACTCCAATCAAGAACAGTAGCTTTAATTTTTGGCACAAAGAAATTTGCTTCATTGTCTGCGTATAATCAGGGTCTGAATCCGATGGAAACATTTAGAGAAAAATGAAACATGTATTTGAAGATGCCCAAAAGCAAAAAAAAAAGCGGATTCTTCTTCTGAAGTAGTTGGGGTTTGACGCTCGATATTGGCTACGTATAAAATAGGATTACTTCAGTGCGTCTTAGCTGTACGTCGTAATTAAGGCAATAGATATTTCAGTCTGATAATAGGTTCTCGTATAACATAAATCAATCAAAATGCTGCTAAAACTGAGATAATAAGTATCAGTGTAGTGAATCTTAGACTAAAGGTTGATAAAGGTCACACGCAATTAATTTCAGTTTTTGATTACGTTATAATTTTAGAATCGGAAAATGTAATAAAAATCTTACTCTTAAGCCCCGAACCGTATTGTGTTGTGCGATATGATAATTCACTTCCGTTACAAGCGTCCATATGATAAAATTTGGAATTCTATACCATAAAACGTGGAAATTAACACATATAATAAAAAATATATAATATTGTACTAAGTGCTTCAAACGTCGAGAACACCTAAGAGTAAAAACAAGTAATATTTAGCAGTTCCTATCTGTAGTTTTCTTTTTTTTTCTATTTAAATCGGTATTTTAAGAAATATGTATTTATATGGAAATTTTTATCTTTCATACACATAAAACGGAAAAAAAAACCCGTCCGTAAAGTTCGTTTTCATCTCTCCTGTTTATGCAAGTATTGTTTTATTTTGCATTTAATTTTTTTTCGGACTTAAAACAAAACGAGTTACACTTTCGATTTCAAAAATGGGGAACAAACGTTAAAATAGCTACTAATGATTTTACCCCAAATAACGAACGTCTGCGACACAATCAGCCAGTACACGTTTACCCGTTTTCTAAGAAAAACCAAGTTACCGAATCATATCCCCTGACGCAAACAGTCCATGACGTCATCGGTGAACAGCGTCCTGACATTGGGTTTTCGATGTCATAAAGAAAAGGGGAAGAAAAAGAAAAAAAAAACACCTTTCTTGGGTTTATCTACTAAGAAAAAGCGCATACTGCGCTATCAAACTGTGTACTTTTCCAAAACGGCTATGCTTTTGGTTTTTAAGGCGGAGATCGCGGAGAACAATTTAACTCACAAATTGATTTAACCACTAGTTGGCTGGTGAGATCGGAATGTAATACTGCAGGTAAATTGTTACAAAACACAAGAGGCTTTGACTTCGCTAGCAAACACAACTCAACAGGTGTTAAGGCGTCTTATATACATGGTACACAACACTGTGGTGAACGGGCAATACGAACATTGAGGGCATGTGGAATTAATTGATCTTTTGAGCAGGTGATTTTTTAAAGAAAAGCGAATGCTTTGAAACTAAAAGCATTTTGAAAGAAAACGTATTAATGCATTAGCATACTTTAGTGGCCAGCAGCTAATTCAGCTGGAGTATAAATATGCTTCATTATCTCGGGATGCCATGAGATTTCCAAAGAATACCGCAGAGGGAGGGTCCTTGGTTATAAGCCAACAGCATTCGACAGACTTATCAGCTTTTTATTGCTCGGCATTGGATTTTGAATGCTGGTACGTAGAACAAGCGAGTGAAGTAGCATTTCGCTCAGTGGAAACATACGTCTATCATTGATGTTTGCGAGAAACTAATTAAGGAAAACGAGAGAGGCAACAGACATAAAAATTATAGTTAGACAATACTACTGATAATTATAATATATATACATACATGCAATGACGATCATATTTGTTGACTCGCCAATCAAAATAACTGAAGCATAGAAGAAAATAGTTACTAAAAGATATTGTCACAATTCTGAAAGTCTTTCATTTTCACATACATCTTTTTTCTTCCATTTATAAGCTTATATACCAGGAATTCCTAAACTGTGGCACACGTACTTCTGCTGGAAGGCGAATATAATAGAATACAAAACTTTTTTTCTTTCCATTGCTAATGTCAATTGATAAAATTAATCATATTATTATTCAAAATTTAACTTTAAATTAGGTCAGACAGTAGCAATGCATTATACGTTTAGCTATTTTATGCATGATTTTATATGCAAAATATAAATCTTTTTCTTTTCCACACTGCTGAGTTGAGTCTACAGTAATAGCCGCATTACACATACATCGATGACCTAAATGGTTTGCCAACATGGACTGATGAGGATCGGCAGATGGTCAGTTTTTGACAGCACGATCGATCTACGCTGATTTGTGTGTGTGTGTTGTTACCCCTATCCTGTTATTAAAATATTAAAAATATATGGAATATTGGAGACTACGCAATCATGAAGACAGGGCAAGAGATATCCCAATCAAAACTTACACCATGAAGTATAGAACTTTGGATTGATAATTTCTACTTTTATTGCTATTGGAAAGATACCAGACTTTTAATTAGTGTTTGTTTTTTTTTAAATATTTGATCTGAAAACAGTACAAATTACAACATTATCTTATGTTAGCAGCGGAGCTAACAGGAGAGAAATGATCCCAATTTAAATTTCATTTCTAGACGACTACATTAATGGTGAAATATATAGACATGAAGCTGAAGTAAATTCTCTGACGCGCCGTACGTAAGCACGGCTACGTGACGAGAGGAACACTCAGCAGCGTAATGTGTCAGAAAAGGATGATGGCACAAGCGGTTCTTCGGTCTGCACTGGGACGGATGGACAGTTGGAAGATAGGAGCTGCTCAGCACCAAAGGTTTCATTGTGAGTCGTGGTTTTTCATAATTAATCAGTTCCAAAAATTGAATTGAATAAATTAAAACAAAAGAAATGCGGGCCAGAATAAAGCCGGAGAGAGAGAGAGAGAGAGAGAGAGAGAGAGAGAGGAGAACAAATGTCTGATAGCCGCGTGCAGTTTCTCTTTTTTTGGTCTTCTTGTGAGAACTCTCATTCTTGCATTGAAGCAATCTAACGAATTCTATGCATAGCCTTTCTCCCAAAGTTTAACATTTCTTTTACAGTTTGTTCTTTCTTTACTTAAAAAAAAAATTAAGGAATTTATCTTCAGTAATAAAAACAAAAAAAAAAGGCGGAGTCTGGGGAGAACTTTTAAACATGAAGCAGGAAATCCATATGGACAAAAAATATGATCTTCACTTCATACTTAATGAGTGAAGCGGAGTAAGAAAGAACCTGAATATGTAATGCCTAGAAATCTTTAAATATGAAAGACAGTGGACGTCTTGGAATAAATACCATGCATATGGTTTTCATCTCAATCATCAAAGATACGGTAAAGATGATCTAACCCAGCCGGCAGAATTTACTGACGTTTACCGTAAGAAAACATGCTTGCAAGAGTTAGAGGAGTAATTAAAAGGTTTGGTTCTTAAACATTTTCTTACTGCAGCTTTATATATCAGCAGAGATGAGTTACATATGATACTTTAATCATATTACAGAAGACCGGACATGAATCCATGACGGTGCGCATCATCGTGCAGACTTAATTAACGCTGATGATGATAATAATAATAATAATAATAATAATAATAATAATAATAATAATAATAATATAATAATAATAATAATAATAATAATGTTTACTTAATAATAGCGAAATAGTACATGCTAATCTGAAGAAAAAGGAAAACCTGAAATGGAATTTCTTTTCAAAAAAAAAACAATATTTATTTAAGAAAGTTTTAGCTTTGGAAAGCAGTGGTCATCGCCACCGAAGAACAGCCATTTATTAGGGAGTTGGGATTTTATTCGAACGTGTTTCTGATGCCACTCTAAATGAAGAAGTTCCGAGGCGGCGCTAGAAGTATAAGGGAAGAAGCTGACATACATGAATGAGCCAATCCACAACGTGAGAATCGTCGCTAAACTTGATCGTTGTAGCGCTGAGCCATATTTCCATATACTAGAACTCGAACAGCATGGACAGACCTAGCAGGCAGGTCGAGACCATATCGATCACATAGCATCGCGCTAGCACCTCCCGGGCTTTAAAAGTGTCATCAGCACAACGTTCTGTTCTCCCTTTCTGCGCTATATTCTGAATCGCCCTCTATCGATCTCATCGCGCGGAATCCGGCTAACGTCGCAAAAGTAGACTCTACCGTTATCGATGTCCCCAGGTGCGCTGTTGTCGTTCCAAGCTGATTTTGGCATAATAATGGTGAGTTTTTATATATAGCTCAGCACAAAGATAACGTCATTGCAGGTTTCTGGCAGCCGACCGAAATCTGACAGTATCAGCAATCTGAGTGGGGGTAGCTGTAGATATGAAGCAGTATAAGGGCGACGACGACACAGGTTCCATTTGGCGAGTCAACATCTGACAGTATCACAAAAATCTTCGATAAGCTCTTAAAATACGACTTGCTGATATAAGGGAGGAGGCAGCGGCGAGGTGTCGTCATATAATGGCATCCGCTTCGTGGACGGTAATTGGTGGTTCGAATATAACTGAACCACTGCTGCAGGCGATAAATAGCAGAAATATGCATATTTAGAAAAAAATCAACATGTTTTACTTTTCATCAGCAACAAATCTCTCTCTCTCTTCTCTCTCTCTCTCTCTCTCTCTCTCTCTCTCTCTCTCTCTCTCTCTCTCTCTCTCTCTCTCTCTCCAGCAGTTGAATCTCATCTGGAACCGCAAGTTATAAGAAAGATAGTAAGATATCCTCGACTTTTAAAGGCCTCTATAGGCACAGAGCAGCCATGCATCTATAAATCTCACGTTTAAAGGTTTGCATGTGGATCACATGGCATGCAATACATTTCATTTTTCCCTACTTACATCCATACTCGGTCCAGTAATCTTTCTAATGGCATTTTTGTGAAAATACGGATCTAATAATAATACTGAAAAATGTTTACATTCGTAGTTTCAAAAAAAAATAAAACTCAACATCTGGAATGGTTTTTAAGATGTCATATCATTAAGATTCCTTAACGTCTGCCCGCATTTTTATCCAGCGACAAACTCCTTCTGTCAGTACAGGTTTGTGAATGTGAAATCCAGCAGTAGAATGAAAATAAAATAACTGTCCACTCCAGAAAATTCCGACACGCGTTTTAAATAAAATTTTACTTGCAGAAACATTATTTAAATGATTGAAATATTAATCAAAACTGTGAAGAGTAAACTTCTGTATCCACGGAATACTAAGATGACCCGTCTGAGTGACTCTAAAGCCGCCAATAACACATTCTACAGCTGGATTTTGAATTCATTAACTCTTTATTGACACATAAGTATTTTTACCGGGCAAAAAAAGTAGACGTCAGGCAATCTTAATGAGCTTGCATTCTAAGAACCATTCCAGATGCTGACCATTTAACTTTTGGTTCTAAATGTATTTCAAAGTTTATTTACCATTAGTCAAGCTAAACCGCTTGCTAACTGGTGGATAATTTCATCCAGCACAGCGAGGTTGATCGGTTGTTTATTTCTTTTGTGTTTACCGTCGTTGACTGATCATTATTTACTACATCCGTGAAGCGTCTTGTAGATGATAAATATGCCTTGTCGCAATACGAATATTCGCTGCCGAATCTAAGGCTACTTTTCTGTGTATTTCTAAAGGATGCATTTATTAATATTTGATTACTATGGCCGAGAAGTGCCGACCATATTCAGTGGATTATTTGAAATTTGAATTTATTCTTTCTCTCACAAACGATCAGTTGCCGACGTGCTCTGGAAAAACGCTTTCTCCAATGAAGATTTGAAGCCGTCAAGACCAAGCGAGTATTTAAATAAAGAAAGATGCTGATAAATTCATCGAGGACTTAAAGCTTCGTAGCTTGAAGAAAAAAGTTCAGAAAACAAAAGATCAAAAAGGGCTCCTTGTTTGTTTGTTTTTTACACATTTTCTCTACTGATTGAAAAGTGTAGTGAGACGCACAATATTGAAGAAAAAAATAATATTACCAGCTGTGAAATAAGTTATTAAGCACAATGATGGGACCTAGTACAAGTGGCATTACATCAATGGTTTCATCATTAAGCAGCGATTCTGTATCAAGAAGAATTATTGAGATGGCAAGTGACACTGGAGATAAAACTTGACGAATCTGCCTTGCGTGATAGCGAAGTTTACTTCTGGAATATGTGCACTTTCTAGAGGATGAAGCAGCCGCCGTAGGGGAGTCATTGTTCGCCAAAACACTGACAATGAACACCAAAGGTTTGTCAATATTTCTTGTCGTTAAACGATTTTTTTTCTGCTGAGAAAAAACATTCCTCGCGATGTGCAACTGATGGTGCACCAGCGATGACTGGTCATCAATGTGCTTTTATAACCCATTTTTTAAAAAAATGCAGTACCCAGCGTCTTTGCCATTTAATGTGTCGTCCATCGCAAACATTTGGTTGCTAAAATCCATAGTGAACGACTGCAGAAACATTTCGGACCGTCATCAGGTGAAAAAGGTGCATCATTCTAAAAAATAGGATGAGAATCGGTGGTTCACATGCTTTAATTTGCTTTTGCGAGTTATGCTTTCTCTTTTCTTTTTTGTTCAGTACAGCATTTCAAATGTTTCATGAACGGATTGTGTTTTAAATTTCCTTTTTCTATCCTATCTATTTAGCAATTTGTGTGGAAATCGGAAATTCCAGTCTGACATCAATAATATCTTTTACCGAATTCTTTAAAATGTGAGTCAGCAAACCGAAAGTTTCCTTTTAGAGCTTTCTTATAGAAAACAACAAAAACATTTAAGATAGAACGGAGCTGATCGTTAAAGCACCAGCGACTTCTAATCGAATGTTTATATAAGCAACAATCGCAGGTCAAAACACATGACGTTGTGTATAGTAACCTCATCCATATGTGTAATTAGGGATTATGGGAGCTGTAACAATCAACCTGGGTTTTCTCTAGAACCAAATATTTTACTCAACTGGAAAATAAGCCAATTTTTTAAGTTAAAAACTACACTGACATAACTAATCAGAAGTGAAATCTATTCGTATTGGCACTCATCAAAGTTTTATTGGCACAGCAATTTCGATCAATTTGTTAGAAGAGGTACAGTCTGACTTCCAAAGCTCTTATGAGAACAATGCGCATCATTACATCGTTCTGATAATTAGCTTAATCAGTTATGTCATTCTTGCCCTGAGAATTTACTTAGCTTTACATGAAGCACGTTTTGTCAGACTACTAGACTGTTAGAATAAACTGTACTCTACAATAAATTCTTAAAACATCTAAAACACTTGTAATTTATTATCCCATGCCAATTTTAAGTCGTTATTAATTGCATGATCTGCATATATTTTCATTAAGAGAAGATTTACTGATACATAGAATTAAAAGGAATTCTTCTATCTGCAAAACTGAGTTGACGCATCATTCCTTGAAATAAAATACGATCTGTAAAGATCAAAATGTTCAAACCTCCTTGGGTTGTTTTTTGGAAGAACCAATATATTGTTCTAGTGATAATTCTCAAAATTTGCACAAGGATGACAGTAGTTATTGCTAGAAGGTACACTGATGCAAGATAATCAACATGATGAGAAATTGAAAGTGATGTAAGAGGAAAATTTAATAATTTATGTTGAATTTTTGTTTGTAAACAAGACAAGAAGCTACATAATGATTTTCTTAAATCACGGGATATTAAAGAGTACACTTGTGCTAATGATTTTGTACTTCTGCTTTAATAAATGAATTTTATATTGGAAACAGGAAAATACGAAATGAAAGATTTCTCTGAGGGACAGCAAGAGTTGTTTGCATAATAGCATAGAGAAAACAAAGAAACAGCACATAGTGGCTTCCAGTTACCTCTTGAACTATGAATGACACTAATATTCTAATATTTCAGGATTATAAGTTAAGCCGATTGTTCCTGTTTTAAGGCTTTGATCTGAGATTCTGCAAGCTGGTTTAAGATTACGCACTTCTGTTTCAGATTATCCATACTGATTCGTGTTTGTAATTCGGGAAAATATCGACTTTTTCGATATTATCAGTTTTATTCCGAGAGAAAGAAAGAATAAATAGGTTTTTTTAAAAAAAAATGTAATTACAGTGTTGGTATTGACCCTTTCCCCCCACTCGCCTGTGATTTCCGAACATCTGAGCTAACCAGTGCCTCGAAGAATAAATTAGTTCACTTTTTTCCGCTTAAAAATTTATTTCATTAATCTAATTATTAAAAGTCAAAACAGAACAAAAACTAGAATAATAATACGGGACTTACAAGTTGGCACTTTCCCAGATAATGATATAGCATATTTGCTGTCGCACTTGCTGAGAAAGTTCCAGAGGAGTTTAATGCGATTAGACGACGTAATAAAAAATGGAGAGAAAACACATTTTACTTCTTTGTTCTGTTTTCGTATGTGGGCAACATAGTCACTTCTTTCCCGATATATTCTTCCACGTAGGAAATAATATTGATTTTGTTCAAAACAGATGCAGTTTGAAAGATCTACATCCAATTCGACAAGATTCCAGGACTGGAACAAGAAGGACACCGAGCGTTAGGCGGGTTTGATGGAAACCATTTTTAAAGACGAGTTGCAACGCCGCTTCTTGGCAGTCTGACATAAATCAGCTTGTATTCCGTCTGGAAATTACAGACAGCGGTGGAGACAAACCTGGGCGTGGCAAACCTTGTTCGACGACGCATCGTTAAGATTAAAATTCTCTCCCCAGTTAAAAGATATTCAGGATACATCAATGAGAGAACGAACAAAATACGAGGAAGTTGAAATCGGAGAACATGTATAAGCACTGCATTGAGACATCCTCTACCTGAAAACCATTATCTTTTACGTCGCCATTTTAAAAGCGTGTCTCTACATCGTAGGTTTAGAATAATATCGGTTTTTCAGATGAGCCATTATTAAAACTTCCATTTGCTAATGGAAGAGTTTACAGTCATCCAATAAATGGTTTTCAGATTGTAATGCTAGTCAGAAAACAGACTGAAATGACAGTTTCATTGTGTGGGCTACTGTAAACACTAATTTTCGCAGTCACCTAGTAGTACTGAACTGGAATCTCACATCACAGTGCTGTCCATGAAGGCCAATATTCTACTTTCAGAGCACATTCTTCTTCTACGGCGAACCAGACTGAACCTGACGTTTCAATAGGAGAAAGTCCATTTTCACAAAGCAAGGCTGAAACAAGTTTAAAGAAATGTCTTTGTGTTTGGCTGGTCAGTCAAATCTCAGGAATTGAGCTATGGAACATGTTTGGTAACACTGTCTATACCAGAATAATGTCGTGCGACAAACGCGTCAACATCTTGAGCAGTACTTCAATAAGAGTGTGAAAACATTTGTTAAGCTAGGTTACAACTCAACTGAAGGCCAAAGTAAGTTCCAACTTTCAGATGTTGATTGATTTTCCGTCTCTAGATTTTCCAATTTTCACATTTAGTGTTACGTGTTTTTAGCAAACCTAAATATTATGTTTGCAGATGATACTAGAATTTATTCTAAAGCAAATACCAAACTGGACAGAAATTCTGTGTGCGTACAAACCTGAACAATCTACTCTTGTCAAGTAAAAACAAAAAAATAAATATATTAAAAAGTAAATAATGGCTTTCAATCGTCACTAGATTTCCAGCACTAAATTATAAAATGTGGTGTCAGAAAAAGATCTTGGGATTATCAAAAAAATCTGAACTGTGAAGAATAAAGTATTTAAACTATTAAAAAAACTAATGAAATGCTACGATATTTAACCAAAACATGAAACCTAAATATAAGGAAATGTTTATATCATTATCATATCTATATTTCTTCATTCAGAATAAGCTATGCTGCTGACTTTTGTATCTGTTAATAAAAGGCAGTAGGATAGTAAAAAGAGTTCAGCAAAGATTCAGCTGAATGTCTCCAGGCTTTAGTTACATAGAATATACCTAACTGTACGATTTTAGATATTAATTAGACTTTGAGGGGTTCTCTGATAAAGGTTATCAGCATAATAGATAATTTTGCTTAGCGAGTGGGCACTCAAACTTTCATGTATCAGCAATCAGAAGTAGTTAATAAATACAAGATGTTTGAAGTATCACTGACTTCATGTAGTAAGCCCGTTACGTTCGGCCATCCAGGTAGAGTTTGGAATGTCACTATATTATTAACGAAATATTTATTTTCATTCTTTTAGAAACCAGTTGTTTGCATTTCCCGAAAATTTGGTTGCGTGGGATTAAACCGAACAGAAATAAGGCAACACAAACCCAGCGAGAACAAAGGAGTTCTTTGTATGGCCAATATTCGTTGACAGAAAGATATCGATTGAGAACCGTAAGCACTGTTTCCCACAAATTCAGAGTTTGATAGCAAAAAAAAAAAAAAAAAATTATTCAACTGTAGATAAAATTCTAATTAGTGGAAACAATTAATAAAACATATGTTCCTGCAGTCATACGCATCCTACCGGCAGTAATTATTTAGTGAGGCGTGAAAATAAAACAGGAGGAAATTTTGATATAAAAAAGGGGTAGTGCGTCATCAAACTTCCAACATAAACTTAACGCAACTTATTTTTCTAACAGCCAGATAAACAAAAAAACTTTCCAAGCGAATCTGTGACTACATAATGTCGTTGTTCAAACGCATCATGCACATGAACAACTTCCTAGAATTCAGATTATGTACTTTGTAATTTAATTAATTTTCAAGTGATAATGAATAGCAATAATGAAGAAGTTAGTAAAAAAATGGTAAAATTAAAAGGATTTTTTTGCAATGTATCCGCTTGTAGGTGACTGGTTGGTTCAGTTTATGACTTGGATTACAACAAAATATTTTGGACAAAAATTTATCTTTGTAGCTAATTTATTGTCTTCGTTAACCGTCGATTATTTTTTTAAATTATTTTTCTTTCCAGTTTTAAATAACGCCTTTTCTAAAATTATTAGTTCACACACACACACACACACTCTCTCTCTCTCTCTCTCTCTCTCTCTCTCTCTCTCTCTCCTCTCTCTCTCTCAGACACACACCCCACACCGCCGGTTTTCGTTTTCGTAGGTTCACAACTAAAATATCTCAGGAGACAGTTCAATGAAATTTGTCTTGTGTGATCCAAGCTCCAACATAAACACGTTCTAAAAGTCGTATAATAATATCTTTATACTAGTGTGAATTAATATGGTGATTGTTCATGCGAAGGCCGATATTTCATTGGTGAGTCCAAAATAGTGGCGACCAGTCAGTATATGTTATGGTAATAAT
Organism: Nautilus pompilius; assembly: GCA_018389105.1. Lineage (NCBI taxonomy): Eukaryota > Metazoa > Mollusca > Cephalopoda > Nautilida > Nautilidae > Nautilus > Nautilus pompilius. The sequence goes on from JACATO010000338.1 coordinate 627,092, forward strand.
TTGCTCTTCCTACTTCAACAAAGCTGCTTACACATACTGTCGTACATCAGTTCCCCGTTACTTGTGATCAAGTGCTCGGTTGAAATTACAATATTATTTCGTTATAAAGAGGACACTTTTTGGTTATGAACTTTATACTTTGGCTGAATTCCCGTTGAGAAGCTATGAATCTAAGAATTAATTGAGCTTCAACAGAAAGTACATCGAATAAACAATATTCATATTCTCTTCGCACATCCCTGGTCAGTTAGTCGTCCAGATCTCATGCCAACATTAACCCTCACGATGCCAAAGCCGATATGTCCGCTTTGACATTTATAGTCATTTGATGCTGGAAGGAGATTTACCACAGTTTCAAAACAACTTTCCCTCTCTATTGCCGATAAGCGGGAATTATACTCCCCCCCAGGTCTTTGAAAGCCCGAAACTTCTCCGATCAAATTCCTAATTTCACTTTTTTGGTGCCCGAAATGTAATTAAGCAACGAAAGGGTTAAAGAAGTCTATACGAAGTCAGATGTTTTATGTAAAGCATTTAACCAGGTTGCTCTGTATTATCTGCTAACTTACTGTTCGATTTACGTCTTCTGTGGGAATTCTCATTGGTTTAGCTGGATAAATACGCGGCTTTTTTGCATCGATAACAAAATGCGCGAGGAAACGACAAATGTGAAGCAACCTCCCCCCTAGGCCGAGTCGTTCCGCCAAGCGTAGAACAAGTTCGAGACGCTCAACTGCGTAAGTCTCCCACTTTCTTAATAGGTTCCTTGCACGGCTCGCGGACCACGGAGAAATTAATTTTAAAAGGTTTTTGCACTGCTACGCCACTGTTATCTTATGAACATCGTGTCAAGAGGGATTATAGGTTGATGAAGTGAACGAAGGGGGGAAAAAAATGCCCCAACGCAGGAAGTCTGTAAAATCAAGAGGAAGAGAAGTTTTGCTTAGCCACCCACGACTGCACAAGAGCAACAAGTTTTAGTCTGAAAACGTACAAATACACACGGGAGTCTCTATCTGCCGCAGGAGACTTCACTTTGATGATTACTGTCGTCATTCATTAGCATAAGGTGTTAACACTTGAGAAATGGCCTCCGAGCATCCTGAATTCATTAAATTTTTTTTTTTAAAGTTCAAGCATTTATGCAGCATGTTAGATATGTAAAATCGTTTACCGAGTTTTACCGGACAATAGTCAACCGTCCTCCCTTTATTTCAGTCTTTATTATTTACACATTTTGGTTTAAGCATCAAACAGAAATAATCTGTGGCATTCATTACTAAACCGACTTAATGTTGTTTCAGTCCAGTTGATTAAAGTCTGCAATAACTATCTGAGACAGACTGTTAGCGGACTACCAATAAATCTACAGCCGTGGCCAGTTAGATTAACCCACTCAGTAATTTACACTGTTTTACGCATTTCTTTTAACGCAAAAGAATGGGAAACCCGTTGAGTTTTATCGTGTTTATTAATAATACGATTTTAAAATTACCCAGAAATCCTAAAATTAAGACGCCAAAAATAAGCTAAAATTACAGTCTTGTTTGTTTTGTTTTTTTTTTTTTTGCTTCTTAATATTTTGATGAGTAATCTTCTTCAGTGATTGCTTTTATTTTACATGGTATTGTTTCGACTAATGTTTTGTTTGCTAAACTATTTTTCTAAGCCTCTTTAATTGGCTTTTCAAGATTCTTCACTCTTCCTTCGACGATTGTTCGAATATGTTGCTCATCACTGCCTGTACGTTCTCAGTTAAATTAAAATCAGGAGAATACGCAAAAAAAGTGTTCAAATTAATTAATTTTGTTGTTCTTTAATTATGATAAGATTTTCTCTTTTGTGTGGCACGATTACCTAACTAGAGAAACAAAAAATTAAGGTCAGAATGGAATTTCTTAGCAGATTCTATAAGATTCAAATACCAATATGTCTTTAATTGATGTTTACTTTGATAAGATTACAAAATTTCTTTTTCCATTAGCAGCGAAAGAAGCGCAGATGGGAAGAAATTCTGGATGCTTCTAACTTGGTAAAATACAATTTGACTTATATGTCTTTCACAGATTTATTTCTGATTCGCAAAGTACTACATTTACCAAAAAAACATTAAGTGAATTTTGCTTTGCAATAATCTTCTACTTGTCAATTTGGATATTTTATTCTGAAAAAAACGCCATTTCTGTTTTTTGAATGACAGAAAATTACTAAATGCATTCTAACGATATATTCTTGGCTACTTTATCCTAACTCACCTAATGTAGACAAGGCGAACGTACCCGTCTTTCGAAGTTTTTCCAGAAACGCGTTCTTTCCTCAGTGGCAGTGTCTTGTCGATCTGCCTCTTTTCATAACAAGTATTCATTTGTCTTGACTATTGCAACAATTCTGACAACAGTTTTTACCGGAAGATGCTCGTGAATGAATGTATGAAGGATTTTTTTTTACAAATCTTCAGAATGTTCTCTGTCGAAAATGAAGTTCTGACTATTTCTAGAACGTAACCGAAAGATTAGAAATAATCTAGACTATTCTAAATTAATGCCAATTTTTCGTTCTTGTAATTAAAACTATTCATTTTCAAATTGCCACATCCAATGAATTTCATATTATTTTTACAAACATTTTCATTACATAATTATGAAAACATCTTAATTGTTGAGCAATTAGCTGAAAGACTTTGAATCCAACGTAAATTTAAAAATAATAAAAGTTACCGAGCAAGCCAAATTGACTGGCCAACCCTATACTACACAAAGACTACAATGATACTAAAATTTGCTAAGGATCAATGGACACAACGTTGATATCATAATGTTGTTAGGCACCATAAGAAAAGAAAATTTGGAATGCACATAAAGTACATTTTAATGAGACATTAATGTTGGCAGATGTCAAAGATATTAAATAGTGATCGCACAACGAGACAATGAAGGAAACCATCAAAAACAAAAAAAATTACTTATCGAGACAGAGAGGGCAAAATCTGACATTTTCTTTCAAAGTGGAAAAATAATTTTCAGAAGTTTATTCAGTATTTCGTATGAGAGTCTAAGCAGGAATGAAAACTTGGCGCAGGTGGTTCATGCTTCTGGTAAGTCTTCGAATATTAATGTGGGCCGAATTATCTAAATCCTCCATGATGGTGTCACCGAGTTCCTGCAAGGTTCGTGGTAGCACGAGACATTTTTCAATGTCGGTCTGAAGCATGTTCAAAACATGTTTGATTGGAATGAGCTGGCCCGATATACGGATGACTTTCTATTGTTCCAGGAACTAGTAGGACAATCAGGACACAATATGGACTGGCCTCATCATCGTCGAGAGTAAAGTTATTTCTAACAATAACAGAATGTGGTCTCCCTTAAAACAGCCAGGATCTCGTACTTTTACCCGAATCCCGCAATTTTGCCGATCTGGAACAAATAGAAACTAGTCTCGCTTTCCCAGCTAATCTCTCCAAAAACCATCAGCCAACCATCTTCATAGCCGTCATGTTCAGCAACGTTAGCACATTTACCCCTCCACGGGCCTTTTCCACATTCTGGGACATCGAACTCTGAAGTACAGACAAAATCTGGACGCTTCTGTAAAATGTACAAGGGTTTGATCTTTGACAGTCAACGGACCATGGCTACTGGTATGCTGTTACAGGTTTTTCTTGACCGCATGTCTTTATCTCAACGCCGATTAAATATAGTTGATACTGAGACACAGTCGCTTGTTGTTTCTTCAAAGCACCCTTTAAATATCATAAACTAAATGTACTCCTGTCGGTTGATGCAGTTTTAACACAGCCGTGCTCAGACAGTATAATAAATTCCTGCTACTTATTTCACTTCCTGTAACAGATACGTCCAACCGTATTTCCCTCTCTAAAATGTACCTTTGACGTAAGCAAATTCATCGTCCCAGATTGTCTGGTGCCGGAAACACGTGACAGCCTTGGTGTGTTACATAATTGAACCGGAGTCTGGTAAATTGTTATTCTCACGTAGTTTTGTTCATGATCAGCATCATGGCTGATGCCAGTAGGGGCTTTCCTTTGAGCATCGTAACTTTGTAGCAGTAATTACCCCAGGTCGACGCTGTAGCTACTATCAGTGGACGCGCAGAACACGTTACCGTCGTCCAGTCAGCAATAAATTGCTGCAGCGCCAACACTGTTAAATGGACCAGGATCTGTACTGAGTCGCGAAAGACTCAAACTTTCATATGTACATGTCTGGGAAAGAGGGAACTGGGTGTTTGCACGCGAACAATTGTCAGTCATCGTGGTTTTGGATCAGTGGATGGATCGAGAATTTGGTGTGGGAGATAAACAAACCTTGGGTTTCTTTGAAGAACGCGTGGCTGCCCCTCCCCTCCCAGCCTGTATCTGATCAGAAGACTAATAACTCAACACGTGTAGAAAAGTACAGCGACGCCCCAGCACTACTATACCCTTAAGAGATGCGGATGAAACTTCAGCTGCTTCGCGGGTCTCACTCTTCAGACCCTAGCGTAAAAAAAACAAAAGATCAGATCTACGAAGTATATACAAAATACATCACTTCACTTCACTTGTCCCATAACCTATAAGTCGCTGGGGCACCTCGACACCTCGAGAGGTGTTTTCTAGGGCATTTTACAACCTGGCCGGGTCCATCTCTCTCCAGGTGATATATAATATATACGTAAATATTTTTTTTAAAAATCTCAGATAAATACAAAAGAAAAAAAAAAACTATAAAAGTAACATCCATTTTAATTTAGATTCTTGTATATATTATAGCATAGAAAAACACAGTATCTAAAAAAATCATTTAATGTATTGGGATATAACTGCTTTTAAGCCTTTAATATTCTTCTATTCAATGTCATGTGTAAATCTAATCAGTTTTTCAGTTTCAGAGTGAATATCTTTAAAAACGTTTACCGATAACAGCAGTGACTAAACTAGGATTTTTCTTTAATCACTTTAATAGCACAATGTTTGTGCGTTTTTGCTATTATCATTTTAAAAAAAATTTATAATAATTAATAGTTAATTATTTCATAATGTATATAAAAATAATCAGTCAACGTAAACACTCCTGCTCTGATTGTTTTACTTCTCGCGTTACGCTAATCAAATGACCGTATAAGGCAATGAAAACAAAAAGCTATTTTGCAAACTAAATAAAAATTCTTCAAATTAGAAATGAATGAAATCATAAAGTATTCTTCATTTTAAATGTTGTTGCCTGCAGGAAAAAAAAAAACTGATATTTAGCTAAAAGAGAAAAGAATACGTAATGTGTTCCTAGAGTTATTTAAACGATTCGCATTTACATTGCAATGGATACCAGAACAGATTAGCCTATCAGGCAGTTTAAAAAGTTCAGTAAATAGCCAAAGCTTCCACTAAATTACCTCGAAGTTAAGGTGGCCTTGACATCACAAGCAGGAAAGTAACCATTTATGCTGAGTTGAATCTGAGAACATCACATACCCTGATTTAAAGATATTAAAGTCAACGACGGCACGACGAAATTTTTCACGAGGTAACCGAGGATCTACAAGCAAGGATTATCAGACTGCATACTGGTTATTTCGTTCTAAATATTCGTGTTCGTGTAATAGGAATGGCCACTTCAAAGAGAGGCTCCAAATGCCACTTAGTTGAAGTATTTCAAAACTATCTCAGAGAATGTCCAAAATATACCAAAGGCAGACAAATCTGTCCAGAAAGGAAGAAGCGCTGTTTCCGAATCCCGAAAGGACCATGTAAGTAATAAATACTCTGGAACTTCTGGATGGGACTACTGAGCACACAAACAATGTGACAAATGTACAGTTATAAGAGAAGAAAACTGATACACATTAAAAAGATTTTGACGTCGTTTTGTACATCAATAGTAAAACGTTAATTTAACTTTATTTTATAAAGTACACTGTGGTGACAGAAATGCATGCTATATAAGGAGGATTATCGGTAAATTATAAAAATACAAATACAAGTATGCGAGGATGGATAAGGTCATCCATGAATCATGCATTTTAATCTAGTTAATATAGAACGCAATTTATTTCAACTTTTTATTTACAATAAGCTATTAAAATTTTAATGAACACTTTAAGTTAAAATATTCAGAAAGATCCTTCTGGCACTAGTAATAGACTTTACTTCACTTTTCCATATGGGGCACCTCGAGAGATGTGTCTAAGGCATTTCACAACCTGGCGGAGCCCATCCCTCTCCAGGCTGAGAGTCAGGATTAACGCCAGCGTCCAGAGGAGGGCTACATACATAGCTGTTTCGGACTTTTGGCTGTCATCAGCAGCACGTACCTCCGACCCAACCTGGGATTAAACCAGCTACCCATTGCGCCACATCGCCATCTATTAATAAACTACTTTACAACAAATGAGGAATAGTCATAGTGACCAGAAAGCACAATGATTGTGTTATTGTCTGTTCAAAAAAACATCGTTTTCTTAGTTTTGATTTTTCAGTACGAACATGATAATATATGTAGTCGGTTTTACTAAAGAAAATTTTCCATCCGTTACTTTCGACCTCTATCGTCAACCGTCTCTAAAACGGCCATCATTCCACACCAAAGACGACCAGATCCGGCAGAAGGACGGAGGTGCAGTAATCAACGGCCGCCACCTTAAAGCGATTGCGCTACTTTAGTCTCTCTCTCTCTCTCCTCTCTCTCTCTCTCTTCTCTCTCTCTCTCTCTCTCTCTCTCTCTCTCTCTCTCTCTCTCTCTCTCCTCTCTCTCTCTCTCTCTCTCTATATCACTCAGAGTTGGAGAAAATCTGGATTGGTGAAAGAGACAGAGACAGAGTGAGAGAGAGAGAAGAAAACTCAGAAGTAAGTTTGTCCATTTCTGTCCGTGTGGCCTAGCTTTACCTGCGGACTAAAGGTCATCTTCAGTTGGTCATTAACGACTGCTATGAAAACATCAAAGGTCAGTAAGCAGCTTTGTGCGGCATTTACACGGTGTTAAATACGGCCGCCGGTGAATGCCAAGTAAACGTGGTTGGCGTTTTCATCTCTCTGATGCAGCCACCGTAAGCTACAGCACGCCGTCTTTATGGATTTAAGCCCATTTAATTTTTTCCACTCTTTCTGCGGCTCTCTGTATCAGTCAGGGAACCAACAGCGAGCCGAAAGGAGAAAACAAGTAACTAACTACACAGCAGCTAATTTCCCGCACATAAAAGCATATTCTAACCCTTTGAAATGTTTCCGTCTTCCCTCCCAGAAAGTGGCTGGTCAGGGGGGTGGGGGGAGGGGAAGCCCCAAATGCCGATGTTTGGCCGATTTTCGCCGGTGCTCTCGATCTGCACCGAGAAATTGATCTCTACTCCCCGGAGTTACATAAATCTGACCTCTTCAGACAGCGATTTTCACTGGTAAATTATTACGCTGCATCAAGATCCGACTTAATGAGCGTCAGACACAAAGTGAAACTTAGCGTGAAAATTTAAGAGATTTCCGTTCCTTCGATTGTAAGCTCGGTCTAGATTATAAATATATTTAAAAATTCTAATTAATCAAAGTTAATTACTGGTTCGTGTGACGTCGCTCGGGGATGCTGAAAAAGCTCATTCCCATTTGATCTGCGGCAAAGGTGAGATTAGTCAGATTTAAGAAAGAAAGAAAAAACTCAAATATAATTCGCTTTTAAACAGTACTAACCACTTTCGGAGATGTGGATAAGCTCCGCATGCGTTCTGACCTCAGAAAAGAACATTCCGCGAACAGTGCGCCATCTGTTGCCGGTGGAAACTTAAAGTCTGTACTTACCAGCCTCGCGAAGAAGCGACGTTACCAGGCAGAGTTTGGCTGAGTGGTAAGTATCATCATGGAAGGAAAAGTGACACAAACGAAAAGAATTAAGACCGCCGTCGACCTCAGTGTGGAAAACTCATTTAGCCATTTGTTATGGTATTTTTTCTTTTTTTTAATATAAACACTTCCTTTTTATTATTATTAGCGTGTTCCTGCAAAGTAACTCGAGCCCTCGTGCTGGATCGATACAATATTCTGTCTTTATAATTTACAGTTCTGTAACTTATACTGTGCTCAAAAACGGAAATTTCTACTTTCCACGTTTGTCTTAGTTAATGAATACACTAAATAAAGTATCCCACGCTATTCTTGCGCATACTTGCAGTAGTAGAAAGGTTAATGTATTGGCTCTACGCTAGTTACTTTTTTTAAAAAAAAATTCAAAATAATATATAATGCAAATGCGAAACAGAAATTTATAGACGAATTCTCTGATACTAAATACGACAGTGAAAATAATCTCACGTTTAGTAAAGACAAGTAAACTCAATATTGTATGACATATACTTGACAATTTAGTAATGAAATAAGCTTCACATGCGATACATTAAAATCAACTTTTGATTAACTGTGATACCTTTCTTATAAATAAAAAATAATATAAAAATTAATCCATGTACAGTCTTGAATTCCACTGCCAATAGGTAAAATACCAAAGGTCCATTAATTACGTTTCTTCATAAGATGCTAGAAATGGTGAGGATGAACAACTTACAGTGGAAGCTTGAATGATGACATTGCCAAAAATATTTCTTTTTTTATATATATAGAGAGAGTAATTATACACGAATAATTCAAAGTTCCAAGTATGTTTGCGTCGTTGATTTAACGCTCAAGTATTTTGTTAAAAGAATCTTCTTTAGTCACGACAATATTCCTTTACTATTCTACATTGGTCTCCACACAAGCAATTGAGACGCTCTGCGATACCAAGACAATTCTTAATGGCTTTATTATTTCAAAATGCATTTCGATAATCGTAACACCCGCTATGGACGCCGCAGCATTTTGCTTGAAAGTGGATGGTGTTGCTGCAACTTCGTCTATTCCTGAAACTTTTATTTTACAACCTATCCAGTGCCAGTCCGTATTAATGCGGTAAATGCCCACAAACCTTCACGGATACTTCTCTGGCGAATAGTTCTCTTATGGTCGAAAACCAGGATACTAAATATTTGGTGGGGCGGTAGTGTCTTACCCGGTTTTGTCAATTAAAGAGATTTCTTCGTGTTCATGGTATCGGCGATTTTTCGTAAACGCATCTAGGTTTTTACTTCACTGACGCGGGAACCCGTCACCATCCACGAAAAGAAGAGAAACGGTCATACACACAATTTTAAAAGAAAAATTTAGACTTCGAAGAGATTTTAATAACAACAGATAATCGATGGAATTTAAGAGTGGTTACCTGCTCATAAGGAAAACGACAACAGATATTTGGAAAACCACGACCGCATCCAGAACACCGAAACGGGGGTGAATTCGATTTATTTTTCTCCTGTCGTTCTGATTACAATTGTTCAGCCCATTGTTTTCTGTTTCCTCACGAAAGAGAGCAGAAACGTTTATCTGGGAATAGAGCATTTTTTGTAATATTTCTGCGCCCCCTCGCTGTTATACAAAAATCGATCCGCTAATTGATCGCAGGCGACTACAGAGCCTGTTCACCTGTGCAGTCCTACCGACTGGCGTGGCGATGAGCTGGTTCGAGACATCATCGAACTGGAGCACGAAACCGCAGGTGTCGTCTATGGGAACAGCTTTTATTGACTCCTCAAACAGATTTTCGACAGTGGAAAACAGACAGGCACTCCGATCTCTCTCTCTCTCTCTCTCTCTCTCCTCTCTCTCTCTCCTCTCTCTCTCTCTCTGTTCGGAATTCTAAATATTAATACCGGGCACACTACATTTTTGTCTAATAATATACTGCATTTGTGACTCAGAGCAGCGAACCACTATGTTTTTATCGTTCTTCGTAAGCAGTACAAATTAATGCTCCTATCTGACATCTCCGATACTTGAAGGTTTTTACCAAAATGGGTGCATTTAATGGTTAAATTTTATTTATTTTGACAGATGGCTCTTGGTACGTTTTTGCTGATGAAACAAAAAGCAGTTATTAGTTGAAACACATAATAGAAAATGCTATCTGATATGTTTTTTTAATACACTTTAGAACGCACGCAGAGCCTATGTTATGTCATAGATTACGGTTCCAGCATAGCGCCCTCATACCGGTATAGGCCGTATAAAGAGGTTCCATTGAAATACAGGGCAACTTATCATGGCTTCAAACCTGAAACATTCAAATTAACTTTCATAAGTTAAAAACCGCGTGGCGTTTGTTTCCCGGGGCTGGATCACCGTAAAATTACAGCATCAGATTAATGCACAGACGTTGTAGAGTAAATCAGTAATTTCTAACGGTCTAGTTGCGATCCTGGCAGGACAAACATTTACGAGCACTTAAAATTCAAAGGAAATAAGTCATTATATTAGCAATTCGCGAGTCGTGGGTTTCGTATTGGTTGCGAACGCCTTATCGAGAAGAAACACAGGGAAACTGCTGCGAAATTTTAGT